>OZ023209.1:11148151-11263151 GCA_963995525.1 Escarpia spicata | reverse complement strand
GGTGTGGTATATGATATCAAGTGATCATAATGTGACAGGCACTACACTTGGCACAAGAATGAAAGAACATCTGCCACGTCGCCAACTCCTATCAGCCATAAGTAAACATAAACTGAACACAGACCATCAGTGTTCATTGAAAGACATCACAATTGTAGACCACGAGGAGAACTGGCACCGAAGAAAGATAAAGGGGGCAATCAACATCCACACAGGAAAACCTCCACTGAATCGCGACGTCGGCCAGGATCTACCAGCAGTCCTTCTCCAGCATGTGACACACCCGTAATGTCATTCTGCCGATGAAGACTGCAAGAAGCAGTCGAAATATTCAAAACAAGAGAAAACAGTTTCTCGCGATGTAATTATGTAATATTGGGTGATGATGTTTTCGAACAGCGCTTACTTACTTTACCATCTGTATGATATGTGTTCTGTGAGACGGATAGTATTTCCTGTTACATACGCTAATTTAGTTCTTCGTGAATAGCACAAAGTGGTTAAATCTTGTTTGGGAACAGCTGAATTAAAGGGATTCTTTGAGATTTTAATATCTTTGTAATGTACGCAATTATTAGTTAATCCTGTTAATATGATTATTTCATGTAATTCTATGCCTTTATTTCATTAGAATTATGTTTTATTAATTACTAATGACCCTGACAATATATCGAAAAAATAACTCCGCGTAAGCGGAGTTTCTACTTTGGGTCCACCTTCACAATCCGTATGTGGCATGCACATGAATATTCGGGACTGTCCGTCAGACTTCGATTAGCTAGAGTTAATAGATGCAAGAAATACGTCATCAACATGTGTGTATATGGATTAGCCACCGCCATGCGAATGAGTCGTGACCAATAAAATTATGAAAAGTGGACCAGCTGCTGTTTATGTCACAGATTCAGCATAGAAAAGAAGGAAAATAATACATGGAATAAACGGAGAATGAACATAGCGACAGTTCATGACAGACGGATTGATTTTTTTTTAAACATCACCTCTCCATGCACGAAGCCGCCGATGGTGACACCGATGTCATATTGGATGACTGGCATTGTTTTTGTTGGAATGTAAAAAAACCTAATGTACTATCATGTTCCTTTTTCACCAGGTACATGTGGCTATTTATTTTGAAGTGAAGTTTTAATGAAACGTTTAGATAACAGAAACTTACTGAAGCCGTGAATCATTCAATAATGAAACCATTTTATTTGCACCATAAATCCAGCTGCTATTTCCATAAGCATTATATATCAATACATTATATATCACTAAAATAATTACGGTATTAAAATAGGATAGGTGGATATGTACTTTCCTATCTACTTAAGGTTTATTTTTAGTTTGAAAAAGATAGATCTATAAAAAGCATAACATCAGTGTAAAAACGTGTTTTATTTTGTACTGGGAATGCAATCATTATTTTTCTGCCCATCATTTAGAGTAAAAGATATTGAATCGGTTATGGTCGAACTCCCGTTTCGATAACAAATAAAATGGCCATTGTATGATGGAAATAAAGTTATAAAATTACAAAGCTTTTAAAGTAACGCATATTTTAAAACACTGTTTTCAGTTATCATTGGCGTATTTAGCTCAAGAAGATCCCTAAAACATTTTGAATGTTGTGGAACATTTATATTTTATGAATTTTCAAAATTATTGTAAAAGCAACTTTGTCGACACCTTTTTAGACACTACTCCCAGTAAAGTTCACTTAACACAAACTTGTCTCAACAAATTTTGAAGAATATAATATACTGTAGAACACAATTCAAACATGATGACCATAAGAAAGCATAAATTGTATTATTTACTCCTACGTTGCAACATAATGACGGGATGATGTGCATTTGGATGCACAAATCGATCGATTGCTCCAATTCATTTGAAACGTAGTGATGTACATATTCCCAGCAGAAACCACACGGAACTAATGTGGCAGAACAAAGTCAGACATCTTCTTCGCTACTGTGTCAGTTAACATATTGTCCTATTAATAGCACTATTATGCATTTTGATACACAAAGCTATCATATGCACACATCCATTTGAAACTCGAACTGAGGTACAACTTCCTAGTAGATGTCGCACATAACAGAATGGGGCAGAACAAAGTCAGACATCATCTTATGTCAGGTGACCCATTGTCCAATTAATGGCACTGTTCAGTAGAGCTCTTCAATTTCCTCTTTCCATCAGCTCAGCTATTTCCAATGTTCCTGCAAACAAAGTTGAATTTAGGAAACTGAGCCTAAATATGAGTTAACTAACTCAACAATGTGCAGATTAATTCAGTTTAGATATTGGATTTTGGGATTTATCACCAAGTGAACAGCTGGCTAAATGGAAAAGAAATACAAGAGAACCTTGTTATGTTGATTATGTCAGACTAAAATCCCAATCCATTACTTTGGCCAACTTTTAATTTGCTTCTACATAGTTATCTGCATTGGTCATACACAGTGCACTCCAGATAACTCAGACTCACATAAGTGAATTTTCGCTAAGTTAAGTCAATATTTTCCTCTCCAGGGCAAAGGTCCCAAAAGTCCCTAGTTATCAGAAATCCCACTTAACAATATTGTCATGGGAAGTTTGATATTATCCAGAGTGCACTGTATATTTTCCTTTATTCTTGCTCTAATAATTATTGTTGTATATAATTTTACATATGGGCCATTCTCGTGTAAAGTGTACAGTAGTGGTAGAGTAACATTTAAAAAATAAATGTTTAATTTGTTTTTAGCGAGTACTATTATTATCAAATGTGCTATTCACACGAAGCAGCGCAACTTGATCTGATCTATTATTAGATTAAACAATATATATATTCATAGATAAAAACTTATGTATACTAGAGTGCAGATCTACTGGTGTCCAAAAGTCGCGCATCACAAAATTCCGTGGCAACATGGTATTGTGTACTTTTTAACAAACCTAAAAAACGGCTGACTGGAATTTGGATAGGCAACAGCCATAGACACATAGACCCAAACCCCAGATTTAGGCAACAAAATTACATCCAGACCAGGTTAATCCTCTTGCAATGGTTGCATATACTGATATTGTAGTGTGCATTTTCGTTCACTACATGTCAAATACTGGACAATGCAGTTTTACCAACTAGGAAGGCGATACCCACGCATAGGGATAAGCTATTTACTGTAGAAGTAACTAGCCTAGCCCTAGGCATGGGTCTCGCCTGTCTAGTTAGTCAGACTCAGTGACAGTCCCAGTGGGGCTGACACCGACTGCAGCCGTCCGGCGGACGTTATAATTCTACTTAATCGAACGTTACTCGGCTGACAACATTGGGAAGCATGGTAATTAACCTGTGTCTACATATTGCTTATTTACAATGCCATTGCTTGAATCAACTCTCCTCGGAATCCAACATGTCAACAGTGTGTGTGACGTCAACGGTCTCTGTGTGGGTCACTGCGCGTGCATGAATGTTCATTATAGTCGGGCTGCAGAATTAATCATCCACGTGGCAAACAAGCTCAAAATTATTCGCGTAAACAAAATTGTTTATCGGCTTTTTGCGCAGATAACACCCATATTATGCATAAACATGCAAAACATAAGTAGCAGAGATAGTACTTATGACTTTGTTCTGCCACATTAGTTCCGTGAGATGCGGTACACCTCGAATGTATATTAGCTTACAAAGAATCCCTTGAAGCAGCGCGTCTGTGCAATATCCGGTATCGAAATAGAGCTGCTTTTGAAATCGTCTCGATATATTCCCAGTTATTATTATCTTCTTCCATCGGTTTTTTCGAATTAGCCAAATGCGTCCATCGTCGTCTTGAATATAATATGGTGCGTGTCGTACGCAAAGGTGAGACTTGCACAGCGCATGCGCATAATTAACAGAAACCAGATAAGTCGCTGTCTGGTTGTCCGGTCTGAGAGCCTACGTCTAATTTCGCAGAAAAGTTACAATATTTCGTGATAAGCTTATTATGAGTAGTGCCAATGAATTCCTTGCACCGTCAAATGTAGGTTTTGCTGTTAAAAATCAATGTTCCGCGTCTCTTAGGTATTGAGATATTGGCAACTAAATGTTTTAATGACGGTCATTTTGGAAACCTAAATTGACCGTCTTCCATGCCTGTGGGCTAATGGAAACATTGGTTTTCTGGTTCCATAAACTATATCGTTTCCAAAAATATACGTATATTAATATATATAAAAACTCTGAGTAAAACCATATAGTGAAACAAACTTTATAGTTTTACATAAGAAATTTTTTGTTACATCACAATGTAATTTACGTAGTATGTTTTTAAGAAATTAAAATATTAATAATGACACAGAGTAGCTTGAGAGAGATTTTAGAATATGGTTCCCGAATTGATACACTTCTGTTATGATAGACGTCTAATATAACGAGGATATTAAGATTAAACCGTATTGGTTGATAGTTATATTCAAATAATCTGTGCACAGTATTTGCATCGTGGCTGTATGCTTCCCATAGAAGTCGAGATGGTGTTCAATCGAATAGGTCTACCAGGGAGTAAAGTGTAAAGCTATGTGAAGAGTCGCAAGGTCTGGGTACCGATAAGAAGATATCGAGAACGACATTAAACTTAAATACGATGGTAAATCAAGATGGCAAAGTATTTATTCTCAGAAAAGACAATACATGCCAGAAGCACGGTATCAAATAATTTTGTTTAATAATAATAATAATTACAAACTTCTACAGCGCCTAAATCCCCAGGAATCTGAGCTCAGAGGCGCAACATACAAGAATCGTTGGGCAAAATCGTTAACATGGACAAGCAAGAGTTGCCATTAGAGCAAGGGACCGCCGACGTTTAGGGTGGGAATGCCATTTCAAATAAATCAGTCTTAAGTTTTTTGCTAAAGGTATCTATAGCCTCAAATGATTTTTAAGCGATAAGGAGTTGATTCCAGGTTTTGAGTGGCCATTGTATGTTGGAAATAAAGTTATAAAATTACAAAACTTTTAAAGTAACGCATATTTTAAAACACTGTTTTCAGTCATCATTGGTGTGTTTAGCTTAAGAAGATCCCTAAAACATGTTGAATGTTGTGGAACATTTATAGTTTATGAATTTTCAAAATTATGGTAAAAGCAACTTTGTCGATACCATTTTATACACTACTGTAGATGCTGTAGAACACAGTCCAAACATGACGAGCACAATCCAAACATGATGAGCACAGTCCAAACATGACGAGCACAGTCCAAACATGACGAGCACAATCCAAACATGACGAGCACAATCCAAACATGATGAGCACAATCCAAACATGATGAGCACAATCCAAACATGATGAGCACAGTCCAAACATGACGAGCACAGTCCAAACATGACGAGCACAGTCCAAACATGACGAGCACAGTCCAAACATGACGAGCACAGTCCAAACATGATGAGCACAGTCCAAACATGATGAGCACAGTCCAAACATGATGAGCACAATCCAAACATGATGAGCACAATCCAAACATGATGAGCACAATCCAAACATGATGAGCACAGTCCAAACATGATGAGCACAGTCCAAACATGATGAGCACAGTCCAAACATGACGAGCACAAGAAAGTTTAAAGTTATTATGTAGTCCTACTTTGCAAAATAATGACGGGATGATGTGCATTTTAGATACACAAATCGATCGATTGCACAAATCCATTTGATACATGTAGTGACGTGCATATTCCCAGCAGAAGCCACACGGAACTAATGTGGCAGTACAAAGACAGACAACTTCTTCACTACTGTGTCATTTAACTTATTGTCCTATTAATAGCACTACTATGCATTTTGATACACAAAGCTATCATATGCACACATTCATTTGAAACTCGAACTGAGGTACAACTTCCAAGTAGATGTCGCACAGAACAGAATGGGGCAGAACAAAGTCAGACATCATGTTATGTCAGGTAACCCATTGTCCAATTAATGACACTGTTAAGTAGAGCTCTTCAATTTCCTCTTTCCATCAAATAAACAATGTTGAATTTAGGAAACTGAGCCTAAATATGAGTTAACTAACTCAACACTGTGCAGATTAATTCAGTTTAGATATTGGATTACGGGACTTATCACCAAGTTTACAGCTGGCTAAATGGAAAAAAATACAAGAGGACCTTGTTATGTTGATTCAGTCAGACTAAAATCCCAATTCATTACTTTGGCCAACTTTTAATTTGTTTCTACATAATTCCCTGTATGGATTGGTCATATACAGTGCACTCCAGATAACTAAAGCTCACATAAGTGAATTTTCGCTAAGTTAAGCCAATATGTTCCTCGGTCCAGGGCAAAGGTCCCAATAAGGGGACCTTCTGATAACTTTCTAGTTATCAGAAATTCCAATTATCAGTATTGTCATGTGTCCCTGGAAGTTCGACCTTATCCAGAGTGCACTGTATATTTTCCTTTATTTTTGCTCTAATAATTCATGGTGTATGTAATTATACACATGGGCCATTCTCGTGCAAAGTGTACAGTAACGGTAAAGTAACATGTCAACAATAAATTTTTAATATGTTTTAGCGAGCACTATTTTATCAAATGTGCTATTCACATGGAGCAGCGCTACTTGATCTGATTTTTTTAAATATAATATATTCATGGATAAAAACTTATGTATATTAAAGTGCAGATCTGCTGGTGTCCAAATTTCGCGCATCGAAAAATTCCGTGGCAACATGGTATTGTGTACTTTTTAACAAACCCCTAAATCGTTTACACTGAATGATGACATGCCATCCAGGTTTACTAACAACCGTAGCTGTAGCATTAAAAACAGTCTGTGAACGTACAAATCTCAA
The DNA here is from genome assembly GCA_963995525.1 of Escarpia spicata. Taxonomy (NCBI): domain Eukaryota; kingdom Metazoa; phylum Annelida; class Polychaeta; order Sabellida; family Siboglinidae; genus Escarpia; species Escarpia spicata. Next base: position 11,256,321 of record OZ023209.1, on the reverse strand, counting down.
ATTTGTATGTCTCGGTTCAAATAAGTGGAGAAACGGGGTCTTTTCAAAAACGGCTGACTGGAATTTTGAAAGGCAAGACCCGTAGACACACATACCCAAATCCTAGATTTAGGCAAACAAAATTACATTCACGACCAGGTTAATCCTCTTACAATGGTTGCATATACTGATATTGTAGTGTGCATTTTCGTTCACTGCATGTCGAATACTGGACAATGCAGTTTTACCAACTAGGAAGGCGAGACCCACGCATAGGCTAGTTACTGTAGTAGAGGCAGACTCAAACTCGGTGACAGTCCCAGCGGCAGCTGACACCGACTGCAGCCGTCCGCGTCGGCGGACGTTATAGTTCTACTTAATCGAAACGTTACTCGGCTGTCGGCATTGGGAAGCAAGATAATTAAACAATGCGTACGCTTCCTACACTGATAAAAATAGCTGTCAATATGCATATGTCTACAAGTTGCATATTTACAATGCCATTGCTTGAATCAACTCACCTGGTAATCTAACATGTCAACTGTGTGTGTGACGTGACGTCAACTGTCTTTGTGTGATTCACTGCGCGTGCATGAATATTCATTGTACCCGGGCTGCAGAATTAATCATCCACGTGGCAACAAGCTCAACATGATTCGCGAAAACACAATTGTTTATTGGCTTTTTGCGCAAATAAACCCAAATTATGCATAAACATACAAGACATAAGTAACAGAGAAAGTACTTATGTGAAATTAGTACGTTTTAATACGGTACACCTCGAATGTGTATTAGCTTACAAAGAATCCCTTTAAGTAATCTTATCCGTGAAGTACTTTAAAAACATGCTGCACAATGTATCCAATGAAGAGGTATCAGGCAATAACTTTTGGTTTCTCCCGATGAAGCGCAACATTGGTGGATTTCCACATTTGGCAAGGGTTTTCAGAATTTTTGATAGCTTTGCTTTTGACACCATGTTGTTGCATAGGTGACATTGCTTAATATAGCGGGACTGGTCAAAGTGTGAACGGGTACATTCTTTCAAGATATCGACGGCGACATTTTGCTTGTACAGTCTAGTGACATCCATGGTGACGGTGGTCGAACTTTTGTTTTTTGTTTGTTTGGGGGCATGTTTATCAAGACGTATACCTAATGAAACGTAGTACTGGTTAACTAGCTCACACAGTGCAGTTTTTTGGCTGAATCAAGAGATCGGAATTTGCAAGGTCCTCACGCACGAAGAATGTCTATATTAAAGTTGGTCTTGACTTGACTTTGAGACACAGGTCAGTGAGTACATCCAGATTATATAATTTTTCATGTAATTGTAATGTATAGTTTCAAGAAAATCTTGAAATTAATCAAAAATGTACTTGTGTTTCCAGGAGGACGATATATGCAAATAAAGTTAGCAGACATAGATGAACCTTTCATAAGAATACATAAAGCCTCGAAGCTGTGGTAAACAGGTGAATGAAGGATTTCTACCTTGAACAAATCAGAAACAATGGTTGTGCAACACCACCACCCCTACCTGACTGGCATGGATGGTGGTGTAGAGAAAAGCCAAGAGGAGTGATGTCAGCAAGACAGAAGACAGTATAAATTTTGTCAACCATGTAACAGTCATTGCTAAAATATATATATATCTTTTGATGCTATTAAATCTAAAAGGGCAGAAGATTTGTGATGACCAGATCTAAGATTGGTAGTCGCAGAGCGTATAATATGAAACGTTTTTGGACCAGGATTAATTGACACATCACTTGCCAGAAGGAGAATGATAGAAAGTATAAAAGATGGATTATAACCAGATTGTTCACTAAGTTTATGCTAGCGGTGTGAATTAGTCATTTAAACATCGTCATCTATCTGATGAGAGCGGCTATACTAAAATTGAAACATATCGAACTCTTGATACGCCAACAGTTTCCTTGTCCAGTATCGTGTGCATTCGCATTAGTTTCATTCGGTGCAATGATGCGACTGTTTTATCTGTATGAGTTTGCTCTGGTATCGCATTACTTTCCTGTTGAGGTCCAGTCGCTCGGTGTGAGCGTAGACAATTAAATGATTTCTCCCGATACCGTAGCGAAAGCTATTTGTACATACAATCCGGTCAAATACACGCGATGTGCACGGCAATATCTTTTTGTTACAAGCTGTTTCGTGGTTCCCGTTCATGATTGCAAGTGCGCGGTACATAATGAAATTTTGTATCTGCTAAGATTTCATTGCCAAGAAAATGAGGCCGTGCCGCCGCGGTTACGAGTGATTTAAGTGATAGGCGACACCTACGCGTAACTCTAGAGCTATATAAAACCCGCAGTGTAATCATATTGTTGCAAAATGCGCACATTTTACCAGGCACATTACTCTGAACTATGTGTTCTTGTCGTGATACGTTGTTACTACTGTCAGGCAATTAACATGATTGTGCATACGATTGGTTATAATGGCGAACGAGTAACGCGAGATCAATTGTCATATGAACGATATTAGACGCCCGAAAGGCAGTTCTTCAGACTTGCGCGCATCCGTCGACAGGAGACATAATTACCAGACTTGGCGCCCGTTCTGTGAGTAGTCTAACGATCGATCTGCCGGCCACGGGTGCTTTAATGGCAAATGGTAACATTGCCCACACGGTAAGTAGGCGCTAGTGGTGGTATATATTTTTAGTTTTGTAATAAGGTCGCAGTATACAGCGAAAGTCAATAATATCATCAGCATGGTTTTCTACGTGTGTGCGTGTGTATCTACGGGCGTGCGTGCGATTATGTACACCTGCGTGCACGCTTGCGTGCATGCGTGGGTGCGATGATGCGTGTGCATGTGCATGTGCGTTCCGATCACAAGTCATATGACAAATGATGACAATTGATTATATGAATGCCTATAGGCCTATACCGTGAGCTTCTGCCTTTAATAACTATCGTTGATGTGGCACATTGTCAAAAGCGTATTGATCTTCAAACTAGACGGCATTTCCTTATATCGCAACGTATATCCGTTTAGAAATTGCAATGTCAAAAACATAAGGGACTGGTTAGATCTACCTTTGTATCACCCACGTAGAGATTGGTATATGAAGTTAGGCGTTTTCAAAGGGACTCGTGTCTATTATGTGTTTTTTTTAACAAACAGTTTGTGTAAAATTCATACCGCTTGTATGACGTGTCCTTCGGTCTTGTTAAATTAACGGCATACTGTTTGTTTCTTTCCATTCTAAAGTAACGTTGTAAGGCTGCTTCCAGTGGGAAAATATCAAAACTTTATCTTTACTGCCTACATCATATTTTTTCATACTTATTCCCTTGGTTAATTTATTCAACAATGAATGTCGTTAAGATCAGTAAGGGTAAGGGTGTTGTATCGCTTTCAATGCATGTGGAATAGATGATGGTTGTAAATAGAAACTACTGTCCATCACTACTAGCACTCTCGAATAATTTCCACTGTAAATGCACAAAAATGTTTTGTAACAAGTTCCCCTTGCTAAAACTCCCTTATAACGTTGTTATTATTTTGCATATTCGTGTTATCCCATGTTTGGAATTGAATAAATTAATTGCATTGTTAATGTGTCATTGTTTGGTCTCATGTATTTAAAACATACTTTTTGTAATGGATACGAAGCATATTTTTATGCAGTATATGATGCTTTTTGTCTTCACGCAAGACATATATTTGTGTACCAGATAATGTTAATAATTAATGAAGGAGCTATCGAAACGAATTGAAATAGCGAGCAAATTGGTAAAGGACGCACGGACCAAAGTTCGCATGCATCAGATGTCCCATCCTCTCTCTCTCTCTCTCTCTCTCTCTCTCTCTCTCTCTCTCTCTCTCTCTCTCTCTCTCTCTCTCTCTCTCTCTCTCTCTCTCTCTCTCTCTCTCTCTCTCTCTCTCTCTCTCTCTCTCTCTCTCTCTCTCTCTCTCTCTCTCTCTCTCTCTCTCTCTCTCTCTCTCTCTCTCTCTCTCTCTCTCTCTCTCTCTCTCTCTCTCTCTCTCTCTCTCTCTCTCTCTCTCTCTCTCTCTCTCTCTTTTCTGTGGAACGACTACAGGCCTCCAGCGGTGTAGTCAGGGAGGTATTTTCTGGAAATATGGTATGGGATGTTGACGGATATTATCTTGGACATATTCAACGAAATCGAAATGGTGCAGTTCAAACGTCGGTGGCCAAAACTGCTGCTTATATCTAACACAGGATGGGTTTTCCGTACTCAATCAATATTGTGAAGTATACCTAATTTTATCTTCTATCAATGAATAATTGAACATTATAGCATACTTAATTTGTCTGGATTACTGAAAATAATGTATTGGTGCGATGTATATTGAGAGTAACCACATCATCTTGCATTTTAGGCGGATTAAATCCACACGCACACGCTTTTATACCAACCTCATCAAGCAATTGATGATGTAATATGTTGCTGACCTAATCATACTGTTACCAACCAGACAACGTGGGCCGGCGACAAACCACATTGATTTCAAGGATGATATTGACAATACGTTTTTAATAATAATAATAGACATGGTCGATGAAGAACCACTAGTCACATTTTGATGGATGCAACTAAAAACAGTTGAAGAAAAACGTTTGTAAGTACAATGGTGTACCCGAAGTTAAGATTACTACATTGAAGAAGGGAGTCTATTAACAGGTGTCTTTGTGCAATGTACTACATATAATCTACGAGTGATCTTTGATAGTAATTTAAATTTCTGACAACATATATCTCAAACGTGTCGCTGCTGTTTTTATCATATTCGTGATCTTCTCCGTATTCGCCGGTATATGTAATTTTCTGTTGCTAAAACTATTGCAACTGCGCTTGTTAGCAACCTACTTTACTACTACAATTCCCTCCTCTATTTAATATTGCTAGCAACGGTATTACAAAACCTTAACGTGTGCAAAATTGTCTGGCAATTAAGGGTAGATCTCCTCGTTTTTCTCGTCCTGTACCACTTTTGAAGTCTTTGGGTTGGCTTCCTGTACGATATCGTATAATATTCAAGATCTGTACTATTACATACAAAATACTGTCCAGTAAGCAACCATCTTATTTACATCCACTGCTTATTCCTGTAAGAAAACTTATCCAGCTTCGATCATCTAGGTCTGACCCACTTTTTGTTCCTAGAGTCAACACTAACATTGAAACTAGGCCTTTTTCTGATGTTGCACCAACTCTGGAATATGCTCACTCTTAATGTTAGATCAGTTGAAAATATTACAAAATTCCGTCGTCATTTAAAAACTTATCTTTACAACCTTGCTTATCCACCATAGCTCCCTATCGCCTTAACACATATGTTGACAACTGGAATACTGCTTATGGATTTTTAGATTGACCAATCCTTTTGTCTTGATGCGCCTCTGAGCTTGGTCTCCAAGGATTAAGACGCAATAGAAGTTATCTTATTATTATTATTATTATGTCAGCACATCCTGTTGATAAAGTACCTGTATATGTAATATCCGTTTTCTGTATTAACATGGCAATGTAATTGCCCAAAATTAGACTGTGTCGCCATTTCATGGCTGTCTTCGAAGACATTGTCTGTTTATAGAAGATGGTAACGAAAATTATTTATTATTCGTATTATTATTAATACTAAGATAACGAACAATATTAGATTCAAACGAAGGGAGTCGTGATTGTCAAATGTGTTTTTGAACAGCTCGATCCTTTATATCTAAACCCCTACCTTCATTATATATATATATATATACATATATATATATATATACATATATATATATATATACATATATATATATATATATATATATATATATATATATATATATATGTATATATATAAAATGAATGTTGGAATAAATGTTGGAAATAACAATGTCATTTGCATTATATATACATATATATATATATATATATGTGTGTGTGTGTGTGTGTGTGTGTGTGTGTGTGTGTGTGTGTGTGTGTGTGTGTGTGTGTGTGTGTGTGTGTGTGTGTGTGTGTGTGTGTGTGTGTGTATCAGCAAAAAGTATAACGTAATACGAAAACCGTGGCCTATAAATGCAAATGACATTGTTATTTCCAACATTTAATAAATACATTACATACTTACTAAAGCTGCGTCATCAACTAGTTTAGCCCATTGTGAGTCAGGTTTTTTCGTGTCTAAACAAGTAATGTGTGACTAATTTAGATAATTCCCGCAGTCGGTTTAAGAACAAAATTGCTTATAGCGCATCTTATTTAACCACGGTTAAATTGTCGAAATAACTGACTTTGACTGTTACAACCTTGTAACTCGCCAAAACCATATGCCGGACCGACAATAAAACTTCAACCAATTGACTGTGTTGGCGGCATGAATAATAATCATTATCATTCATCATCATCATTGTACAGCCATAGTGTCCCGTGGTTGGGCGAAGGCCTCAGCATGTCGTTTCCAAATCCCCCTGTCTTGCGCTCTCCTCTGCCAGACAGTGCCCTTCCAGTACTAGTCTAGTTCGTCTCTCCACCGTCTCACCGGTCTTCCTCTAGATCGTTTCCCTTCGTATAATACCGCTGTACAAAATAATAGTTAGGCCTCATTTAGAATATTGTATTCAAGCGTGGAGGCCATATCGCAGGAAGGACATAGATATGCTAGAAAGAGTGTAGAGGAGAGCAACTAAAATGATACAAAATCTGAGGGATCTTAGTTATGAAATACGCCTAAAAAAATGCGGTTTAACAACACTAGAGACCAGGAGATTGAGAGGAGATCAAATAGAAGTGTTTAAAATATTGAAGGGTTATGAAAATATTGATAGAAATATGTTTTTCTCAGTTAAGAAAGATAGAAGGACTAGAGGACATGATCTTGCATTAGCAAAGGAGCAGAGTAGATTGGATATAAGAAAGTTTTCATTTTTACAAAGGACTGTAAATGAATGGAACATATTACCTGCTGATTGTGTGGGTGCTAGTAGCGTGAATATGTTTAAAAATAAAATCGACACATACCTCAGACGGGCGGGATACACATAGATAAAAAGGTCGGACTCTCGATAAGCCAAAGGCTTCCTTGTCCACCTGCTACCTACAGTTAATTCTCTGGGTGGCAATCTTGTTAAATCTTGTTAAATCTTGTATGGTCTCCAGGTTGTGATACGCGATGTCCAACAGTTATCTCGTAGTCTGCTGATGTGCCCTGCCCAGGTCCACTTCTGTCTTCTGATTTGTTCGATCACGTCTATGACCTTTGTATTGCCCAGACGTTTGTTTTTCTCTCTCGATATGTGATGTTTAACATACTGCTTTCCATCTACGTTTGTGCGGCTGCTAGCTTGGTCTTTGCCTGATGTCGAGTGCCCGTGTTACCGCGTCATATGTCACCGATGGAAGGACGCGTGCAGACTTGTCTCTTCAAGCAGGTTCCAGAGTAACCCTTGAAGATGTCGCGGTGTTTGGCGAATGCTGTCCAGCCGGCGGTGATTCTTCTTTGAATCTCCTTGTCTTGGTTTTTGTCTCTGATACTGCATCGCTGTCCCAGACAGACGTAGCTTTCAACGTTCTCTATCTTGGTGATGTTGATATATAAGTTATAATAATAATACTTGTATAGCGCCCGATCAAGGTTTGCCCGAACAATGCGGTTAATACATATCAACATCATTATTAAACAGCCATTAGAATAAAGTGACATGTTACTTTGTTTCGCGATAACTTAATATTGTGAGTGAGTGAATTACAAAACACGTGTCCTGCAACGCAGAAAGCCTTAATAGTGTTTGTCTTAACTTTTGTACAAAAAGGTAAATCTTAACTAGATTATCGAAGCTGTTTAGGTTTTTTACAGGAGTGATTGTAAATATGCAGACATTGTAATTGTGCGTATCTATAAAAATAATTCGATATCAAACAGTGAAGTGACACTGCGTGAAAGACACCAGGAGACCTTTGCAAAATTGTTTTGCACATGTTGAAGTGGTGTGTGTCTTTGAGAGCAATATCGGGATACAGGAAATTGCAATACACAAGTGTGCTGCTAAAAAGACAAGTTGCAAAACACTGGCGGTATTTTTGCTACAAAAACAGAAAAATACCGACGATTACGAAAAACAGAAAAATACCGACGATTACGGCGAAGGTCACGAATGCAATACAACAAAACGACCACGTGTTGAAAAAATACCCTCTAAAATTGAAAATATTGAATCTTTAAATTCCGTATTGAGACTGCTGATGTAACAGTATGACTTGTAATATATGTAGGAAAAATTCATCAACGTTTCACGCTGCTTCTCTGTACCAATAACAAGAGACTAAGTTTTTACGAGGAACTGCATTAGATCTTATCGCTGTCATCGATAGAAATTTAATACAGATATATATATAACAAAGCATTCGTGTAGATTAAGAAACGGCATCATTTATTTTTGCACGTAGTGTAATTCCGTTGCTTGAGGTTAATTACAAATATTATTGTCAATCTATTTTCATAATCGGGTTCTTTGCGTCTTGTCAAGTAGAGCGCGTATTACTCCAGGAAGTACGTCACAGACGACAAGGCGGAAGTGGTCCCGGAAGAACTTGGAAGATTACTCTTTGTAGCCTAGGCCGAAAATTTCAAAAGCGCTCTAGAAATCACGTTAGGGGTACCTAAATGTTACAAGCTGTCACCCGTGCCAGGATTTATCTGTGACCTCTACCACGAAAAGCCCGGATGGGACTCTCTATTGTGATTTTTTAATACGTAGTGAACTATTTGGTGAAAATGGTGGCAGGGCTTTTTGAAAGTTGTTCAACGTGTATATAATCGGCTATATATATATATATATATATATATATATATATATATATATATATATATATATATATATATAACATTTTGTGTCAGCATGTGTTGACAAACGAGGTACGTTTGTGCAGCAAATCTTAGAGCAACACAATATATAACATTGAAATGAAAGCACAAAATATACCAAATTATATTAACATTTTAGATAGGTTTCGTGACAAAACAATTACTTTCATACGTGGAACATTACAACTATATTGTACATCAAAAACTTTCCAATTTATTTTCAAATAAAACAACAGTAGATTTTCTGACGAACGATGTAATGTACTGCATACACAAACAAAAGAGTAACCCTACCTCCTTATTTTTCATGATCGCCGCTCAAGAACATAATCCGCAATATACGTACTAATTACAAGGTTACATTGTTAATTTGTGTATCGAAATGTCTCGAATTGTGAGATATATATTCGTAGTTAATACAAACATCAATATTGCAGACGAAATTGGAGAAAAAAAACACAACATATGCTAAAATATATTAAAAATTTTGTGTTGGCATTAGTTCAAATCATTAATGCACCAGATGGGTATATACTGATTATCTACCCATCTGGTGCATGATAATTATGTTTTATTTCCCACCAATCCAAGTTAATTTTTAAATAAAATAACACTACATTTTCTGACAAACAAAGTAATATTTTACATACAAAACAGAAACGCTAACTCGATCGACTATATATATATATACTATTTGCAGAGCTACATAGATAATTATTATTTAAACATGTTTGGAAAGTTAAGATACGAATTTGTAGTTAATATGAATGCCAATATTGCAGTCGTACTTGAAAGAAAAACACAACATATGCTCTGATTGTGTTAACATTTTCATTTGGTTTAGTGACCGAAGGTGTACAATAGTTCAATGATTATTTACACAATTGGCGCATGACAATTGTTGTTTTTATCTCGAAACCATCCCAGTTCATTTCTAAGTAAAACACCCTTGGTTTATCAGACAACGAATGTAATATATTGCATACAAAGCCAAAACACTAAACTTACCACTTTAGTTTTCATAACCACCGTACTCAAACACAGTAGGCTATAACTCTACTAGAGCTACACAGCTAGTGTTGGTATCAAAATGTCTGGAAAAATAATATAAGTATTTGTAGTTAATGTAGATGTAAATAATGCAGACCTTCCTGAACGAAGATCTCAGTAGGCTCAGATATGTTAACATTTTAGTTTGGTTTAACGATTCAAAGTGTACAATAGTTCAATGCATTACATACATACGTGGCGCATGACAATTATTTGTCATCTTACAATAATCTCAATTTATTTCAAAATAATATGCCGTTAATTTATCAGACAAAGATTATAACATATTGCATACAAAAACAAAACATTAACCCTACCCATTATTTTTCATAACCACCTTCCGCAAAAACAATCGGCTATTGTAACTGCTAATTACTAGGCTACAGCCATAGCTAATGTTGGCATCAACACATCCGGTGCTTGATGAATATCTGTCCCTCGCAACAATCCCACTTCATTTCATAACGTGTTATCGTATAAAGCCTGCCTCCATTTTTCACAAAATAGCTCACTGCGCAATAAGAAATCACAACCTAATGTCATTTATTTTTATTTTGGGACTATACTATTGTGTGCGTGCTTGTCGACAAATCAATCTGAAATATTAAGGAGAATTGTATTGTAAAAGACATATATATGGTTCGGATGGAGCTTGGACACGTCATATTAAAGAGACTGTGTCGCCTCCATTTCGTTGAATAATCACCTCGAGCCCGGTGGTGATAATGGAGCGTTCGCCGAGTCGGCTGTATTTCGTTCCACTTGTGATCTTTAATTCATCAACCATGTCGGTCTCGCCCAAATGCCAGGGATGTCTGATCTGCGTCGCATATCAAGGAGTTACACAGCAACAGTTGTGTTTATATTTTTAGAGTTTTGTATATGTTTCGTGGACGCAATATTCAAATTGCGAACGCAATTTTTAGTTTACGACTATTAAACGCAACACTGCGGTGGGGTCACATGCGATCAACATAGTTAATCGAATAGTAAGATAATTACACTAACAAAAACGAGGGACAGACGATGTCTTAACAAGTTGACTATGGATGCATTTCGAAGCATACAACACGTGCGTTGATTGATATTTTATTACAGTTTAACGTGAGTCCAATTAACCTAATGAATATGCTTTTTTTACATTTCGTTGATGCTCTAATGGTTACTGACTCACGGAAGTCACACTGATACCCCGTTCTCCTGTCTACTACCTGCACATTGCTATTCCTCGTTATATCCCTATAATCAATTGTCAATATTCAGAAAAGGAGTAGTGTGTATACTGAAATGCATTACTGGATTATCAATACCGCTGTGCACAAGATAACTGTTTAATTATTGGTGTATTCAAAACCCCATTTTTCAATGATCACAGGAATAGCACAGTGGTGATGTAAAATATGCATCTTTGTTTGAAACCAACGTTTCTGCTTCTATCGTCCTCTGCCCTTGATCTCGTCACTTCACTGGACTCACCCCTCGACAAGTCGACTCCATCGTTTGCGATCCTTGCCATTCTCGCCCCCTCTCGCCTGTTCATCCCTGCTTTTTCAATACCTCGATTAAAAAACTACTCTCCATTTTAAATAACATGTTCCTCTTCTCGTATTACTGTTCTCCATGCTCTCGCAGTCTGCTCCTAACTACCTTAAATGTCAAGCGTTTCTCCTTTCCCATCTCATCACCGTTATCCTCGTATAATTTTACAACGTTTCAAAATCTAATTGTATTCTGCTATTTGTACCGTTTTTCCATGTCTTTCATTGCACGCATTCCTAACCCATGCATAAACACACAGGCTTCCACATATTTTCCTGTTCAGTTGTTTTTCAACTTTCCCACACAATATCTTCATCCAGCCTCTCCATACTAACACCCTCCTTTCTACACCCTGCTTCTTCCTGATGCTTAGTGTCCATCCGAAGGAATCAGAGCAGTCCACTTCCTTGATGGTCCATCGACTACTAATTCCAGGTTCACGTCCCATATCCCTATCTATATAACTTGATTCTCTCTTGAGGACGCCCTAGGCGATGTCGCCTAAATATGTTCCCGCATTCCTACATACTTCCTCTTTGCTATATGCCACCAGGAGTGATGTGGTATTTCTGCAAAGTCCAATACGTAGTAGTGTTTCGTACTGGTTCAACAGCAAATTCCTCTCCCACCAATACGTTGTGAGGGACATGTGATTTTGAGCAATCCAAAATAGTTTCCAAACCTACAGCCAACATCCACAGAATTCAACTGAAGTGGCCTCGTTGCCGATACATTAACTAATACACTGTTCAATTATGATAGTCACAGTATCGTCAATGTGCACGAATATGTGTTCAAATCGATAAGTGACGCAACTGAAGGCGATTTATTTCCCAGCGACACGGAGTGACGAACAAAGCGGCACCCATCCATCCATATTGCGATAATCCCCAAGTCGTCCGCACACCCTTCCCCACGCTGTGTCTTCTTTAGTTTAGTTCGCCGTGTTCGCAAACCTTACCACTGATAAGTTTTGTCACCGTAATGAAACGCAGTGGATCCAACACATCCACATCCCTTGATAGATTATGTATCAACACATGGGGAGAATTTATGATTTCAATGGGATGGACGTTCATATCGAGATTGCCCTAAGCCTACTCGCGATACGCGAGTCCATTAAGCATGTTGCACAACACAGTGGTTTGTGTACCCACGGTGAGAAAATCCTCTTAAGGCGCGCTCCATCGGTGATAAAGTCGGCAAGCGAACGGCTTCACGAGTCCTTAGTCGCTACGGGTGAGCGAGGCCTCATGGCTACTGCATGCGATTAATGCCACCTGATCCTACGGTGTTGTGAATAGTTTTCGTATTACTATACCCAGATTGGATCCAGACGCTATGTAACAACATCATTCCAATATCAACTGCACCAGTTAGATTACAACAGCAATCGCAAAGATTAACCTGCGTCATGGTGTGCCTACATAAGAGCATAGTTTGAGATGCACTGCATCGTTATTCGTTCAGATTTGAGGCCATGAGATGGCCCTATATGATAAATTATTAACCATCTTGAACTTACAGTTGGTGCACACATCTAATTACGTATACACGAAGGCGTCAGTTATTCGACACGACAGTCCATCGTGAAGAAACGTTATTACTTTGCTGGCCAAACATTAACTCGTATGAGGTACTTACCGAGTGTGACACTCAGTTATTAGTCGATGTCTGGTGCAACATACTACACAGTCGTCGCGACCCGTCGTCACCCCGGGGCTTAGTTGTTGTTGTGAATACGCTTAGTCTTGCCGTGACGAGGTGTTGACCATCATGCGTTTGTCGCGGCCAATGCAATCAGTAAATGTTCCGCACTTATGGCACTATGAAGATGCCACAAGAAGTGGGTCACAGCAGACTTTGGTTATGAGAAACGCTTAAAAGGATATGGTTCACCAAACGTAGAGACGGACAGATGAAGAGGGGATCAAGAGAAGTGTTATGGTTATTAAATGGTTTTGAAAATATAAATATATTTGTTGTGAAAATATTAATGTCACTTAGCCAAGAAGAACTAGAGGATTCGACGTAAACATAATGACGGAACAGTGTGGTTTATATATTTAGCTATCTGAATGCGTTCATTATTACAGATGACTATAACTGCATAGCAGAAGTTATATGCAGCTTGTGTGGATGTTAGCAGCGTGAATAGTAAAAAAAAAATTAACGTTACGAATATGGCGCTATATAAAATAAACATTACATTAATACTATTATTATTATTAAAACAAAATTGGCAAATATTTCAGAACGACTGCTTAGACATAGATACAAAAACAGTTCGACTCTCGATACGCCAAAAATGTCATTGTACCTCTTACCATCTGGGTTTTACTCAGTTAAACATGTTTGGGCCGAGATTAGTGAATACAGTGACGATTGTATTCGGAACCGTGTGGTTCTAGTAGCGGAGGACACCGTGTGGTTGTAATAGTGGAGGACACCGTGTGGTTCTAGTAGCGGAGGACACCGTGTGGTTGTAATAGTGGAGGACACCGTGTGGTTCTAGTAGCGGAGGACACCGTGTGGTTGTAATAGTGGAGGACACCGTGTGGTTGTAGTAGTGAAGGACACCGTGTGGTTGTAGTAGTGGATAACACCGTGTGGTTGTAGTAGTGGATGACACCGTTTGGTTGTAATAGTGGAGGACACCGTGTGGTTCTAGTAGCGGAGGACACCGTGTGGTTGTAATAGTGGAGGACACCGTGTGGTTCTAGTAGCGGAGGACACCGTGTGGTTGTAATAGTGGAGGACACCGTGTGGTTGTAGTAGTGAAGGACACCGTGTGGTTGTAGTAGTGGATAACACCGTGTGGTTGTAGTAGTGGATGACACCGTGTGGTTGTAGTAGTGGATAACACCGTGTGGTTCTAGTAGCGGAGGACACCGTGTGGTTGTAATAGTGGAGGACACCGTGTGGTTCTAGTAGCGGAGGACACCGTGTGGTTGTAATAGTGGAGGACACCGTGTGGTTGTAGTAGTGAAGGACACTGTGTGGTTGTAGTAGTGGATGACACCGTGTGGTTGTAGTAGTGGATGACACCGTTTGGTTGTAGCAGTGGAGGACACCGTTTGGTTGTAGTAGTGGAGGACACCGTGCGGTTGTAGTAGTGGATGACACCGTGCGGTTGTAGTAGTGGAGGACACCGTGTGGTTGTAGTAGTGGATAACACCGTGTGGTTGTAGTAGTGGATGACACCGTTTGGTTGTAGCAGTGGAGGACACCGTTTGGTTGTAGTAGTGGAGGACACCGTGCGGTTGTAGTAGTGGAGGACACCGTGCGGTTGTAGTAGTGGATGACACCGTGCGGTTGTAGTAGTGGAGGACACCGTGTGGTTGTAGTATTGGAGGACACCGTGTGGTTGTAGTATTGGAGGACACCGTGTGGTTGTAGTAGTGGAGGACACCGTGTGGTTGTAGTATTGGAAGACACCGTGTGGTTGTAGTAGTGGAGGACACCGTGTGGTTGTAGTAGTGAAGGACATCGCGGCGTTTCGGAGAACGAAATGATAAACTCACATAATGTAACCTCTACCTCATTCTAAGATACGACCAATCAATGAATATATCCGACAGCATCTAAGTTGACATATTGTGTTGGACAAACCAGTTTTATAAAACTTTATCAACACACCAAGATGCCACGATTTTTAAACTGAATCAAACACGATAGAATCACCCTATTCACACTAAGAGGTAGTGACAGTCATGCATTATTTGCAGCATACTGCTAGATATATATATATATATATATATATATATATATACCATACTGAAATATTTATAATTGACAGTTATTTGCAGCCAGCTGACCATCGAATGAACAAATCTAATAATATGTCACGACTAGCACTGCGTGTCCGTATGAATATGCCTGAAACGTGTGGTTTCGAAGGACTAAGAAGAAGAAGAAGAAGAAGAAGAATTTGTTTTATTTGACCCAGACATTTCAAATAATACATACAATACATCCATGTAACAATTAAATAATACAGATATATAACCTTATGGTAAACATGGTATAATGTATGATAACTAACGAAAAGTAGGGTCAGGAGACTCTTCTAAGCCTATGGTAGTCGCTATCGAGGAGCCACCTTTTGTAATAAAACTTTAACTGAATCAATACATCACCTAATCAAATTCTTCCAGAATAAAAAGAAGAAGAAAAAAACCATAATATGTATGTATGCATGTGTGTAGTGTGAGCCAGCTTACATGATTATTGAGTTTGTCGTTTAGGCACTGTTTTGTTGACAAGTTGACAGGTGGTTGTTGGTTCTTAATTTTGCATACATATCCTTGTGAACTGTGTGTACTAAGCTTTTCTTTGACAATATCAGGAATGATATTTAGTAAAAGTGGCAAATTATGCCTAAGACATTTCTTAGCAAATTCATGTTTAATTTTATAAGTGTATATTTTATTTTTGACTCTTGTATAATGATTATGTACCTCATAGTTAAACATTATCCTCCAGTTTTGTAAATAAACTGGTAAGTCATTATATAAATATTTATATTAAAATTTTAATTGTTGTAATTTAAGAATGTCATCTACAAGTTGAGTTTTTGTGAAGTGGTTCTGTGTGGGAAGTATAATTACTTAAGGTAATAATTCTCAGGGCTTTTTTTTAAGTTGTATTATTCTATTTGATTGAAAGCCCCACACCATGATGCAATAATTAATGTGTGGCACTATTAAAGAATTATATAATATTATTTTAATATGAAGAGGTAACACATGTTTCAATTTATTTAAAATACCAATTGTTTTTAGAACAAGCAGTTGATATTTTTTCAGTGTGCTTTTTCCAGTTTAGATTTGTATCTATAATTAAACCCACAAAATTAAATTCTTTGACTTATTCAATATTTACATTGTCTATCTTCAGAGTAAGTGTGTGTATATTTTTCTTTGCCTTTTGAAATGTCATGTATTTCGATTTTGCTATGTTTATAGATAATTTATTTATTTTGAGCCATTCATTTATTTTTGAAAGTTCTTCATTTATTAAAGATTCTAAATTTTCGTCATGTACGTTATCGCTGAAAGTGTTTAGTGTACTTGATAGAGTTGTATCATCAGCATAAATTATGAAATTAAAATTTTACTGGCTTGTGCAAAATCATTTGTATATACAGCCTGTATATATATGATTAATAAAAGGGGTCCTAAGATCGAACCTTGTGGTACACCTGTTGTTATTGATAACATATGTGATTTTATATTGTCAATTTCCGTATATTGTTTACGATTTGTTAGGTAACTGCTGAATAAATTCAGATTTGTTCCATGTATACCATAATATTTCAATTTATCAATTAAAATTAAATGGTCAATAGTATCAAAGGCTTTGGAAAGATCTAGGTAAATATTAATGGGTATTTCATCCTTATCCAGTTTGGTTATTATTCTATCTATTAATTCTAGTGCTGCGTATTCAGTTGAATGTTTAGGTCGGAATCCATACTAATGGTCAAAAAAAGCTTAGAGTCTTTTAAATAAGATGATAATTGGTCCAACAAAAATTGTTCAAGTACTTTTTAAATAGCTGGTAGAAGAGATATGGGTCTATAATTATTGAATATTGCTGGCTCACCTTTTTTATAAATGAAAATTATCTTAGCAATTTTTTGTTTATCAGGGAATATCCCTGTGGTTAAAACTTGATTTGTTAATAAAGTTAAAGATTTGGTTAATGCAGGTTCAAGCATTTTAGCAGTTTGGTAGAGAGACCATCATACCCACAGCTACTTTTGTTGCGTAGATTAATTATTGTTCTCTTTATGGTATCTTCTTCAACATATTTAAATGTAAAATTACAGTTTACTATTTTATTTAGATAATACGAATGATCATGAATGCCTTTGTATTTAATATCATTAGCCAGATTACTACCTATATTGGTAAATAATGTATTGAATTTATTTGCAATTTCTAATTTGTCTGCCACAATTGAATCGGATTCTTTAAAATATTTTGGAAATGATTTTTTTATTTTATGTTTAGACAGGATTTCATTTATAGTTTTCCAAGTGTTTTCTATATCAAATTTAAATTGATTAAAACATTTGTCAAAATATGATTGCTTTGCTTTGCGAAAACTTCTTTTCAAAATACTATTGTATGTTTTTAGATTAATCAATAATACACCATATTCAGAAGATTTAGGGTTTGTGATTTTTAATTGTTTGTAAAGTTTGTCTCTGTATCGTATTGAGGTTAGCAAGCCTTGAGTTATCCTTGTAGATTTTTTTATGTTTATATTTATTAAATTTCACTCATTTGCTAGTCATATATTTATTTTTAGCTTGATTTATTTCATTGATGATAATGTTATAATTATGGTTTGGATTAGCATTTGAACTTGTATCTAATTGTTTATGTATTTCAGAAGAGATTATATCATTTTTGACTTTTAACATAGCCTCTTTATTTTGTACATTAACTCGTATAAATTTTGTAGTATGTTCCTCTTTTAGAACAGTGTTCATAAGCATAAAATATGGTAGATGATCAGAATTTTTTTAAATTAATATTCTTGCAATTTTTTTTTCTCAATACGTGTACCTGTACATGTTGTGAACCTCGTTGGAAGAGTAATTTGGGGGAAGCGATTAAATGAAGTTAACATGTCAAAGAAAGTGCTACAGTGTTGTTGCTCGTTTATTTTTTAGCGTATTTATATTCTAGTCCCCTGCAAGAATAAGGTTGTTGTTTTGATGATGTTTCATAGATGATATGACCATTGTAAAGTCATTTATAAATTCGTTATAGTTTTCAGTTAAAGGCCTTGAAGGTCGGAATATATTTCCTATAGTGACTGTTTGCGATAAGCCTCCTCCATTTACTTGTATTATTTTTCCCTCCCATTGTTCATACATATTTAATTTCATCTTTACTTTATAATCAAAGTGTTTATCTATATATATTAATAATCCCCTTTTGGTGCTGCAACTTTTTCCTTGGGATATACAGTCATATCCATTTAATTGAATTGGTGATAAGTCATCATTATCAGATAACCAGCTCTCTTGGAGACATAGTATGCTAAATTTAAAATTTAAGCAAGACAAGTCATTTACACATGCCTCGATCTCACTAAATTGCATTAATGGACTGTATATTTGAGCTTAGGATACTGAAATGTTTATTTTTATTTTGAACTAACAAATTAAATTTTTCAAAATCATAATATGACGATCGGCGTATTGTTGGCAATTCATTATTTTCATCAACAGTATTACTGATGTTTAGAATATTATTTAAACAATTATTTGTAATAACACCTGTAAATTGGAGAAAAGTTTCGTCAGTTATCATTTCAGTGTATTTAAAATTTTAATGAGATCAGCATATTTTCATATATGTGCAGTGATGTTTCAATGAGAGTGTGTGCCTTTAGTGTTTGAGTTACTAGATTTTGTTTAATAATAGTTCTATTTTGTTCATGTAAAGCTAAAGCGGTGCATGATAAGTAGCTACTTAAAGTGTCACAGAAAAAAGTCAGGACCATTTGACAAGATGGCCCGAGAAAAAAAAACTTCAGAATAAAACTATTTCTAGTGGTAGGACCTAATGCATTGTAATACATTCTAACCAACACATTTCCAACAAATCTAAATGCAAAAAGGTTATTATATTATAACAAATAAAAAGTCATGTGTGGAAAAGAAATAAACATTAAACAGAAAACGAATCACAAGTCACGACACAAGTGAGTGACAAATTGCATTAAGAAATAAAAAAAAAAGATATAAGAGATTTAAAAGAATAGCAAAACAAGATATTGAAAGTAAACGTACGTTAATATAAAAGCAGGTACCCTTTACCCAACCTTTTTTTACATACATATAGTTCCTATAGCAGACATTATAAATGCTATATAAAATAAACATTACATTAATACTATTATTATTATTAAAACAAAATTGGCAAATATTTCAGAACGACTGTTTAGACATAGATACAAAAACAGTTCGACTCTCGATAAGCCAAAAACGTCATTGTACCTCTTACCATCTGGGTTTTACTCAGTTAAACATGGTTGAGCCGAGATTAGTGAATACAGTGACGATTGTATTCGGCACCGTGTGGTTGTAGTAGTGGATGACACCGTTTGGTTGTAGTAGTGGAGGACACCGTGTGGTTGTAGTAGTGGAGGACACCGTGTGGTTGTAGTAGTGGAGGACACCGTGTGGTTGTAGTAGTGGAGGACACCGTGTGGTTGTAGTAGTGGAGGACACCGTTTGGTTGTAGTAGTGGAGGACACCGTGTGGTTGTAGTAGTGGAGGACACCGTGTGGTTGTAGTAGTGGAGGACACCGTGTGGTTGTAGTAGTGGAGGACAGCGTGTGGTTGTTGTAGTGGAGGACACCGTGTGGTTGTAGTAGTGGAGGACACCGTGTGGTTGTAGTAGTGGAGGACACCGTGTGGTTGTAGTAGTGGAGGACAGCGTGTGGTTGTAGTATTGGAGGACACCGTGTGATTGTAGTAGTGGAGGACACCGTGTGGTTGTAGTAGTGGAGGACACCGTGTGGTTGTAGTAGTGGAGGACACCGTGTGGTTGTAGTAGTGGAGGACACCGTGTGGTTGTAGTAGTGGAGGACACCGTGTGGTTGTAGTAGTGGAGGACACCGTGTGGTTGTAGTAGTGGAGGACACCGTGTAACCTCTACCTCATTCTAAGATACGACCAATCAATGATTATAGCCGACAGCATCTAAGTTGACATATTGTGTTGGACAAACCAGTTTTGTAAAACATTATCAACACACCAAGATGCCACGATTTTAAAACTGAACCAAACACGATAGAATCACCATATATATATATATATGTATAGATATATACATATATATATATATATACATATAT
Source organism: Escarpia spicata (assembly GCA_963995525.1). Lineage (NCBI taxonomy): Eukaryota > Metazoa > Annelida > Polychaeta > Sabellida > Siboglinidae > Escarpia > Escarpia spicata. Next base: position 11,236,023 of record OZ023209.1, on the reverse strand, counting down.
ATATATATATGTATAGATATATACATATATATATATGTATATATATATATATATATATATCTGCCCAAATAAACAACCATGTTCAGTCTCTTTTGTCGACGTTGTAGCTAGTAATAGATTGTACGTAGGCAACGCCCGCGCATTTTCCAATATTTTCCTTGTGACATTAAACGCTGTGTCCGACTTTAGAATGTCACCTGCTGTAACGCTTTGTTGCCCACACAGTGAGTGAGCGTAGACTGTTTCATGAACTGTGTCATGACAACATATTCGGCGTCAGTATCGAACTAGCAATGTGCCACACGTAAGGCATGTGTGCGTTGCATTGGTGATACATTCCGGATAATGCATTAATCGTTTAGTGCATTCTAGTCATTTGGGAAATGTGTGCGACGCAGGAACAAACTGTATGTTATAACGCCACCCTGGATTGTGACGACACAAGTCACGTGACTTTGTACACACACACGCACGCACACACGCGCGCGCGCATACACACACACACACACACACTCTTTTGTTTCAAGCTACCTCCAAGTCTTCTTGGTGTCGGCCTGGAGGTCTCATCGCCACGTGTTATTTGGACGGCCTCATTTTCTCCTGCCTTGTGGGTTCCATGTCAGAACCTGTCTGGTGATGTTTGATGCTGGTTTCCGGAGCGTGTGACCAATCCATCCTCACCGTCTTCTTCTTAGTTCATCTTCGGCAGACAGTTGGTGTGTCCTCCTCCACAAGTCAATGTTGCTGATGGTGTCTGGCCAGCGGATCTGGAGGATTATTCTTAGACAGTTTTTGATAAAAGTCTTGCCTCTGATCTCCCACAATCAGTGTAGTCGCAGCAGAGTTTCTCAACCGGAGGTCTTCGGCCCACTGGGACTGAAATGTAAAATTACAAAGAAATTGAAATATCTGACCTACGCAGAAATAGAGAAAGAGAAACTATGCATGTACGACCGAACGACCATCTATATCGTCAATCTTGTCATGTATCTACTGTACATATTCACACAACCTGTTAACCAGACATACAGCCATATACAGGAGTTGTCCCTCAAAACTCGGCCTGCACAGCCGTAGCGTATTCTGTCGATGTTCCACAAGCTGACAACAGTGCAACAGCGTCGGCTTTCGAGACTGCGCTCTGCCTACTAATATGAACATGTCAACAAATTCAAACGTAAACTGAAACTATGAAAAAACTTGTACTTAATCGGGAACTACTGACATGTTTGAACAAATACACGCAATCAATCTCAGGAGACATATGAAGTTCAGTGTCATCAAACATCGGGTAACAGTGCACCTGTCAGGGTTGTTAAATAAATTAAACAGTTATTTCCGTGACCTCACAGAGGAGCCAGCAGCATCTTTCAAGTGGATCTCAACCCCATTTACTGGGAACGTTGAGCAACAACATCCAGCAACTTTCCCTTCCATACTCTCGGAATAACTCATTGACTTTTATCATCTGACGGCAGGCAACAGTGGAAGTCCTCACATTGAATGTCTAGTGCTTGTAATTAGGCTACCATGAGAACAATCCTCAGTGATTATATTCTGAATTAGTGTATTTATTTTGAAATATATACGTATATATATATAGTGAAATGCCAGCAGATCCAGTTTAACATATTCAACCGACGCTGACACAGTGATATACTGTGACATTTATTCCATCTAAACATGCTTGTTCGAGTAGTAATAGTTAACATGCAGTGGGGCTAGATCAACGGATTATCCATCGAGAGAACCCTGGTTCGAATCCTGTGCTGGGTGTTACTCTAGTTCACTCACTAAATGACTACATGGTTATAGACAGTGGTGGATATTTATGTATGAATAGTCTTCGAGCATTAAATGCCGTGTAGCTGAATCCCCAGAGAATTCGAGGTGGTGTTCGATTGAATATATATGCCAGGGAGTTCAGTGTAAAGAGCTTTGAGCAGTCCTAAGGACTGGTTACTGCGCTCTATTTTATCGAAAAGGCGGTGGGTGCCATACGATTTTTGGACTTATGTGGGGGTCCGTGAAAGTTTTTATTGGATTCAGGGGGGCCTTGGAAGCAAAATGGTTGACAACCGCTGGTGTAGCAAATATGGTACTCGCATGCTTAAGAACGATTAAAACAGTGGGCGAATTGAGAGGATAGCAAGTTACCAGGCAGAGGACGCGTAAAAACGTTTTTGGTGAACGATACTAAGATGAAACTACTGTAATGTTGATAAGTGATGCCCTTGTTTTTTGCTATATGGGCGGGTTGTCAATTGTCTGATATAGCGTATGCTACAAACTAATCTAGATAACAATTCAGTTGGCGGACTAGCTTGGCGTTTTATACTGGTGTGGTTGAACTCGTAATACGTCATGCGCATAATCAAAAATAGATAAACGAGCAAAAAAGTAACAACTCGGAACACGTCCAAAACAGGAAATTCTACAGTCGCTACCACCCTCACGGCTCCTCCTGTCCCGACGATCTTGGTATCATATCAAATGATGCAGTTTTTCTTATTCTCACATCATATACAGTACCGTATATTTCCCCGTAACCGTTCATGGAACACCTATAAACGCACATACAATAATGCCGTATTTGGTGTTCTGTACGGTCCCGAATGATGTGGACAGGGGTTACTCAGTACACTAATTTTTCGATTGCGGCGCTATTTCCCAAATTTTGCCTAGGTTCAGACATGCGCACGTCACCATTTCTTGATTTCATGTCATAAGCTCCGCTCACTTTTAAGCCGCGTCGAAACTGATGTGCTTTGATCGCAGCGAAACCGATTTATCTCTACGTCAACGTGACGTCACAATAACGTACACAATTCGTTGCGTTGATTGGTTGATATACGTGTTTGTGACGTCACGCCTTCTTCGCGTATGTCATTTTGCAACCGTTTGAAAGTGGGTGGAGCTTATACCATGAAATCAGATAGCGGTGCCTCAATCGGTAGATTGGTGAACTGTGTCGACGAATCAACACCGGCACGTGCCCGGTTGTAGGTCCACTTTTAGTTAATGTTGGGAACGATTATCAGGAAACCATTTATATATTTGAATAGCAGAAAGCGTAAACTTTCAAACGATATAAAGATAGTTGGGATTCGATGAACTGTAATGGTACTTACAATCGTTCAAAAAGCGTTTTGGGGACGTGCTTGATAGTTGTTCTTTTTTCGCTCGCTTATCTATTTTTGGCATAACTAAGTGTGCGAGATTCATTTTTGTTCAATAAAAGGTTCATTTTCGCCTGTTACGTTACACTGCATCGCTCTGGGTTTAATAATGTGACACAACGACCTTGCAATACACCTGATCAAATTAATTGCGTTAATGCCAACAACTTAACCAGCGATTGTGTTAATGTCAACGATAAAAAAGCACGTATCTTATATAGGCGGGCAAAGGTGAAAAATGGTTGGACTATTGATAAACCAAAGGCTTACTTGTCCACCTGCCATCTAGAGTAAATTCGCTGGGTGGCAATATTGTTAAATCTTGTTGTATATGTCTGTTCACAGGTATAGGTCAACTGTCTTTTTATTGTTCGACGAACTTCACAAGTGACATTTATTTAAATTGAGTGTTGCAAAAGATTAGAGTAACCAGTGCTCGTCTAAATCGCATGTGTAAATATGGTTACAGCGATAATTTAGTCCTTAGAACTGGTCAAACTTGCTAGACTAATTGCTCACGTGTATCAACCATTGAAGTATAACCAGCTATTCATCCATAACGCTGAGTAAGCGGACGCAACGTGGTGCTAACGAAATTGCTCAAATTTCGAAACGTACAGTTGTCACTTTAAAAGGTTGCCTTATAAATGTTCTTGTAATAATGACACTCTTTTGGAACCAGAATTTCAACAAAATATATGACGGTTTGTTTTAACCTACCACGTGTTTTCTTATGGCTTGACGGAGGTTTGCAGATCACGTGTTGGATAGGTTAATTACGTGAGACATCCGACACAAACACGGCATCAGCGCAACGCTATAAATAGCGGCAGTGACGTATAATTTTTCTCAGTTCGCGTCGCTAAGCGCGGAGCCATTGTTGTTGCAAAGGCCACACTAGGGCCTCTGTTGGCTGTTGGATACAGTCAGCGTAGAAAACTAGCGTATTTCGATTCCAATATAACTATGCAATTTTTCGTTTGACACGTCATTCAGGTGCAAATCCAAGACATCGCTGAACATGTAACACGACTTATTACCGTCATCCTTACTGAAGGCATGGGTTGATTAACGACTTGGGACAAACTGAGGCGATGTGGTTATTGAGTTATCAAATGTTCGGTTCGTAGGCGCACAGCTAGAGCGCGCACACACATGCGTATACACACGTACGCAGGTACTCACGCGCACACACGCGCACACACACACATACACGCTCGCACGCATTATGTAACCACAAAAATAAGTGTGCACGTATACTTTTATTTATGTAATAGGTAAGATTACTACATCAAAATAAAAATATACTTCTTCTAACACCAGGGTTGGTCACTGCCACTGAACTTTCTAAACAGCTCATATTTCATTCACAATACCTTTCTGTTTAATAACAAGTGTGTATATGTAACAGGCCTTTAGCCATTATATTTTTTTCTGTGAACGGCTTTTATGGAAGCCATTATAGGCCAGCTTAATTTTTTCAATGACAAACCAGTGTGTTTCATTTGAACCATTTATTTAATTAATACATTGTAATAAATTGTTTCACTACCAGTTGTGCAAATGATAGTCATTAATGTGAGCCCCTAGACTTGGAACTATTAGTTAATCTAGTGGCCAGCTAGCCTCTCTATATTCAACCTGTCTTATCAATTGTAATTACCGAGCCAGTCATCTCTCAGTCTTGAAGACGGGCAGACGGGTCTCTCGCTAAGCCCCTCATGTGTAATTTACTAATGACCTTCTTCCTGTGTCTTTAAAGTGGTCGTGTGTTCTCCACCTCTGGCCACCGCAGACGGTGCACCGAGGACGTTGTTTTGACCACGACTGAGCAGAAGAACTGTCCGAAGCACCTGGTGACTCCGCCTGAATCTGGACACAGCGGACACGCTGCTCTTAATGAAATTAATTAAGTCGTCTTCCTGTTAATGATGTTTGTTACATCTATACCGGTCTGTGGTTGTTGTTGTGCAGAAACTGTCCAGAAATAGAGCTGGTCTCTACCAGACACTTGGCCCAATAAACAAACCACCCAAAAGCTTACATTTAGACAATCTTTGATAGGGGTCATAAACAAACAGGGTAATGAAGTGGCGGTGGTGCGAATTCAACATGGTACACCACAGTCGCCTGAAGTGTGGAAATGTGTGATATTAGTGTCGTTTGACCGAATCGCAGAATGTCGCATTGTCAACGACTTAATTGCGAGCAGCAAACCACTCTTAGCACGCAAGACACGACACTTTAGTTTGCTTAATCACACAAGTCGAACAAACCGCAGTGGACCGAGCACTGGTGACCGCACTTTGGGCCATTTCATGTTGCATTCTGTTTTGCATTAGCTTCTCTTGCACAGGCAAATCGTGTACAAATTACCTCATGTTTGCCAAGTATGACTTGCACCAAGCCGCACTGCTGATGGGTTGTCTTCTTATATTATGGCCATGAAGACGAGAAACGTGTATTAATAGATCTATGCATACACGCATGCAGACACAGACACAAACATAAAGACACGCACGCACACATATACACGCACACACACACACACACACACACACACACACACACACACACACACACACACACACACACACACACACACACACACACACACACACACACACACACACACACACACACACACACACACACACACACACACACACACACGTTTTAGAGTCAAATTGACAATAATAAGATCAGCTTTAGATCCGTTTACATGCTTCATTCAGGATCCGAACCACCTCGCGTGTAATTTGCACGTCTCCAACTGTAAATTGCACGGGAGATGCAATTTGCAGCTGGACCCTGACGACGAACAAGCTTATGCCATTTACGTTGCTGTTACCAATTTGGAAATTGCAATGTAAACTTCATAAGCTTGTTATAAAAGTCACAACGTGTATTCTGCCAGTTGATTGCGTCTTCTTCTGCATATCAACCGTAATCCATGGATGCCGTTGACGTATTTCTGTCATATTGATTCTTAGCCAGTTCCCGTGTAATTGCCTCATCCCGACATTATCAATTGTTGCCTGCTGACTATAATGCAGGCAGAACCGAAGAATGTTTGACATTCTAGTAATTAGCAAACATGCTAATATCATAATTTTATGTTCATCCCGAACTGTTGGGATGTACATGTTGATCCCAGAACTGGTTACTTTATTCACACATATTGGAAACTGTCGACATCTGTTCGTGTATATACACAATGTTACATGACGTTAATATTTCGCCATAAATAAATCAGTCAAATAATTTACATTAATACTTTAACTTTGGAGATTGAAATCTTCCGAGGCGCTGAAGCCCACTCGATACTTTCTATATTCATTGGCTTCCTTATTCCATTGGCTTCAGGTTTACCAATTGAGGATATAATTAGGAAAACACAAAGAAACTTATTTTTAGAGCTGGTATTTACTTGTTACGTGTTTAATATGCTGTGTTTTTAGAGAGCCATTCTTCGACTTGGCGTTACTGTGGGAACGAGCTTTAAAAAGGTTAACACAATGCAACGGTGATCACTGCTTCATTTCGTTTGCTCTATATATACAATTTGAGCGGTCAAAATGTGAGATATATAATTATGACATTTTATTATATAACACGAATATATTATAAAGCTGGTCTGATGTGTGTAGCGTCGAAACGCGTAATAATACATTTGACATTTAAAAAGTTGTCCTTATAATTGCCCAATATAATTATTTGTGTACCATGTCAACACGGTGTTTCGATATTATTAGGCCCGCCACCCGGCACGATTCGTCTTGCGTCGCAGTGCAAAATGTATTAGTGTTTATGGTTGTGCATTAATTGCAAGAAGCGATGTAATTCCCAAGGCGCTATTTACACGTTAATCGCGCCGAGCTTTCACGCCTCCTGGTGAGACAACGAGTGATGAACGCGCAGACATTAATTGGCGTTTGCTAATTTATGAATCTGCCGCTGGCCACGCGTAAGAAACGCAGGAGACTAGTATGATTTGTGGCGGACGATTAACCAGAATGGCGCTGATTTCTCTCCGGGAGTAACGAGGAGCTAGTTGTCGTTGTTATCGAATACGCAGAAACTTCATTTTGACTCTTGTATGTTCGCTGTTTTCCTAAGCAGACCTCGTCTGTGAGGAGGTAAGTTTTGTGTGCTACTGCTGTTGATAGATGGAACGTCTAATAGTCTGGATAGCCAGATTACTCACGTGTGCGAAGTAATCCGAAGAAGTGTTACGTTTAGCAAGCGCATCGGAATGAATTGCATCGCCTTCTGCGGAAACATGCGCGTATATGAGAGTGAGTGAGTTGGGTATGTACGTATGAGTGAGTGAGTGAGTGAATGAGTGAGTAAGTGAGTGAGTGAGTGAGTGGGTGAGTGAGTGAGTGAGTGAGTGATTGATTGAGTGAGTGAGTGAGTGAGTGGGTGAGTGAGTGAGTGAGTGAGTGAGTGAGTGAGTGAGTGAGTGAGTGAGTGAGTGAGTCAGTCAGTCAGTCAGTCAGTCAGTCAGTCAATCTAGTCCAGTAGAAATCAGCAAATTTATACCAAACCCGGAAAGTTTGGTTAAAAAGCTAATTCTTGTTTTAGGATGACCAGAAAATACCCAACCAAAATCAATACTAGGGAACCTCGATCTTTTTTATGAACAATATACGTACCCTGTCAGTCGCTTTTTGTAACATTTTTTTATTGGCTGTCCATGCATAGATGCAAATGAGTTTTGGCGCACTGACTTCCACTGGCCAGCAAGTTAACTGTCAAACTGAAAGATGAAAAAGAAGTGCGCATGTCGACAACGGAGCTGTGCCAGAGACTATTGACCAGGACATATACTTCTGGACCACAAGATCACAGTGTCTTCTCACATGATCTTGTAGCCGTAGCCCCAGCTTTATTCCACGACAATGGCACAATGCGAAGGCCGGTGAAGTCTATATTAGTTTCGTACATCGCCACCCTCGATCCCCATCTTGATGAAATTGACGTCAAAGCCACAGTTGTGGATGGATTTGCCTTTCTGCATCAGATGCCTTGGCAAAAGACAGGTACCTTTCATGAAGTGTGTTCATCTTATGTGATGTATGTTCTACAGTTGGCAGCACACGATAGGGCCTGATTCGTAGTGTTCGACAGCTATGAAGTGCTCACGACCAAGGAACCCAAACAGAAGCGACGTAAATTGGGGAAGATCCTTTCCGCTGATGTGTTGGTTGGACATAACACTCCAGTGCCTTCACACAAAAGTAGTTTTCTTTCAAACAAGCACAGCAAACAACAACTCATTAATCTCCTCTCTATTTACATGTTGAAAGAAGGTATCGAGGTGTGTCACACTGGCGAGGAAAGAGATGCGGATACCACAACTGCGAGGTGTGGTATCCGCATCTCCGTATCGATGATGCAGAATCCCACGAGAACGTATGTGTCCGTTGTGATGATACATATCGGCTTGTAATCTTCCTTTACCATGCGCCTGAGAAGTCCACTATTTACATGCAAACCCTGCAAAAAGTAATCAATATCAGCGCTGGTCAATCTGCTCTCGGAAAGGAGATGTGTAAGTGCTTGCCATTTGCAGACGCTATGTCTGGCTGTGGCACAACGTCAGCTATCTACGGTATTGGCAAAGTCAAACACACGAAAGTTCTAGGATCTTCAACAGAGCTGAGAACACCCGTTGCCATATTATGCAGGGTGTAGGATAAGGAGGGTAATGGATAGTACCTCACGGTGAATGACAGCCACGTCCCACACAGGACGGTCAGGATCCTATTTGGTTCCCCCTCCTTGTCTAGCTCACATATGGCTCCTAGTGTCTGCATGTGTACGGCAGCGCCACACTCCGGGCAACAGCTTTGGCTGGCCGGCCAAACTATGTGAGTGCCTTTCCGAAGGGCTGTCCCCCCTATTAGTACATACATCTGTCGGCTGAGTAGGCGGATGAATCTCCAGAGGTCAACGGCTACGAAGGCGGGAGGTGGAAAGGCCTGGTGTCGGGCCAAGGGCGCATCAGGGATTTAGAATGATAAGCGGCCAGAACCGTCCAGAAAGCAATGGCAAACTACTGGAATGTACACTGCCAAAAACCCAGATGAAATCATGATTGCAAAGAGAATCGATATGGGACTTGGTGGTGAGTCCCCCAAGCCAGAAGAGTCCCTAATGGCTATTGGGGAAGAGCCAGAAGCAACAGGGAGTACTACTCAAGCTGATGAAGGCAATTTGCTCGACTGTGCGGAGAAGGGAAAGAAGTTCGGTGGATGGCTAAAAAACAAAACGAGAATAGCAACTTGGAATGTCCTCAGCATGGCGGCTGGAAAAATGGACAATGTTATAGAAGAAGCGAAACAAAACAATATAAGTGTCCTAGGAATAGCAGAACACAGATGGGCGGGACAAGGTCATTTTACACCACACACAGGAGGGAAATTCATATACTCCGGACGGGCAAAGGCAGGACAAGGAGGCGTAGCAATATATCTAAGTAAACAAATAGCAAATACAGTACTTGGATACAAACCAGTAAATGACAGAATTCTGAGCATAAGGTTACAAGGAAAAGTGCAAATGGGACAAACAAAAGTATATAGAAGCCAAGTGTAAGAAAATAGAGGACTGTGTGGCAGAAAACCGAAACCAAGAAATGTTTAAAGAAATAAAGAACATGACAGATACATTCCAGCCCAGACTCAGTGTCATCAAAGATAAAAATGGGAAAATTCTGACTGATGCAGAAGACATAGCCAAAAGATGGAAAGAATATTGTGAAAATATGTATGCACGAGATGGAGACAACAACGACCCTCCTGATATGGGAAACGAAGACCAAGACGAGGACGATCTCGAACCATTAAGAGATGAGGTGAAATGGGCCATTAATAGTCTAAAAGATGGGAAAAGCCCTGGGTGCGACAGCATACAGGCAGAAATTATAAAAGCAGTGGAAGAAGAAGGAATAGACATATACCATGCAGTGTGTAAGAAAATATGGTAGAGTGGAAAATGGCCAGACGACTGGAAGAAATCAATATACATCCCATTACCAAAGAAAGGAGACCTACAGCTATGCTCCAACAACAGAACCATATCACTCATTAGCCATGCAAGCAAAATATTGCTGAAAATCATAATGAAAAGAATGCAAGATAAAGTGGAAATGGAAGTGAGCAGTACACAGGCAGGCTTCAGAAAAAACAGAGGCACAAGGGACCACATATTCAATCTGAGAATGTTGATACAGAAATTCGGAGAGATAGATAATGATCTAAGAATATGCTTCATCGACTAATCCAAGGCTTTCGACTGTGTGAATCATCAGATGATGTGGAAAACGCTCAGCGACATGAACTTCCACCCAAAGATAATCGCCCTCTTAAAATCACTTTATAGCAACCAACAAGCAGTAGTCAGGCTGGAAAACACAACTACAGAAACTTTTACAGTGGGAAAAGGAGTAAGACAAGGATGTATTTTATTTCCATACCTATTCAACCTCTACACAGAAGACATAATGAGAGATGTAGAATTAGATGACAGAAGTACAAGATACGATGAAGTGAATATTCATGGACATAGAATCAGAGACCTACCTTACGCAGACGATACCGCACTCCTGTCCACTACAACAATCGGCTTAACAAACCTAATCATGTCTGTAAAAGAACACAGTGAGAAAAAGGGCTTGTTACTTAATGTGAAGAAAACAAAGATCATGGACACTGACAAATGCATTGTAAAAACAGAAATTGCAATCAACGGGGAGCAAGTTGAAAATGTGAACCACTACGAATACCTTGGAGCAAGACTACAAGGAGACGGCAAGACATCATCAGAGATCAGAAGAAGAATAGCCATAACAACGCAGAAACTAAATAATCTGAACAATGTATGGAAAGGACAAAACATACCAACAAAGATAAGAATTTTAAAAACCTGCGTTTTCCCAACAGCTCTGTACGTGAGCGAAACGTGGACACTGAACAAAGAAGACATGAGAAGAATACAAGCGTTTGAGATGAAATGCTATAAAAAAGTCCTAAGGATAACAAGAACAACCAATGCAGAGATCCTTTAAAAAATTGACATAAAGAACTGCCAACTAGTGAACAGAATAAAAGGACTAAAACTGAGTTATTTTGGACACATAAAAAGACATAATTCCTTAGAGAAAACTGTCCTAGAAGGCAAAGTAGAGGGAAAGAGAGGAAGGGGAAGATCAAGGAGAAGATGGGAGCAGGACATCAGCAACTGGCTGAAAGACGACATCGTGAGAGCAGGGAGACAAACGGCAGACAGAGCAGCGTATCGTGGGACCATCTGGGCAGCTACGTCTCGCAGAGATATGCTGAAATGAAGAAGAAGAAGAAGATCACTGCATCGAGTGCCGACATTGCAACAGCTGGGAGCGGTCTATGGTTTCGCTGTACACCAAAAGCAACTCAAATGTAAGTCTCGACGATCTACGATACATGCACATAATTTCATCAAAATATGTCGCCATTGAAAGAATGCCGCCGACAAGTCGAGCATGCTACTTCCATTCACACAGAGTGCACCTACAGGTTTCTACTTGGGTTAATCTGAAGATGGTATTGAACAAAAAGAACTATGGCTTCCACTGTGACGCACACTCATTAGTGCCCGTCATCACAGACAAAGAACCAGCACCCGAACATCTTCTACAAGAGATCCGTTGCTCTTGCAAGCGCCAAGATAATGTGTGTGTGTCTTGCAACTGCTCTTAGAAGCATCTTGCCTGTAGCTTCCACTGCAAATGTCAAGGACAGTGCGCAAACGGCCCAACTCTGGTACAGCTACCCCACAGTGACTACGATGACAATGCTGATGATGATGTTTAACAAATAATGTATTAGAAGATTACAGGTAGGACATTTATGATATATCCTATTAATATTCAAGTTTGAATGCTATACCATTCTCTGTTTAGGGTATAAGTGACATTCATGTGATCTTAGTTAAGATGTTAATTAAATCCCACAAAAAAGTTTGGGACGGAGTGCTATATAAGAAATATATTACTAATTAATGGATTAATTACTTAATTGATTAATTACTTACTTGATTAATTAAACTCGATAATTAATGTGTGGTTTAATTGACCAGTATGCATATCATTACAAACGTATTAACCAATAAATCAAACAGTTAAAAATATGATTGACAAACGCAAACAAAAAATGTTACTTCGATATTGGACCGAAACACCCCCAAAACAAGGATTGGGGTAAAACCAAAGTTTCCCAGGGTTGATTTTTGTTGTTTTCTTGGAAGTTCAGGAAACCCTACTGGTCACACAAAAATTTGCTTTTTAACAAAAATGTCCGGGTCATCGTCAATTTTACTGGACTAATCAGTCAGTCAGTCAGTCAGTCAGTAAAATGTAAGTAAGTTCTTATATAGCGCAATACCTTGTCCTCAGGATTGCTCAAAGCGCTTTACACTTTACTCCCAGTGAGTGAGTGAGTGAGTGAGTGAGTGAGTGAGTGAGTGAGTGAGTGAGTGAGTGAGTGAGTGAGTGAGTGAGTGAGTGAGTGAGTGAGTGAGTGAGTGAGTGAGTGAGTGAGTGAGTGAGTGAGTGAGTGAGTGAGTGAGTGAGTGAGTGAGTGAGTGAGTGAGCGAGCGAGCGAGACAGCGAGACAGCGAGTGAGTGAGTGAGTGTGTGAGTGAGTGAGTGAGTGAGTGAGTGAGTGAGTGAGTGAGTGAGTGAGTGAGTGAGTGAGAGAGTGAGAGAGTGAGAGAGTGAGAGAGTGGGTGAGTGGGTGAGTGGGTGAGTGGGTGAGTGGGTGAGTGGGTGAGTGAGTGAGTGAGTGAGTGAGTGAGTGAGTGAGTGAGTGAGTGAGTGAGTGAGTGAGTGAGTGAGTGAGTGAGTGAGTGAGTGAGTGAGTGAGTGAGTGAGTGAGTGAGTGAGTGAGTGAGTGAGTGAGTGAGTGAGTGAATGCATGCGTGAGTAAAACATGGAGGGAAGGGAGGGAGGTGGGAAGGGATAGAGCTGGAGGGGCGTAGGGAAGCAAGGACGTAAGGAGGAAAGGATGTTTGAAGAGAGGGAAGGAGTACGGGGGAAGGCATGGAGGGAGGGGGCATGGAGGCAGTGAGACAGGTAGCTAGCTGCATATCTTGCTAGCTAGGTTGTAGAAAGGGGAGCAAGCTTACGCTATGAGCACATGGAAGCTTCCAGCGGCGTACAATATACACTTGTCTCACATATATGTATATGTATATACTTTGTTGCATTGGTCGTAGTCTGGTTTAGTCGGTCGGCTCCGGGTGAACACCCCTTGCGGCAACATGCTCAGTGACATATACAAGCGTTGGTCCAGTGCTTCATGATGAGTCGTATTTCAAGTCGCATTTTATGTGTGGTCACTTTCACTCTTCCGATAGCGGGTTGCTGGCCATAACGTACGTTCGCATACGATTACTTATGTTACTGTAATTTTATAAGATCATATGCGGCAGTGCAGCGTAAGACGACATGTGGTTATATAATATAATGTTTGGTAGTGTTGGCATGAGATGACGTAAGGTAGTGTTGGCATGAGATGACGTATGGTAGTGTTAGGAATGAGGTGACGTATGGTAATGTTTGGCTAAGGTGGTGTGTGTGTTTGTATGGAAGTGTTGGCATAAGATGAATTGTGGTAATGTTGGTATAATATGACGTGTAGTAGTGTTTGTATAAGATAACGTGTGGTAATGTTGCTATAAGATGACGTGTGGTAGTGTTGGTATAACATGACGTGTGGTAGTGTTGACAAAAGATGACGTGTGGTAGAGTTGATATAAGAAGACGTGTGGTAGAGTTGATATGAGATGACGCGTGGTAGTGTTGATATAAAATGACGTGTGGTAGTGTTGGCATAGGATGACGTGTGGTAGTGTTAGTATAAGATGACGTGTGGTAGTGTTGATATAAGATTACGTGTGGTAGTGTTAGTATAAGATGACGTGTGGTAGTATTGATATAAGATCACGTGTGGTAGTGTTAGTATAAGATGATGTGTGTTAGTGTTAGTATAAGATGACGTGTGGTAGTGTTAGTATAAGATGACGTGTGGTAGTGTTAGTATAAGATGACGTGTGGTAGTGTTAGTATAAGATGATGTGTGTTAGTGTTAGTATAAGATGACGTGTAGTAGTGTTAGTATAAGATGACGTGTGGTAGTGTTAGTATAAGATGATGTGTGGTTGTGTTAGTATAAGATGATGTGTGTTAGTGTTAGTATAAGATGATGTGTGGTAGTGTTAGTATAAGATGACGTGTGGTAGTGTTAGTATAAGATGATGTGTGGTAGTGTTAGTATAAGATGATGTGTGTTAGTGTTAGTATAAGATGACGTGTGGTAGTGTTAGTATAAGATGATGTGTGGTAGTGTTAGTATAAGATGATGTGTGGTAGTGTTAGTATAAGATGACGTGTGGTAGTGTTAGTATAAGATGACGTGTGGTAGTGTTAGTATAAGATGATGTGTGTTAGTGTTAGTATAAGATGACGTGTGGTAGTGTTAGTATAAGATGATGTGTGGTAGTGTTAGTATAAGATGATGTGTGGTAGTGTTAGTATAAGATGATGTGTGGTAGTGTTAGTATAATATGACGTGTGGTAGTGTTAGTATAAGATCACGTGTGGTAGTGTTAGTATAAGATGATGTGTGTTAGTGTTAGTATAAGATGACGTGTGGTAGTGTTAGTATAAGATGATGTGTGGTAGTGTTAATATAAGATGATGTGTGGTAGTGTTAGTATAAGATGACGTGTGGTAGTGTTAGTATAAGATGACGTGTGGTAGTGTTAGTATAAGATGACGTGTGGTAGTGTTAGTATAAGATGACGTGTGGTAGTGTTAGTATAAGATGACGTGTGGTAGTGTTAGTATAAGATGACGTGTGGTAGTGTTAGTATAAGATGACGTGTGGTAGTGTTAGTATAAGATGATGTGTGGTAGTGTTAGTATAAGATGATGTGTGGTAGTGTTAGTATAAGATGACGTGTGGTAGTGTTAGTATAAGATCACGTGTGGTAGTGTTAGTATAAGATGATGTGTGTTAGTGTTAGTATAAGATGACGTGTGGTAGTGTTAGTATAAGATGATGTGTATTAGTGTTAGTATAAGATGATGTGTATTAGTGTTAGTATAAGATGACGTGTGGTAGTGTTAGTATAAGATGACGTATGGTAGTGTTAGTATAAGATGATGTGTGTTAGTGTTAGTATAAGATGATGTGTGTTAGTGTTAGTATAATATGACGTGTGGTAGTGTTAGTATAATATGACGTGTGGTAGTGTTAGTATAAGATGATGTGTGTTAGTGTTAGTATAAGATGACGTGTGGTAGTGTTAGTATAAGATCACGTGTGGTAGTGTTAGTATAAGATGACGTATGGTAGTGTTAGTATAAGATGATGTGTGTTAGTGTTAGTATAAGATGATGTGTGTTAGTGTTAGTATAATATGACGTGTGGTAGTGTTAGTATAAGATGATGTGTGTTAGTGTTAGTATAAGATGACGTGTGGTAGTGTTAGTATAATATCACGTGTGGTAGTGTTAGTATAAGATGATGTGTGTTAGTGTTAGTATAAGATGACGTGTGGTAGTGTTAGTATAAGATGACGTGTGGTAGTGTTAGTATAAGATGACGTGTGGTAGTGTTAGTATAAGATGATGTGTGTTAGTGTTAGTATAAGATGACTTGTGGTAGTGTCAGTATAAGATGACGTGTGGTAGTGTTAGTATAAGATGATGTGTGTTAATGTTAGTATAAGATGATGTGTGTTAGTGTTAGTATAAGATCACGTGTGGTAGTGTTAGTATAAGATGATGTGTGGTAGTGTTAGTATAAGATGACGTGTGGTAGTGTTAGTATAAGATGATGTGTGGTAGTGTTAGTATAAGATGACTTGTGGTAGTGTTGATATAAGCTGACGTGTGGTAGTGTTAGTATAAGATGACGTGTGGTAGTGTTAGTATAAGATGATGTGTGGTAGTGTTAGTATAAGATGACGTGTGGTAGTATTGATATAAGATGGCGTGTGGTATTGTTTGTATAAAATGACATGTGGTAGTGTTGGCATGTTAACATGGCACCGTCCAAGCTGTGCTCAAATGTGCCTGCTGATAAGATTACGAAATAGGAATGGTGTCACGAAGTTATGAATTCGTCAAATGAAAATCGATTGCGGTATGAAATTTCCATATTTTCTCGAGCATCAGAGAGGGAATGTGAATGAGGGATGTGTGTGTGTGTGTGTGTGTGTGTGTGTGTGTGTGTGTGTGCGTGTGTATGCGTGCGTGCAAGTTGATGTGTCTATGTGCGTGTGCGATGTGTACGAATGCGTGTTTACGCGCGATTGGTGTATGTACGTATCTGTGCATGTATGCATAAAGTCGAATCTTCTCAAAATTACCACATATTGTTCAAAGGTCCTGACAAGCAGCACAGTATGTATAGCTTGATCATGCTATTGTACGTGTAGATCATAATGAGGGTGGTTGGGCTACGTGTAGCTGCCAGACCATCTATAGTATTCTCACAATGTGTAGGTCTGACACACACTGTTGTCTAAATGATTGAAAAATTTGTGTAATTTTATGACACGTATCTTTTTAAATTGTATCTTCTTTCAAGAACTGCGTAATCAGGTCCAGACACTTGTTAAAGTGTTCGTACGTCAGGTTTTATGGCTTACCAATATACAAGCATGTTGACCATCAACAAAAATTTGACTTTGTAATGAATTTATTTTCGTTTGCTTCTGCCTAACGAATGCAACCTTGCTGGCCCCATTTCTATATATTGATGTGCACAGTCTTCTGATTGAATATCTTAAATTTACTGTGATATGGTCAAATGTATTTTCTATTCTTGGAATGAATAAATATATCTATGAAAATGAGAAATACAATTAACATGGTCTTGTCGCCGATCGTGTCAATAATATAAACATGCTGTTTTCATAAAAACCTGAAGAAATCTTTGAGAAAGATATCCATGTTGTAACTCCTTATCAATTGTATGTCTCATGTTATGCAAATAAATTGTCAGAAAAGTTGGTTTTAGTGAATTACAAGTTCCATACGAAAAGCGTTTACCGTGCTAGCGGTTATAACCAATGACAAATATTTGTTGATGCACGTGACTTAATTGCCTTGGGAAGTCACGCTCAATTCCTGTTAGTCATATACAGAGATCGGCGGAGAGATATTGCGAGAATCAAAGCGACGGATTGTGGTGTGGGTCGAACCACGACCCGGTAACTATAACATATTAAATACATTAGAAAGACGCAATGTACGCAAACTACTCGGTGGGCAAAACATCAGCATCACGAATCGATTAAAAAACTAATTATTTCCCAATGATATAGAAAGTACTTAAGAACGTATGAAAGCGCAAGAACATACATATATGCGCGCGCACACACACACACACACACACACACACACACACACACACACACACACACACACACACACACACACACACACACACACACACACACACACACACACACACACACACACACACACACACACACACACACACACACACACACACACACACACACACACACACACACACACACACACACACACAAACACACACACAACGGTGGCGGATCTAGGCGTGTTTGCAGGAGTCAATCGGTAGATTTGTTAAAGAAAAATCCGTAATGTTATATTACGTTATGTAGAACCGGCAGATTATTTGTTTTCGATTTCGTAATGTTACATGGCATTATGCAGAATGTTGTGACATTTGCTTTACGACACTTAAGCCATGCGTGTACTAGTTCCAACTATGGAACAGCGACCCTCTTAGTGTTAAGTTTAGAGATTGACTTCCGTTGATCGTCCATTGATTAAAAAAAAGGCCAGTGCACCGTGGGTCTCACTGTAGAAAGTTTAATAATTTCTTAACTCCATGCGGCGAGGATGTTATCGCGCAAACTGATTGATGATTGCGTCTGTGTCCACCTTAACATCGTAATGTATACGTAACATAGCGAGTCCGTTGATGCGGTCCTCTGTCATGGTGCTGCGCAGGTATGTCTCAAGAAGACGAAGGGCGCTGATTATTCTCTCACATTCTGCGCTGGTGACACCGACTGTAAACACAAATTTCAGACACGTCTGTATATTCGGGAAAAAAACGTTATCTGCAGCCTTGAGTGACACTGATGCATCTTTGGGAACATCACAGTCTGCTTCCGCTTCCCATCGAGTCGGCCAACAGTGTAATTCGGCTTGCAAATTCTGTGGACTGGTCGGTCGTCTTTATATTCGGCAGCAACTGTTTGCACATTCTCAATTACGTTGATCACGGCGGGAACGAGATATAGGCGTTTGTTATCAACAGCTGGGAAGCACCAAACCGGTCTTTGAGACCCATCAACAGCTGGTCGATGACTAGGATGGTCAAATTCACTCGATAGTAGGTTTCTACATCATCAGCAGAGGCATTAGCTCTATGCTGCTGTCGTCCACAAATGCGAGGTTGTGCTGGTTCCGTTCCTGCCATTGTAGTCATTTACAAAATTAGGTTATGATGGAAATTATCAATATTATTCCTGTCAATGTCCTGACTTCTTCAAGGGCAGTGATGGCATGATTTACTTAATTGGCAGCTTTTATGACATCCATCGTCTTGGACTGGAGGCTGACACTGATCGGTTGAACGTACGCGATAATGTCACGGACTGCTGCGCTCTCGCTCTGGTAAAAACATGCACGAACGCAGCAAACGAAACCAACCGGTTACAACGATTCAGTTGGAAATTATGTTTATGATTGACACGGCTAACACTTGAGTCTTTTTATTATCAGTAGGTTTACATAGTAATTAATTGTTTTATTGTATAGGGCCTGCACGCCTTATTTCGTCCGTCATCATAATATTTGCCACTGGCTGGGAACATCCAGGGCATAGGGGGGTCTTGAGACCCCTAAGACCCTCTCTGGATCAGCACACACACACAACACACACACACACACACACACACACACACACACACACACACACACACACACACACACACACACACACACACACACACACACACACACACACACACACACACACACACACACACACACACACACACACACACTTTAGTGTATGTGCGTCCATACGGGCATACGTGCCTGCGTGCTTACATGAACACGAGCATCCGTGCACACATCCATGATTACATGCATGCAAACATGCATGCGTAATCGTAGATATACCGACATACAGACATACACACATACAAACATAAAACATATGGACAAACAAAGCAGACAGTCATTCACAGGTGGACGTACAGGCAGACACGCAGAGACAAATGGACTGCTGGGTAGTACTGCAGAATGCCGTAGATGAGACGTAACTAATGGATATTGCTGTTTCTACCGTAAATGGAGTTAGATCAGGAGCTTACGGAATACTTACGGAGACTCTAATCGTTCTTGATAAACCTTTTTGTCGAAACACACATCCACATGAACTCGCCCCGAGATGTGCCTCCATTTCCGTGTAACAATCCCTCATTTCCGGGTGTGTAGTAAATATAGTCAACCTACCAAACGCATTGAAAGTGTGCCGCATGACACTGATCATCCATACCACCAGTCTGCTGAAAAAAGACCGCGGGATGCGGTCGAAATATCCAGATCGGAATCCAAGTTTCTTTAAAGATAATTATATCTAACCATGTTTGTGCTGAAAGACGTATTTTAGACATTAAAATGATTTTACCATCATCCTTATTGTATCATCGCGTTAAGGATATGTAAACGACACGCAATGTCTGAAACTTCCAACGGATATAGCGATTGCGAGACCTGTCTGCGAGTACAGGTTTGGGTAATGTTGTCCATACCATGTTGCCTCAGATCACTCAGCTGTGTAAACGACTACCATGTTACAGACAGTGGTGTGGTTATACATGAACGCATAATCTTTCGTAGTAAATAGCGATTACTCGCATCGTAGTTACCGAAACCTTCCATCGTAGAGAGTGTGAGGGGGGGGGGAAGTGTGAGAAAGAGAGAGAGGGGGGGTCTCTATAGGATGTTTCTATACATATAGAAAGGTTTGTACTCCCCTAGATAAGGAGGCATCCCAAAGTAGATCCCTAGATAAAGAGGTTTTCCACGTAGGTCCCTAGAATGATAGACCTCCCAAATTAGACACCGATAAAGAGGGTTTCCCAACAAAGAACCTAAGATAGAGGGGTATCGCAACGCAGGTCCGTAGACAGAGAGGTCCCCTACATAGAGTGGCCTTCCCACGTGGGTTCCTAGACAGAGGTTTCCCACCGTAGGCCCTTGGATACAGAGGCCTGCCAACGTAGGCCCCTATGTAGAAGGGTTTCCCAAAGTGGGCCCATGCCTAGAGGTGTTTCACAAGGTAGGCCCCTACAAAGAGGGGTTTCCCAACGTAAACTTCTAGGGGTTTCACACCTTAGAACCTTAGCGATCCACGCGGAACAACACGCAGTGGCCGGTGCAGCTGCAGTTCTTGAACTCGTAAACAACGTGTCATAACAATTATATTTCCAACCGTATTATGCTAATGCAACTAATTAACTTGGCGTCCCGCGCAATGCATGATGAGACTTCTCAAGGGACCGACGCGAATTAGAATGCCATAACCTATACAGGAATCTGGACGACTGTTTTCCGCCTTTCCACGAAAGCCTCACATTGATGCTAGCCCGCGCTGGTCTTCCCTGGAAATTGATACACGGCGTATTACACATGTGTTCATCAAGGTAATTGCGGTGAGAGCCCGCGTGTCTTATTGGCGGTGACCGTCGACTCAATCAGAACACTAGATTAAACCCGCCTGGGGACGTGCTGGCTGAAAGGACACGGTGGCATGTTGTGTAACATTGACATTAACACCGAAATACACTCCGCCGTGATGAAAACAAATGGCCATTGTGGCCTATCGTTGGTTAACAAATGGCAGCACTCCGAACGCCTCCACAAAACGGCAGCGCATGGTACAGACAGTAAAGGCGAGTTCTTATATATCGCAGTATCCAGTCCTTGTAGAACTGCTCACAGCGCTTTCCACTTTCGTCACCGGCAGACCTGTTCAATTGAACGCCATCTCATCTTCTCTGGGAACAATTCAGACACGCTGCAATTAATGCACGAACACTGTATTCGTATACAAATACCTCCCACTATCTATAGCCAGGTACTCACTAATACAGCTGCGTGAACTGGAACACCGTAGAGTGAACGAACTTGCCCAATGTTCGAAACGGCAGGATTCGAAAGCGTGTTCTCGCTATACAGAGTCAGGTGTTCTAGCCGCTGCATCAACCAATCAACGATGTATTCAAAATGTTGAATGGTTATAAAACATATTGATAGAAATATTGTTTTCAAATTTAAAGAAATAATAAAGCTAGATGGAACACGCATCATTATAAATCTAGTAAGGGAACACTGAATCAGGAACCTGGAATTATTGTTTGTACCAATATCAACAAGGTAATGATTTAAAGAAACATGATTACGCAAGTATTTAAAAAAGGAAAGCAAAAACGACAACCAATAAATAAACTGCATGTATTAAATGCAGGTAGCAGTGTTAAATCAATGTTTAACATGGTACTGGAAACTCGTACAAAGGCCAGAGGTAGCTGTTGTAGGAGTCATAAACATTTTAGTTGCAAAGGTTCTTGGAAAGATTGCCCTACATTTCATAATAAAAAGAAAATAACAATTATACTTTCCATCTAACGCAAATGATATTTCACAGAAAAAAACATGGTCCTTAAATAGAAATAGTGGAACAACAAGTAATAATATGTTTCGGTTCACCTATATATATTTACAATAAATGAAAACCTACTAAACTATTTTCGGAGCGGATCGATGTTTAGATGTCACTCGATGGTTGACCTTCACTCAAATAATTACCAATGATATTTGCTTCCAGATAATTGAAGACTTACTTTTCTTAAAGTAAACGTGAACGCCGTGACTTTGTATGATGGGCAATCCTTTACAGTGTGTTCCAATCACTTCGTTATGGCAGCCATAAATCAACTACGCTAATCTTTGTCGACAGGCGGCAGGTAGGCGAACTGTTTTTTGCTCTTCATCTTTTAATGCGTAGGAAGTTGTACTTCAGCTGTCACCTGATCCCATCACCGTGGTTATCCATCCTCTCTTTTTGCCAAGACAAACCTGCATTCATTGATTTTAATTATAGAGATTGCGACGGCACGCGTAATGTCGAATAGGCCATTGATAGTCTCCTTAATAGCAACGTGTTTTAGTCGATTTAGACATATGATAAATTTGCCCAGATTTGTTCTTCAACTGTTTCATCCATCAATGAAATAGCTTATCTATCATGCACTGCAAGTCACACATTAGTGTCAATGACAGTAAATATACACATTGTAACATGTCGCAAATTTATTGTAGAAAATCAAGCCTGTGTGTGCTGACTTGGAAACGCGTTCACGTGGTTCTTCAGCGTTTCACCCAGCACTAATTGTTTTGACCAAGCGCGTAGTTTGTACACTCATTGGTATTGTACAAATAAATGTTTATGCATATTCGACTGTAGAACCCACACAACAATCCAGATAATGTTACGTACGGTTATTGATTACGATAATGTTGATGACATACGTAGAAATTTAATATGGTGCATACGTCTATTATATTTGGTAAAGTAAACGAATTTGGCATAATTGTGTCTCTCAAAATCTACTACTCATCAGTTCATATGTAAGTAAATTATAATTTTAATATATGGAACATTACACACACGCACGCACGCACGCACACACATACACACGCACGCACACCCTCACATTTCTATCATCAAGCTGCCTCGCTCACGGGCACAAGCCGCATGATGTTATTCAGACCAATCTGTGTCTAGCCTTGTGTCGAGTTCTCATTTTATACATACAGTAGCAGTAGTAATAGCTCTGTTTCACGATGGTGAGCATGCCGCGTTTGCAGCGTGATTTTCAATGAGCAATAAGGAAATTATAATAATTAAATATAAATAATTAATGAATTAATGAAATATAATTTACCTGTAAAATAATATAACATTAAAAAGTGTACATGTGTTCGCTGAATAAGTCTGCCGATACACTCGTGACGCTGGTATCTAGAAATAAGCCTACAAACGGTGCTCTCGTGTTCATAACACTAGCAAATATCCCCACCTTCCGGGTGGCGCTAGACACACATTGGAGCAGAATTATCAAATAATAAGCTTACGTGCACAACGTTGCGTTCATGTTTACATTAGGAAATACTCAGTTTTAAAATGTGTATGACTGCGTTTCACGTTGTATTTAACCGAACCCACTTGTAATACATTTTCAGTAGCCAATGCATCATGTATCAAGTCAATGACCTCCTTGCCCAAGTGGAATATCAAGTCAATAACCTCCACGTGCAAGTCAAATATCAAGTCAATCATTTCCAAGTCCAAGTCAAATCTAAAGTCAATGGACTCCAAGTCCAAGTCAAATATCATGTCAATGACCTCCATGTCCAAGTCAAATATCATGTCAATGACCTCCAAGTCCAAGTCAAATATAATGTCAATGACCTCCAAGTCCAAGTCAAATATCATGTCAATGACCTCCAAGTCCAAGTCAAATATCATGTAAATGACCTCCAAGTCCAAGTCAAATATCATGTCAATGACCTCCAAGTCCAAGTCAAATATCATGTCAATGACCTCCAAGTCCAAGTCAAATATCAAGTCGATGACCTCCAAGTCCAAGTCAATTATCATGTCAATGACCTCCAAGTCCAAGTCAAATATCATGTCAATGACCTCCAAGTCCAAGTCAATTATCATGTCAATGACATCCAAGTCCAAGTCAATTATCAAGTCGATGACCTCCGAGTCCAAGTTATTCTCAATTCAATGTCAGTAGGGTTCACCATTCAAATAACAAGATAAGTCAGGCTGAAATACTGACTGTTGTGCTTTATCGCTAGTGCAATGTGAGTGATCGAACGGTAATTTATGAACGACTTCTTTATTATAATTATGAATAATCCGAACCATATTGGTTCGCACTCTACGTAGTTCTGGTACACGTTTCCAGTAGACATTACTCACTCCAGTATATCATATTCTGACAGCGGACGGGTGTTTTAATTCATCACATTTGAGAAAGAATATGGACCTCATAGACGCGGGAACAGGGGCACAGGTGCCCCTGGAATTTCTCTGGGGGCCAAACATATAGTTCTGCCTCGCCCATTAAATGTGAGCGTGAATGTTTGTTTTTGTGGCGAGCGTCAATGGCGGGTGGAAATGTAAATGTCCTTGACAATTAATGTGTAAGTGTTGCCGACTGTGAAAGGTGTGTGGAATTGGAAGGTAGAAATATGGTTTTCTGTACCCCAAGTAATAGGGGGCGTGGAGGCGATTTTTTTTTAAAGCCCTGGGACAGTCCCAAATTATTTCTGTAGCAGGAAAGTATAGACAAATATTTTCACTAATACGATCACCTCACCATTCAGATCACTTTAGCTTAGTCCCGAAGGTGACCTTAATAGCGAGGTTCAAGTGTACTACTTCAGTAGAAATGGTAAAATAAATTACTGTGATTGGTAAGTGGTAAGTATATTTTCTATCAATGTTTTAATATGGTTTTTGTTAAAGTGGCTGTGCTACTTATGATCAGTTCGGAGCGTAAATAAATGAATAACAATTCACGTTCGGCCTCGCTTCAATGGACTTGAAAGTAGTGTTGATGTAGGGGATACTGGGGAGACATGGACGACTGAAGAAAAGTTAACATTGCATTTCATGCTCAGATTACACGTAAATCTAATGATCAGAATACGATTTCTTCTACGTACCACTTTCAAGCGATTCCACCACTTTTGTTTTCCAGTGAAGAATACGTCATTTTGTATTAGCGTGCTTATTTTGCCAAAATTTTCATTTTACCCCGGGGGAGGGGGTTGAAGTGGGCACACTTTCAGTAGTGTACCCTTTGGACGTGGCAATTACCGGAGTGCAAAATGCACATTATTTAATCGTTTAAACAAATGCCAACATTAAGTCTGGGTACAGGCTGTATATAACAAGTACATACATATACCCAGACAGTAACAGTACTTTGCTTATGGTGCCTGTATTGCCTCGGTATACCCTACTTTCTATTGAAAACAATGTGTATCGTACGTACAATTGCATACTGTGTAACACTTCTTCTGGCTATTGAGCTATGCAAATAAGTAATGTAATTATAGGCGCAACGGTTACATCTGTTCTCAACTTTAGTTTTGGGAAGGTAGCGGCCTCCATTTCTTACTGACGGACGCCGTGACGTGCTTAGCTGCTACGTCCATCCGGTGGTATGACAGTCTGTGAGCCAGCCAAGCTTTCTGCGACTCATTCGCTTCAACCGTTATTCGCTGCACAATTTACGACCAACTTACCTTAGCAAGAACGACACCAACGACGACTACGACGACCACTGCGGCGTAGACAATATGTGCCGACGCCATCGCGCCCCACCCGCGCTTCTCTTCATCTGTCCCCGTCTCTCAACTCGTACTTTAAATATCATGAACACAAAAGTATCAGAGTAAATATAAATTACCAACAAATGGCACAAACAATCAATTCAATTTCGCTGTACAACAAACAGTACTACAACAATTATTTTTGTATAAATAAATATTTCGTTACACAATCATCATTCGTGCCCATCCAATATGACGCAATGTACTTCCAATGTTTGGCACATTTGATGGAGATGTCATTGGCCATCGTCTGGTCTTGAATACATAACGAAAACGTCTTATCACTAAAACGAGTTCAAAGGTGTTTCAGAAATTCATGGTATAATTTTGTTGTTGAAATGAACTTTAAGTTATCAATTCATCTGTTTGAGATGAATTGGCGTGAAATTGGGCAACGCGAATCAGTCCCTACGACTT
Source organism: Escarpia spicata (assembly GCA_963995525.1). Lineage (NCBI taxonomy): Eukaryota > Metazoa > Annelida > Polychaeta > Sabellida > Siboglinidae > Escarpia > Escarpia spicata. Next base: position 11,209,881 of record OZ023209.1, on the reverse strand, counting down.
CAATCAAAGTCTTCGTAAGATGTGCGCAACATCTTTTTGTTCTTGCGTCAAGCAGCCAACGTGTCGACGTTCGCGCTGAAAACCTACTTGACGTATCACGTCTCCCTTATCTTCGTCGGCTATATTCGTCCTACTAGTGACTGAGGCTAATTGAACACCAAATGAAAACCATTCCCTCCGCTCTTGCTCTTCTCGCCTCCGCGTCCTCGTTATCATTTTGTCTTGGAGTCTAGTGTGCCATCGTCTTAGACTTTCTTCTGGTGAGTTCCTTGTCTCTCCGTTGCTCGTCTTGTTCTTTGGGCTAAGGTATTTAATTAATTTAATTTGTTGTCCAGATTTAGCAGGATTATCTTTGTCGTTATTGTGATGTAACACTTATGTCACGATCGTCGTTGGTCATAGGTATGTATTAATGCTTTGTTTAGTAATGAAGCAGTATTAAAGGTCGTACGCAGTTTAAAAAAGCAACAGTGTATGTAGTTCCGATCTAATGACTTCTGAATTTTGTAAAGCTTCCACTTCATAAATGTTAGCCATATTTACAAAATTGAATTTGTTGTTAGAATCAGCTTTCATTCATAAGCCACGGACAAGTGGATTTATTAAGCCGATTTATAAACAATAGGTCCTGCTTCAAATTCAAACAGTTAGAGGAATAACTATTCTTAGTTGTCTTGACAAATTATTGACAGCAGTACTAAATAACAGATTGAATGACTATTTAGACAGCATGCATGACTATGATAGGGGAGAACACGGGTTAGAACATGTATTCCATGTTAGAGTATTTGGCTTGACTTGCCGCTTGCAAGGCGCCATATCCCGATCAGAATTTATTTAATAACTTAGCTAACTTAGTCTTTATAAAGACTGTTTCCTGTGTACTACAGCACACTTTAGGTTACAAATTTCAATTACACAGCCGACTATTTATCCTGATACGGTAGTGACCTAATTTAAATACAATCAATTATGTTACGTTAGGCTGCTTTATTTATTTAGATTACAAACTAGCGTAACTATGTTTTATTAATCACAAATAACCATGCTAATATAAATTGATATTACTCCGAGTTTGCAGTTTGCGCCAGAATTCTCGACCCATATATAAGGCATGCTCATGAATATTGCGCACTGTCCGTCAGATTTCGGTTGTCTCCGCTGAGTTTCGTGGGGCAAAAACAACTAGCTGTTGTTTATGTCATGGATTCAATAACAAAGAGAAGGGAATTAATCATCCACGTGGTAACAAGCTGAACATGATTCGTACAACACAATTATGTATCGGTTATTTTGCGCATATTGTTGGCGCTTTTATTGACTCGGACAACGACATCTCGAAGCTGACAGTGGATTAAGTGAGCCTCATTTAGATCACGGTCCGCCGGTGGAACCGCTGCTAGACGTGGCATCCATAAACAGAACTACGCCGGACTGTCACATTGCAGGCACACAAGCGTGCGCGCTCCGGCTTCCAACATTTATGCATACCAATAGTGAGTATACATGACTCATGCCAGAGCTCGATCAACTGCGCACTTTAGTTATAACAATGGTCGGACGTGACGTAGGTGATTTCGCGAGAGTCAATATATTCGCTTGTATTAAAAAGCAATAGCGCCAAGGGGATTACGCTCGCACGGGACAATCACCGTCATTAGCGGCGAGGGAGAGGCGGGCGGAAAAGACACTAGCGACTTCGCGAGATGGTTTTAATATGTTATAATGACTTGCGCAGGATCGAGCCGACCGCCTTCGCTAGCGCCACTTGGCGGCGCGTCATGTCACATCGCTATGTTGCCCTACGCGCAATCAAATGCCGTGAGTGTGTCCTGAATTGCCGTCCGCGAGGCGACAGAGCGAAGCGAACGTTGCACGCGCATTGATGTGCGTAATTTCGTCTGCGTCTGGGTACGTATGCACGTGTGTCCATGATTGTTTCTGTTGAAGTTGGTGTTGTTGTCGTCGTCGTAGTTGTTGTTGTTGACGACGACGACGATGATGACGTTGTTGTTGGTATTGTTGTTGTCGTGATTGTCGTCATCATTATTGTTCTGTTGTTGTGGACAATGCCTGAATAGTGGGCTAAACCTGGCAAGGTTTTAAGTTGCATGTGTTGTCTACAAGTGCTCGCCGTTTCAGATGATGGCGGACAACGGGAGCGTGTCGCTGTGCCTCCTCGGTAACGTCTCCTGCTCTCAGCCGGACGTGACGACTTACGTGGGCGACCTGCGCCTGCTCACCGCTCCGACCGTCAACGATACGGAGAAGCCGATGGAGGAGGTTAGCGGTCGGGAGTTCTATCTGATGGCGCAGCTCATCACGGGCCTCGTCTTCTACCCCATCGTCTGCTTCTTCGGCCTCGCCGGAAACATTCTAAGCATCATCGTGCTGAGCGGCCGCCAGATGGCAACGTCAACGAACTCGTTCCTCGTCGGCCTGGCGGTGGCAGACACGATCAAACTCACCAACGACGTCTTCTACTTCGTCGTCACCCTCCTCATCCACGTCAACCCGCCGGCTGGACACCGCGCGCTCGGATACATGTATCCCTACGCGCACTACTTGTTTAACGTGTCTGTCTGCATCACCGCGTGGTTATCAGTCGCCGTCGCCGCGGAGCGATACATGTTGGTGTGTCACGCGACGCGCGCGCGCACGCTGTGCAGCATCGCGCGCGCGCGTGCCACCGTTATATTCGTGTTCGTATCGATGGCCGTGCTGACGATCCCCCTCGCCCTCCGCTACCGCACTGTGTTCGTGCGGCACAACGACACGAACGAAACATCGGTTGGCGTAGACGTCACGGACCTGTGGCGCGTTCGCAGCTTCGTCGTTGCCTATACATGGTCGCAGAACTGCATGCGCTCGCTCGTGCCGATCGCCATCTTGTGTACCCTGAGCTACTTCATCGTCCGCTCGCTGCGACGCACGCGTGCGCCGACAAAACGCCGCCAGACGTCGCGACGGCGCATTACCGTCATGCTCGTGTCCGTTATCGTCGTGTTCGTGCTGTGCGTGACGCCGGACGCCGTCATCTCGACGGTATACGGCTTCGGCTATTACGAGGCGAACTACGTGGTCCGTGGGGTGCGCGAGATCACGGACCTCCTGCTGACGGTCAACTCGGCCGTCAACTTCGTCCTCTACTGTACCTTCAACCGCATCTTCCGTAAGAACTTCATCGCGCTCTTCTGCCGACAATCACAGGCGCGGTCCTCCTTCAGCAGCCCCAACCTCAGACTCTCCTTCGCCACCTTCCGACAATCGACGGTCAATGAGCAGAAGGGGGACATGTGACCGACGAGCATGCGCATTGAATAGTTGCTATGCGGCGCGCACAATGACGTCATCTAATGGCCTCACGACGGAAATAACATCGTCCTTAATCGTCACATAGACACATTTTGGCATTAAGTTCTACGAAAAATACGACTGACTGCCCAAAATCTTTGCATTTGTGGAGGTCATCGTGTTAAGTAGTCTGTCAGAAGGTCACCTATCGGATCTTCATATGGCATGAAGGCTTCGTGACACCTGCTTCTGTACCAAATTCTGGCACAAATTCAAACCCGACACTAGGTGAACAGTTTAGAGAACAAATCCAAAAGGAGGCCAACTAAATAAGCACAGCTTGACACTCGAGTGTGACTCAAAAGTCGACAAGATGCCGCTGGAAGACCTCATCGGTCAACGACCAGCACTAAATGTAATTTAAACACGTGCAAATGAGACAATCATTCGATTTCAGGCTTACAACAAAACGAGTATTCCTCGAACTGCGATACGGATTGGAACTACATTGTGTAGGAGAGCTTCACCTACTTGATTGTTATGATAAATACTACCGGCTAATGTTCACAAATATCATAAATAAGTGTTAAAATAAAACATCAATGCCAGTTGTTTGTAAAAATAAATCCGGTTTATAAGAGTGATTATGTGTAATGTATACATTATGTGTAATGTATACATTATGTGTAATGTATACATTATGTGTAATGTATACATTATGTGTAATGTATACATTATGTGTAATGTATACATTATGTGTAATGTATACATTATGTGTAATGTATACATTATGTGTAATGTATACATTATGTGTAATGTATACGTTATGTGTAATGTATACGTTATGTGTAATGTATACGTTATGTGTAATGTATACATTATGTGTAATGTATACATTATGTGTAATGTATACATTATGAACTGTTTTCAGCTGCTGATTGGTATACGTATTTTCAAAACGCGAGTATATATTTTAACTCTTTGTAATGAAGTTCATAATATATCATTCACTTATCAACTCTCCTTGTTATGTCTTGAAACATTCAATCAAGTCACTAGTACCGAATAGATTAATTGAGCTGTTCACTTCCTCCGTCGAATTGTCTTACCTCATCGAACAATAAAACAAATTCATTGAATCAACCAACGTAGACACACTACATCTGCTGGCTGGCATAGCTCCTCAGAACATCAGGCAAACTGTTGCAGCCGCACAGAAAGAACAAGAAAAGTGACAGACACAAAACACAAATTGCACAACCATGCATCAGCTGTGAGCAGACTAAACTCTACAACACCCAGACTAAACTCTACAACACCCTTGAACTCATCGCTAGCAACACCAGACTGGAAATGTGGAAAAGACGACTACACGAAACACCATCAGTCATTACAGTGGTATCGCAACCAGCTGAATCCATACCAGCAGGCTCTGACTAACTATGGCTCTGGGGCGTTCTCTCAACCGCCTATGGACCGGAGTCGGCCGAACAAACAGCGCCTTGAGGAACAACTTTGCACCATTACGGTGCAGAAATTAACCCTTTAAGATGCTACTTAGCACACTGAAAGGTAAAAGTCTGCACCATTTGGAGTTGAAATCTGCAACATTGAATTAAAGTGCAACATTGCACTCCTGCTGACCTGCAACTTCAAACATGTATCTTTAATGGCGCACTCTGATATATGTGCAATGTGGAATATGACATAGCGAATGCCCAATCATGTTGCAAACGTGGATGTCTTATAAGGTGGCACCTGACTGAAAGAGGGAAGAAAAGGAATGGAAAAAAACGTAACATCATACGAATTCATTATAATTGCTGTGCAATGTTTTACTGCAACAAAATACATTTTAATACAAGTGTTTTATTACAATGCTAGTATTCAGCAAATGGCAGTAACAATTATCAGCAATTTACTAGTAACCATTATATTGCACAAATTATGCAAATTAGCATTAACAAATGCTACCATTGAAACTGACATGACAATTTAAAAAACAACATATGTTGAGCTAAACATAATGAGTGCTGAAATTATTATTATCAATATAATTTATATTTCACACGGAAGCATGAAATTACGAGTTATACTGCAATAAAATAATTGCCCTAATCAAAAATTGTCAACAAAATCAAACTGTAAACACAACCTAGCTTAACAACAAATTAAAATACATAATGTACCAAGTCGAAACACAATGTACAGCTATATACAAATTGTGGATTAACAATAAAATAAAATACAGTTTCCCAATTCAAAACACAAGAGCTAAAAAGTAGTTTAATACTAATAATGTCAAATACACGGTGTACCAAATAAACACTCAACATGGCTTAATACAACATATGATGTAACAATTAATAAACAAATACACAGTGACAATGTAGCAATTCAAAACACAATGTAGATAGCCAAATAATAAATTTGAATATACAGTATTACTAGTAAATCTGAATACACAGTGTTACTGTACTATACATACACAATAACGCTGAGTATGTTTCAGTAAGCGAATTTAAATTATACGACAAATTATTAAAATGCCATTATATAAAAAAAACAAATGACATAGGGGTGGGGGAAACTGGCATTTTTTTGGTGATGTTGTCAGATCACAGGGCTCCACTTTTATTTGGTGGCCATATAAGTCACGAGAAAGAAACAATATATATTGTTTTAATCAGTGGAAAATTCGCGTAAATTCTGACGTTTTCGTGAATGAGAGCCGCAAAGTGCGATTTTCGAGTGATAAATCGTTTTTTTGCTTAATGTCATCAATTATTGAGTTACAATCAATGATGTAACTATGTAATTGTATATTTTTAAGTACAAAGAATATATTAAAAGCATATTCAAGAGCCTCAGACTAGTCACTTTTATTAAAATTGCATTTTCTGTTGAAAAATAGGCTTTTATGAAGTAAAATAGTTTTCGGCATATATTTTTTATTGTTGGTCCTGTAGTAATTGTTTGTGAGCTCATACACATATTTTATGTCACGACGAATCCTTTTAGAATGCCCTAATCCACTCACTCCTTTAGATGTCCATATATACATCTACTGTCAGTTTCATCTACTATTAGTTTCATCTTCCTTTACAGCATGCCAATAACCTTTGTGATCTCTCTGCCATTAGTTAGCTTAAAATTCATGTTTCTCGCGGAAGAAACCACCCAGTCTCCAGAACGTTTGCTTTACACTTGGTGGGGGGTCTACTGCAAAACAGTTCCCTAGTGAAGGGTATTTCCACTGGCCGTGACTGCCTGCCTGGACACCATGCATACGGTCAATGACTGTTCACTCATTGTCAGTTGATGTACAGTACCCAGTATACCAAACAGTTGCTTTCCTCCTCCTGGACAGCAAGGTTGCTTTCAAGATGACATGTTTCATATTTCTGCCCATTATAAAATGAACTTTCATCATCTTCAAACTTGCCTGGATCAGAAGATGATCTTAGGATGTCCTATAGGCCCATATTATAGGTATGCCACATTCGAAGACGTTCTCGACTGCTGGAGGGAACTTTAGTTGAATTGTTCACAACCTCACTGTGATTTAACAAGACAAGATTTAACAAGATTGCCCCCCACACAATTAACTTTAGATGGCATATGAAGAAGGAAGCCTTTTGGCTTATGGAGAGTCAAATACTTTTTATCTATGTGTATCCCGCCCTTTTAGGTATGTGTCGTTTTTATTTTTAAACATATTCACGCTACTAGCACCAACACAATCAGGAGATAATCTGTTCCAATTATTTACAGTCCTTTGTGAGAACGAACTTTCTTATATCTAATATACACTGCTCCTTTACTAATGTAACTTCATGTCCTCTGGTCCTTCTATCTTTCTTAACTGAAAAAAGTATTTCTATCAATATTTTCATAACCATTCAATATTTTAAACACTTTTATTTGACCTCTTCTCAATCTCCTGGTCTCTAGTTTTATTAAACCACATTCTGTTAGGCGTATTTCGTAACTAAGATCCCTCAGTTTTTGAATAATTTTAGTTGCTTTCCTCTGCACTCTTTCTAGCATATCTATGTCCTTCCTGCGATATGGCCTCCACGCTTGAATACAATATTCTAAATGAGGCCTAACTATTGGTTTGTACAGCGGTATTATTAGCTCTTTTTCCATATACGTTATGTTTCGCCTAATTAATCCAATGATTTGATTTCTTTGTTATGATATATGCAGTGCCGGGTAAAACGGAGCAATGCATTGACCAAGTATTAATGCTAATAATAACAACACATTAATTTTTGTATAGCTCATTTCCTTGCTAGTTAAACGCGCTTTACACACAAATACATTAATTAAAAACTACACCTATCTAGCCATTTATCTACATGATGTTTCATTGTGGCGCAGTCTTGGTGATTGTGTAGTGAGTATTCACTTCTTTATTTCCTTCCTTTGGCCTATTTTGTCCCAGGTTGATGTGGAGATCCACTGCTCTCTCTTTGATCTTCTGTATCCTAGCACTGTTTTCCCTGATTGCTTGCTTGTTGAAACTGTGTATTGTCATCTCTGTTTCCTCCTGCAGAATACTAAAAGTGTTCTTCAGAGCAATTATGAACTGTTGCTTCGTTTCTGGGTTCTGAAGCTTGTCAGTACCAAGTTTTCCCACCAACAGGCTGTGGTCACTGTCAGCATCTGCTAGTCTCCCTGTTCTGACATCTTGTAGTGAGAGCCTCCATTTCCCATTTATCAGGATGTGATCTATTTGGCTCTCAGTCTTGCCATCTGGAGATCTCCATGTAACCGTGTGAATTGTCCTATGTTGGAAAAGGGTTCCTCCGATCACTAGGTCATTTTCCCCACATGTGTGACACATTCTGATGCCAATTTCAGTCATCCTGCCTGTTCCATGTTTGCCCATGATCCTCTCCGTGTCTGTGTTGTCGCTCAACAACACGTGCATTGATGTCCCCAAAAACACAACGATTACGTCAAGTCGGGGGATGTCTTCCAAAGTTGACTGAATACTGACATAGAAGGCGTCTTTGTCCACACCCTCTGCTTCTTCTGTTGGAGCATAGCAGATTACCACTGAAAGTTGATCAATCTTGAGTTAAACCTAGCATAAAGAAGTCTCTCACTAATTAGCTTCCATTCAGGAAGAGAGTTGATGTGCTTACTCTGGATGATCAGGGCCACTCCCTGTTGATGCTGATTATCTTCACTGCCTAACCATATTATGGTGTCTCCTGTAGTCAGTACTCTCTTCCCAGCTCCAGACCATCTAGCCTCCGTGATGCCTAGAAGGTTGATCTTGTATTGATGCATTTACTGGATAACTTGACTCAGTCTTCCTCTCTGATACAGCGTTCTCACATTCCAATATAAATCGTATATTTTTGTGTTAGGAGATCCGCTGTCGGGGTGGGGACTTCCTTGCGGGTTTGGCTGCCGTCCGTCATTGAACCAGTTCTCAGGTTTGCTTCGCTTCTACCACCGGGTGCAGTGTACTCTCTTGTTTCAGTTTCCGTAGCGTGTCTATTTTTATGAGGTGTGGTCGCTTGCCCCACGCACAACCCTCCTCCTTTACCCGGGCTTGGCAGGAAGCTCTCATAGTATCCAGGCGGAGCTAGTTGATAGGTAATGGCAATACTTTAGTTTTATATAAACAAAGTAAGATAATAATGGATGGCCTGTACTAGCATTGTCGTGGATGTCCCATCGCCACAAAATCATTATACTGTGCCCTGTTCAATTGGACATTTTCTTCGTAATTGTTTGCGTTCGCCCACATCAATGAATAACTACTATGACAAGTAGCATTGACGCCAGTGGTAACTGTTGCATTCCTGTCAAGTTATAGAAAGGTCTTGTTGCAAATCATGAAAATGTTTACATCTCACAAATAGAACAGGTTTCAATTCCAGAAAGAAATCAAAATTGGTAGTAGGTATGCAGTTGAATCATAGTCTACTAAAGGGTACCATTTCACTAAACAATATAAAATCAAATCAACTATTGACTAACAGAACAGGAAACAATCGGATCGTATTTTGACCAATCAGTTTGTAGTAGTGCGCACGACAGAAAGTGACTTTAGATACATCTATACGGTTCGAATTACCAAGCACACAATGAACGAATAACGGCACACAATACATTGCAATATCAAAGCACTCTCTCTCTCTCTCTAGACGCAATCGACGGTCGCGTGCTTTTCATCGTGCACACAGCAATAACTAATCAAATGTAATGTCATTGTAAAAATTCCTGGTTCATACCATATCGCTTTGTAATAAATAGCTGAGGTCTTCCAGGAATCTAAAATTAAATCATGCTCAATGTGTATAATTGGGTTCGGAGAATTACAAGACCAAAGAGGGTGGATAGACGGAGAATGAATGACCTGAGGGAATAGATCAGTTATGCAGTACAGCTTAACGCGAATGTTGATACAAATCCGGACGACGTGCACAGGTGGCTTGGTAAAAATAAATGAAGGCAGATTGCTGAAGGGAACTGAGACGGAACAGCATCAAGGAAGCTTGGATAAGGGAAGACAACAGCTGACATGGGTGGCAATACTGGACTACAACCTCAAAAATTGTTTTGTCTTTGCCTCGTTCAAAAAAAATATTACAAACATATTTATGAGTTCTGAAAGGCTTGACATGTTACCAGCGCCAAACATGTCCATCTCAAAGCGTCGTAGCACACCTTACGTCACACTTCCGCTACGATGTATAGAAATGGATGTTTAGTTATGTAATATATACAAGTTGTATCACCCACCTATAAAAACATTTATTACATCAATCAGGAAACTAGATCTGAATTGCATTGCAATACACCATGAATGGTCAATATTCTAAACAATTTAAAATATATTACTATTGATTGTATGTGAGATCTTCATTAAGGCATGGTGCCTTAATGAATCAGTTTACGACTTTACTAATATCCGTGTTTTGACGTTGTAATTAAAATGTATGTACATTAAGAATTTAAGAACCATGACTAGTTTCCTCCAATTATGCATTTTGTGTTACTGTTATGCAACATTGTGTTTCCAAATGTAGTGTTTCTAACTTTGACAGATTAATTGAGTGGAATCAAGTTCTTTCATATCCAAAACGTTAACCCATGCTATTGCTAAATGTTTTCAATAATATGACAAATTAGTTATTTCTTCAGCATCCCTGCAATCACTTTAATAGTTTCTAAATGGCAAATGTTTGTGTTTGTCTGTATCAAGTTTGCCTAAATTTAATCTGTATACGTCGAATTATTTGTGTAACAAGTTTGCTTTATTTTACCGAGTTTCAACGGCATTGTTGCTGCTGCTCGTGTTGCTGTTGTTGTTGTTGCTTCTGTTCGCATTGCTGTTTCTGTTTGTATACTGTTGTTGTTCTTATTGCTGCTGTTTGTGTTGTCGCTGCTCTTGTTCTTGTTGCTGTTTGTGTTGTCGCTGCTCTTGTTCTTGTTGCTGTTATTACTTTATTATGCTTCTGCACTTGCTGTTGAGGATCCATCTGATGTGTTGTGTTGTTTTTGTTGCATTGGCATAACGGTCGTCAATTAAGATAAAGTGACGGTAAAGAAATGTATTTTCGAGAGAAGCGGTAAAACAAAAACACTGCAATTCACATAAATAACAGTTAATAATAATTATTATTATAATAAGATTAACTTCTTTTGCGCCAAAGACAGAAGAAACCAAGCTCAGCGGCGCATCAAGAAAACAATTGTTGATCAATCCGAAAATCGATAAGCAGTATTAAAGATGTCAACATATGAATGGATACGCCAAAGATCAAAGGTGGATAAACAAGGTTATAAAAGGTAAGTGTTCCTATGTCGGCGGAATTGTGTGATATATTGAACTAACTAACGCTATGTCAGAACAATATGTCATTATTAATACGTATTTTCTATCAATCCTTTCACCGCCGTTTGGTGAATGACGTACATACATCCATATATTATTAACTTTATAGTTTATTGAATATATTTCCACATGATAACATATATTTACAATCATCAGTAAACATTGTCCCATCAGCAATCTGTTTTCAAACAGCCCCTGCAATTGTGTGAACTGCCTATGAACAATATATACAGCGCACATGGACGGTGTACATTTCGAGTAACCGATATGTTCGGCACTTGATATGTTCTAGGGAAATGTGGGGCGCGGTGGCGTAGAGATAAAGTCCTCTTGCTGCCGTTTCGAACCTTGGGCAAATTCGTTCAGTCCACATTGCCTGCAGTTAAATCCTTGCAAGCCAGGGGTGGTAAATGACTATCCTACCCTTGGCGTATATACCCAACTCATTATGTGGTAATTCGCTGAATTAATTGTACAGCTACACTTGAACCTAGAAGTGTCAATGGGTCGTGTCGTGCTCTGAGAACTATGATGGACAAACGGTCTAGGCACAGATCAAAAAGTCCATTCTCACGAGCGGCTGAGTGGTATTGTGTATTCCAATAATTACGTCTACTTCCCGACGATGAGATGTAATATCAGCCACGTTTAGGTGACACGAAAACAACCGAATCTTGAAAGGCAACGAGGTTATTGGCTCAGCTTAAATTCAGCGTTTCGCAAGGCGATCTGCCAGGGGTATTGAGACTGATGTAATCAGCAGCACCACTTGGCCGCGATGATGCTCAAGTTCCCTCAACTGTAAGTGGGTATCAAGATAAAGAAAGTGGTCGATATTTACAGAGAGAGAGAGAGGAGAGGGAGGGAAGTAGAGAGAGAGGGGGTGAAAGAGGGAGGGAGGGTGGTAAGGAGGGAGGGAGGGAGGGGGAGGGAGGGAGGGAGGGAGGGAGGGAGGGAGGGAGGGAGGGAGGGAGGGAGGGAGGGAGGGAGGGAGGGAGGGAGGGAGGGAGGGAGGGAGGGAGGGAGGGAGGGAGGGAGGGAGGGAGGGAGGGAGGGAGGGATAGCGAGAGCGAGCGAGAGAGATAGAACGAGAGAGAGAGGGGGGTGGGTGAAGAGCGCATGATTGAAATATCACGCACGTGGGATATCGACAACAGCATCATGATATATCATGACATGTACTGTCCATCATTCCTGGTGTATTGGTCGTCGGCATTCAGCCAAGTCATCGCCAACTGAATCGCGTTAAAAGTAACTGAAGCTCGCGAGCGTGCGTACCTGGGGAAGAATATTAATTAACCAGAGTACTGATCCGTAGACGTAGGTGGACATTTTCGTCCGACGAAGATGTATCAACGCAATTTCAAGTCGTCTTAAGACTGATAGTTGTCAGCGGTTTTTGAAATGTGAGACACAAATGGTAATTCAAAGCTCTTTATTTTAATAATTGATTACAGGGATAGCTGACATTTCGCAGCTATTAAATAACAGTTGATGCTTGATATATGGCAATCGATATTTTTATTTAAGAGTTCACTTTCACGAGCTATCGTTTGGAATATTACAAACACTTTTTTTTTCCTCAAAAGTAACAGTGTTCTGTTAATTCTACACGCATTTTGGCTGCGGTTGCAATGGGAAATAAATGATTGAGGTAAGGCAGATGACTCTAAAACACACGTAGAAAGGACGCAAAGAGTACCAACTAAATTTACCGCATGACCACTAGAACGTTGCCTTAATTAAAAACGAAAAAAAAGGTTGGTTATAGTATAGGCAAAGTGGTTATGAAATAAATTAGACACCAAGTTGAATCCTTCTTGATAGTGATAGAACTATATGTTTTTTGAATCGAATTTGTAGTACAAACATTTCTGGTCAAATTCGCAACTAAATCATAATGCACGCCACCAACGCACATCCGGGCACATTTCACATTTAAATTACGTCATAAACATCAATGTCAAGACACATAGAAACCACTAAGGTGTTATTTGCTATAGATTATACCATCCGATGGGAAACTATGCATGTTATTATATGCTATAACAGCACCTCGTGTATTCCCATGGGTAGTAAAGTAGTAAGGCAATAAATGCGTATAGAGGATGTTTCCCGCTGAAATATTGATCATCCTTGTGTAACATGATTGTCACAGGAGAACAGCGAACTATGTTAATGCGTCATAAACGATCACTCCGTTTCATTACACGTATGATATGAGCACGTCTGGTTAATTAGCCAGCAGGTGTCATCACCTACCGATCGGATGCCAAACGCACGTGCCAGAAGAAATTAGAGGAAGGACCTCGTTATACAGGACATGAAATAAATGAAGAAGGGTGTCGGATGGAAAATATTGAAGCGATAAGCTGAGGCATCGGAACCGGGGGCTTTGGGGGCTGAACCCGCAATATTTTGGTTGGGAGGTTGAGACACGTTTACTCCTCCATATTTCAGCTAGGGATGATGTTGCAGATTTTTATTGCGCTGCATTCAGTGTAAAAGGCAATTGATGTTTGGTGGGCCTCAAACGGGATGCAGTTGGAGGGTTTTGATGCTCCTCACTTCCCACATCCACCACATTCTTGTGCCTGTGATAAGGTATCAAGGATGTCCTTATGTAGCTGTGTGTTAATAGGAAAGGTGGTATTGGTTCAACAAGATGCGACTATTAACTAAATGTTGAACAGGTAGGAGAAACAGGTAGGAGAAGCAGGAAATGGGGAAAACAGGGAATGAGATTTCCTTCCCAAATCAGGAAACTTGGCCATTCTGACCATGTTAATCAATCAATATGTATATCTTGTTTTAACCGTCTGGATGAGTTCCCAATGTTATGATACAATGATTACTGGCGACGTCAGACAGTTATATGTCCTAGTTATCGCAGATGGAGATGTGTGCAATACGTGGATCCTTGCTGATAGGCATACAATAGATAACCCCAATTCCAGTACGGTAAACATAATTGTGGATTTTGCGACGAAAAATTGTAGGCATGTCCTATCGCTAGAAACTACACCTACGCAAAGCACGGGATATCTTATACCTATCCGACTCCAGGAATATGTCGAATGTCACACAAAGCAGAATACATCGGGAAATACCGGACAAACGTAACACAATAATTATTTTAATACATGTGTATGTGCGTAGGAATTCAAGTGTCTAGTGCATCGAGTATTGTTACTGAGAGGAATTCATGCTTGTGAAACACGCAGGGACAACTTGGAGCAACGCATGCAACCCATGTCTCATGCATCTTAAACTTCAACCTGGGAACATCGAAGATAATTGAAACATGTTTATGTTGTTCTCGAGCAAAAACCGTTGCAGCAGCTGCTACGATATCGTCAAAGTAATATAGCTCTCACTGCCTTAATTCACATGAGTGGCGGAGATGGCTGCGCGCGTGCAATGGCGAAAGATGAAAACACAAAAATCAATTAAAAGGATCGAGGCCAATACAATACAATAAAATACAATTTTTCATCCCTGCAATGCCAATTACATTGTCGTTTGGGCGGGCACAGTGTATACAAATACATATATAAATATTAAAATATAACATCGGTAACATGATATTACTGTCACACGTCATCATGGTCACAAAAATAATCATTTATGACATGAACACATGGAGTGCATTTCTTCACACTGTTACCACTAAATATATAGAACATACTCACACACTACATTCATTTCACATCGTTAAAAAGACTGATTGCAGCAGGAATAAAAGATAATTACTTACGGTTTGATTTGCTTGAGGGGCACCTAAAACGGCGGCTCGACGGCAGAGTCTCAAACATGGGATATAGAGCATGACTATCATTGGCTAAAATATAATATGCCTTCCTAAGTACCTGTTGCCCACAAAACTGAGTGATGTCTCTCTGAGTCTCTCCAATTATTTTGGATCTGACACGTACATACTTCTGTAAACTGTTCTTGTTTTTAACACTCAGGTTAAAATACCAACAGATAAACGGAAAGCAAAGAACACGATCAGTAAAAGACTTGTAAAACACGTTTAAGGCCAGACACCCCAGGTAAAATGGATACTATCAATACAGTTCACTTCTATGACAATTACATACATCTAAGTGTATGTAATCCCGTTTCAAAATTTCTGCATTTGGAAACGGGATATCTCTTGGAATAATTATGATATATAAATCATGTTTTCAGTGTTGCATTCAGCATATTCTACTGTGTGCAATGATTAGACATTTAAAAAAATCATGAATAGTTTGAAAAATATAGCCGTATTTATTGCAAAAAAACAAGATTTGTTTTCGTATTTAAAAAAAAAAAAAAAAAAAAAAAAAAAAAAAACTTTGATCACTGCACAATAGAAGCTACAGAGAACATGGATTTGCAAGAATTATAACTATATATGGATTCAATAAAAATGGCAATGTTTCCAAATTTGCCAATATTTGCTCAAAATGGCAGCCATTGTGTTTGTTACCATGGAAACGGGGATCTGGCTAAAAAAAGTTCAATGTATATTTTACTCAGTTATACCCATTTTATGCATTTGGCAGACAACATTGAACTGTTTGCACAAATTTTAAAATAATCATATCTACCTGCCGTGTTTTATCAACAGAAAATTAGTTTAGTTTTCTAAGAAGGTAAAGGCACTGCTGACATTCCTTGACGATTACTTCAGTGTTCTGCCACAAAAGGCATCAGGGCCTGGGCCTTTGTTTATGTTGATAATCTTAAGACAGTTAGCTACACTCTCCTGATCAATTACAGCAGTTTTATCAAACGTCAAATGCGACTTTACATCAAACATTTAGGATGAAAAGTTGTGTTCTTCAAAACGTGTAAAGAAATCATTAAACAGTTATGGCAAAGACTCATCACTCACACGCTGCAGCCTGACCTTAGATCTAATTGGGTCTGTCATCATGTTGACAGCTGCCATGCTCTTTATCCCCTTCCAAGCGTCACGAAAATTACCACAAACAAACTGGAGTTCAACCTTCTGTTTACACTGCTGTTTTGTCTGCCTGGCTGCTGCTTTTACTTCTTTATTTACCTGTTTTTTTCTATTCGGTCGTACCCTGGAAAAAATACTATATTCTTTTTAATTAGGACGGCTTTTAGATCTTTTGTGACCCAAGGTTTATTGTTGGGAAAACAGTGATTTGTTTAGTTGGAATCACAGTCAACACAGAACGAAATATAAGATAAATAAAATAATTATTGCACACGATCGTCAAGCCAAGTCTGAGTAAAAGCAAGTAGACAGGCCTGTCTATATTCGTGCATATAGTTCACGTTTGCTTGTAACTCGTCCATTTTTGATCGAAGCGGACGTCAGAAAGGAGTACGGTGGGGAGGGGTAATTTGCAGCTCTTCATCTTTTTCAGTTTTGATAATAATAATCATTCCGTTTTTTTAATATAGCGCTTTAAGTAAGTAAATACTAATCAAAGTACTTCACATTTTAAAATGACGTGTTGACTAAATGCTAAAATTTAAATTAATTAAATAAATAAGTTAAGATAAATAAAATACAGTAATAAAATAAATAAATTAGGGTGTAAAAATACAATTTCAAACAATGAAATTAAAATCAATACTATAAAATAGAAACCAGTGTCATTTAGATGTGGCAGCAGTGCTTGCATCAAGGCATGTAGTGCAGGCGAAATAGATGGGTTTTAAGTTGTTTCCTGAAAGCTGCCAATATTCCAACCGATCGCACACACTTTGGCAAGCTATTCCACATATGTGGGCCTGTCACTGCAAAGCAAGTTTTTGTCTTATCCCTCCCCTTTTCCATCTTTTCCTCTTCTTGCTGTCGGTGGTGTTTTGCTCTGTGTCTGAATTCAGGAGGGAAATCAGAGTGTGTCATAGGTCCAACAGCGCTGGAGCCCCGCATGCTCAACAGTTACTCACGGGTGTATTGAAGAAAATGGCCGCCATTTGTTGTCCGTGCACCGGTCCAAGAAGGCACGAAAGTCACAGCACATGCACATGCCAACATCAGTAATCTACGCGTATCCATCCTGGGAAACTCCAAACACTCAGGAGTCACTTTGCCAGTTCAGACGACGAAAGAAACTCAACATACACAATAACACTTTTAACACAATAACCCGCCTTCGCGAATGTGTCGCCACTCGTGCAGCACCACCTACGCCGGACCAGTGTTGGTTAAGGTTGAACTCACACGGGCACTGCAACATATCTCACAGACAGTATAATGTATGGTCACGAACGCACGCACGCACACACGCATGCATGTACGCACGCACGTACGCAATACCTACCCACCGACTAATCCAAACCGTGTTACAAGATGTATATAAAATTCCATTGGCACTACCATTAACCAAATGTAATATGGACGAAATATCTTCTGAACAATTATATTCCAGAGAAACAAAGCCATATAATTGTTAGGATTTGCCTCGTAATACAAAATAAATTTTCAGGACGACTACCATTCGTTCTCAGTGTTTGCAAAAGGGGTTCGGTGTTTTAAGGTTCTTTCGAACCATGAACTCCCAGGAAGGCGGGCATGCAACATCCAAAAGACAGACGACGAAGAACGGTGCTGTGAGCAACAATAAGGCAAGACGACCCCGCGATATCTGCCACAGGATGCGAGCAGATGTTCTTCTTCCAATCTCCGAACTGAATATCGCAGTCAACATTACTAACGTTCTTGATATTCAACAAGAAATGGTCGGAATACGACCGTAGCTAATTGTAATGACATCTAGCAAACCATGCGTAGGTGATCGATTCCATTTTAAAGAAAAACCTGCTTCCGATTTTCATCACAAAAACTGTCCTTAGTGGGAATCAAAAATGACTATGTCAAAATGGCAAATGCTCTACGTTGCTTCATATGGACATTAAATTAGAGTACATCATATTATGCGAACAAATCTAGGCGAAGAATCTGCTGGATATATATTTTCAGAGTGTTGAGTTCTCCCGAGAGATCACGTAAACCAGCCTAAGTAATTCGCACTCACCCCGCCTATTTGTGAAGTCACATAACGGACATAACGATGCGATATAGCGACTGAACATGCCGAGTTATTGTGGGTGACGCCGTCGTCCGGCCATGTTTCTGTACAAGGGCCCAGAACTGTGGTAAACAGAAGGAACGGATTCATGGTTGTCTACAGCTTGGACCCGGGGAGGCCCTGTCTATACTAGCATTACTGTGGATGTACCGACTTCAAGGGTCGTTTTTTTTGCCGAGGCTCCCTAGATAAAGGGTCTGTTATTTACATGTTCTCCCTAGAACAAGGGCTAACATTATACAGAAGTTCCCTAGATAAAGATATAATTTCGAGGAACTCTCCCTAGGTTTTTATCGCAGCATTCACGGCCCGGAGGGGCATTGCCTATACTAACAGTATTGTGGATATGGTCGTTTTTTTACCGAGGCTCCCTAGATCAAGGGTCTGTTTTTCACATGTTCTCTCTAGAACAACGTTATACCTTTTGATATCGGATGCCCTTATAAATGGTAGAGATATGTGACCTTCGGCTGCACTCCCCTACCCACACGTAAGGGTAGTGTCCCCCCGGAAGCTTGGACCGACCGGTTCGTGCCAGTCACTGTTAACATAGTTAAAACGCCGTTACACATGCGGTTGGGTGCCAAGAGTCCATGTCGCACTCCGGTGACCGTTGCTTGGCTACCATGTGACTCCAAGCACGCACTGCGCTAAGCAACAATTGGCGGATCAATTACGATTCGTCCTGCCTAGCAACCATGGACTTGTGTTCACTACAAAAATAGGTATCTGAAAAAGTGAAGCACATCGGATTTCCCGTAGTGTTTTTCATTGATATTCTGGTACAAATTGCTTTCTTGTTTCTTTGCGACACAAACAAAGGGCAAACGTTGATCCGGAACAGGAACAAGAATAGGAAATGT
This sequence comes from Escarpia spicata, assembly GCA_963995525.1. Classification (NCBI taxonomy): domain Eukaryota; kingdom Metazoa; phylum Annelida; class Polychaeta; order Sabellida; family Siboglinidae; genus Escarpia; species Escarpia spicata. The sequence goes on along the minus strand of OZ023209.1, from coordinate 11,190,796 downwards.
TTATTTGTTCCAGATACATAAAACATCAAAATAATCGTAAACAAACAAAAGACCATACAATACGTTACAGTTGAATCGACATGGGTAAAAAACCCAAAGTAGTAAGTATATAATGTATGACAGGGAAATACAGAATTCTGTCATATGAGGGACGGGAGACTCATACAAAGGCTAATTATAGTCGCTGTCGTAAGAGCCACCCTATGAAATACTTTGAACCATTATTTAACTTATGTAAACAGATGAAAATCCCTAGTACAATTAGTGAATCATCACTACACAATAAATGTATATATGCCTGTATATTACACACGTACTAAATGTACCAAACAATCGGTTTTTAAATTAAATCATTTATAAGCAAAGACGTAAAGAATTATTCAATCATGTATTGCGTATATAACAATTATAAATTTCACATTGTGCAGTATACGTATTGAGGTAATAAAACTTGGTATATGTTACGAAGCCATATAAACTGTGAATGGTGATCTTGTCTTTTATTAAATCAGGTGCGTTATTTGTGGTATGTGGCAAGCTATACCTGAGGCTTCGTTTGGCAAATTTATGGTGTACCCTGGTTGTGTGGATTTGATCTTGTCCTGGTGTATAGAAGTTGTGAATACTGTTGTTTTGGACAAATGGTAAGTTTTGCAGGTAGGCAGGTAGCTTATTGTGTGAAATGTATGGTATAGTTTTAATTCATACCATTTCAGAATATGTTCAACTTAATTTAAGATTTTTGAACAGTGGATCAGTATGAGCATTATATTTACTTAGACTTATGATACGGACGGCTTTGACGTTTTTTTATTCTGTCACATCTGTAGTTCCAGGCCATTACACCATAGTTCAGATGTGACAACATGAGAGAGTTGTACGACATAATCTTTATATTCAAAGGTAACAATTGTTTGAGTTTATTTAGAATACCTATAGTCCTAGAGCACCTATTTGAAATTTTGTCAATGTGGCTTTGCCAGTTTAATTGTTCATTAAAGCTTAACGCTAAGAAATTGAACTCATATACTCTATCAATGTTTGTGTTGCCAATTAGTCGATTAGGTGGGTTTACCATTTCTTCTAGCTGCTTTGAAAATCGTATATTATGATTTATTTACATTCAAAGATAATTTGTTTAGTTTAAGCCACTCATTAATTTTATCCAGTTCTGAATTGATTAAGAATTCTACACTTTCATTATTTTGAGATTGTACAAAAGAATCTAGTGTACTTGAGAGGGTCATGTCATCGGCAGACATATAAAAGTTGAATTTTTGACCAGATTGTGCAAAGACATTAATGTAAATGATAAACAACAAAGGGCCTAGAATTGATCCTTGGTGTACGCCTGTTGAGATAGTAAGCATTTCTGATTGGGCGTCTTCAATGTCTACATATTGTTTTTTGTTGTTTAAATAGTTTTTGAATAGGTCTAAGGCTACTCCTTTTATGCCATAAAACTCCAGCTAATCTATTAATATTGAGTGATCCAAAGTATCAAAAGCTTTTGACAAGTCCAGGTAAATATTTATAGGTATTAATTGATATCCATACGTGTAAGTATCCTATCAATTAGTTCAAGAGCAGCAAATTCAGTTGAATGTTCCTTTCTAAATCCATATTGATTATCGTACATAAGTTTAAATCTTTTGAAAACAGATTCGAGCTGGTTGTAAGTAATTGTTTCTATTACTTTTGAAATTGCAGGAAAGATTGATATTGGTCTGTAGTTGCAGAATAGGGTATTGTCACCATTTTAATAAATTGGATTCACTTTGACAATTTTGAGTTTATCGGGAAAGATACCCGTAGTTAATATTTGGTTTGTGATTAAAGTTAAAGATTTGATCAACATAGGTTTAAGTGACTTTAATCGCAGTGACGAAATGCCGTTAAATCCGGTACTTGTCTTTGGATGCATATCATCTATTGTTTTATATATTATTTCTTCATTAATAAGTTGAAAATTCAATACATTGTTATGTTGTCCATTAAGGTAATGTCTGAACGTTTTATTTGCGGAGTGTTGTATTTGGCTGGCTAAATTTGGGCCGATACTGGTAAAATATGAGTTAATTGTGTTAGCTATTTCTGTTATATCTGTTACGGTATTTTCATTTTAAACAAAGGAATTAGGGAAAGTGTTCTTTCTTTGTGTTCTAGAAAGAATGCCATTGATTGTTTCCCATGTTTTGTTAATAGTATCTTTGAATTTGCTAAAAACAAGATTGGTAATGCATGCGTTTAGCTGTACGTATATTTTTTAAAGAATGGTATTATAGGTAGTCAGGTTGGTCCGAATTGCAAAGTATTCTGGCGATTCAGTTGAGTCATGTTGAGTGTCTTATATAGTTTATCTCTGTATCTAATTGATTTGAGCAAACCTATGGTAATCCAGGTGGATTTCTTGTGTTTGTATTTTCTAAATTTAATTGTTTTATATGGCATATGTTTATTTTTTGCACATATGATTACGTCATGTAGTATATCATAGTTTATGTAAGGGTTTGCACCAGGAGATCGGTCAAGGTTGTAAATATTTGATGACGATACCTCCTGAATAAAATTATATATTGCATTAGTGTTCTGAACGCAAAATTGTATTTATCTTGGCAAAGGTTCTGTGTAGGAATTTGTATTTAAAAACGGTGAAGTACGGTTGGTGATCTGATAATTGTGTAGTTAAAATTCCTGATTTAGGCTTCATTGTGATTTGGTTAGTTTACAAAAGAAGTTATCAATTAAGGTTCCGTTATTTATTTACAGCCTGGTCGGAAGTGTAATATGAGGGTAAAAGCTATATGAAATTAAGGTGTCAAAAATTCCCCAAATATTTCTTTTTCGTTTATTTTCCAAAGGTTTATAATGAAGTCCCCTGCAATAATAACATCCGAGTTTGTTCTGTCAAATGACGAGACGATTGGTGTGAATTCGGCAAGGAACTGTTTGTTATTTTCGTTAAGGTCTCTTGGTGGCCTGTAAATGTTGCCAATTATTATATCTTTTGATAGCCCACAACCAGTTACCTTAATACATTATTTACCTTCCCATTTGTCATAGTGGCTTAGGGATAAGATTATTTTGTAAGTAAATGTTTTGTTTAAATAAATAACCAGTCCACCTTTGCAGCTACACGTATTGCCTTGCGCAATGCAATGATATCCCTCAAGCTGTAAATGACACAGAGCATCATTCTCGGAAAGCCAGCATTCCAGAAAGCATATTAAGCTAAATTTAAAACTTATCAGATTAAGTTCTTCCAGAAAGGCTTCCATTTCACAGTATTTTGCATTAAAGCAGTATTATTTGATTAATTATATGTTTGTGCTAAGAATACTAAAACGTTTATTGTTTCTTTTTGCCAGTAATTAAAACTTATCAAGATCATAAGGGTAATGACGTCTTAGTTGGATATCTTCATCAGGTGTTTCATTTAACTGTAATATATTGAATAAAGAATTACGGTTAGACCCTGCCTGAAAATGAATAAATGATTCATCATCCATTATTCGGTTTTATAGTTACGGTTACGAAATATGCAGTCGTAACCGATTGTCTACTATATATTATTTAAGATACAGTATATAGTCAGAGTGTTTGTCATACTGGTAATTACAATGGATGCCTGTGTAGTAGTATACAGAAAGTACAAATGAATGTTGGCACAAACATTAACAGTTGGGATTAACAAAAACAAAAACAATAAAAAGAACAGCACGAACAACAGAGGTGATCTGAGTACCAAGAGAAATGGTGACAATCCAATTGTGAGATTAAGTCAGCCTATCATATTACCAAACGTATGTTCCCATTAGATTACATGTCTACATATATGTCGGGTATGATCATTGAAGTATGCTGCTTGAGTGAACAAAAACAATTAACATAAGATACCATTTCATGATACCATAGCAGTCAATGAAATAATACCCACAAGGTATTCAATATGTCTAACCAAAAATAATGTGTTTGGCCAAAATGGCAGACGTGAAGGGATTTATCTTTCAAAAGACGTTCAAATTATGTTTGGACTTGATCTTAGCAACGGCGCCGTTGATTTTCGTGACGAGTATGTTTCCGTTGAAAGTCCAGCAATCTTCAATTGTCTTTTCTTTCTTCAATTTTCGGGTTTCTTATGCCAGCGTTGCCCTCCCAGCCGAAAACTCTTCATTAACGTATATGCGGTCCGGTTGATGCTTCTTCAGGATTTGTCTTTGTCTGAACACGTTGTCTCTCATTTGTTCTTGTTCAAAGCGAACAATTGTAACTCAATGCCGTGTGACCCCCCTCGCGCACAGGGCCAATCCTGTGACTGCGTGCAATGTCTCGCACTTCTAGCGGGGGTGTCACTTCCATGACACTGTTGATAGTGGAGATTACTTTTTCTGTAGTGTTCTCGCCTGGGGTCTCAGGGATCCCCTGGAAGCGAAGATTCGGCCGCCTCGTGTACTGGCCGTGGCGGTCGACTTCCTCCTCCGGGGAGATCACCCGAGCCTCTAACTCGCCGAAGCATGTGTCTTTTTCTTTTTAATGTCTCCTGGACTGACGTCAATTTCGTTTAAGCTCTTTAGCTAATTCATTTGTGAATAGCGCCAGCTTAATTTTTCTCATAATTTCCGGATGTTGGAGCACACCCAACACTCGGGGGTTGTAGGCCAGCTGATCTTCTTCATCGGCTGTTCCCCGGCTTCTGCTGCTCTTGCGCATTTCCTTAGACATGATGCACAGTAACAAAGCGACACAAAGCAGGACCAGGTTTCAAGTCAGTGGACGTACAGTGCCACGCTCGCTCTGATTACGCAAATTGTTGACAGGCTCACTGAAGCGTTAACAGCAGGCGGGGGGGGGTCTAATTCAACAAGCGTGCTACTTTTCACTGTATCATCGTTCACAGCAATACAATATCATGCAGTTCTACTTAACATCCCAGAGACTTGCTTGATGCTTGACGTATTAATCCCTTTACAGCTGTTTATAGCTACTGGGATTTGTGCTGTGCGTAACGTCAGGGCAGTCGAACAAAAAGGGAAAAAATCGTGTAGAAGGTTCTTCAAAATAAAGAAAGAAAAACAAAAAACAAGTGGTGCACTATCTACATAAATGTGTGGCTTTAGGGGATGTGGACGCGATGCAAGGGTTGCATTTCCCTGATGGCTGGCATGGCGACACACAGGAAGGCTGGCAATGATGGCGTGATGTGTAGAACAACAGATGGCGGTAGTCTGTTCCATTTGGCTACAGCGATCTGGGGTAGAATGCATATTTATATGCATTGATGGTTGGAATTATTGTGTTGGTATATTTAAGTGGATGGTCGATTCTGTTGAAGATTTGCGTGGCGTGCTGGAAACATGACGGAGGGCTGATGTTGATCATGTGATAGTGAATTTTGTAAAACATTGATGCTTGTTGAATGAGGCGACGAGTGTGGAGCGAGTCCCAGTTGAGTTTGTTTATGAGTGGCTTAATATGTGTTTCTTTCCGGTAGTCGGAAAAGATTAATCTTGCAGCATTTCTTTGAATTTGTTCTATACGTTTAATTTATGTTGCTGTGTTGGGATTCCAGACTTCACTGGCATATTCAAATTGTGGTCGGACAAGGGTTTGGTAAGCTTTTTCTTTGACATTTTGTGAGCAAGGTGACAGTGTTCTTCTTAAGAGTCCAAGTGGGCGGCTGGCTTTGGTGGTTATTTTGGTGCAGTGGTCGTTCCATCTTAGGTCATGTGATATTGTGACTCCAAGGTAGTCGTGCTTTTGAACATGGTTTAGTGATTTTCCCAGTAAAGAATATTGATAGGGGTTTCGTTTGCGTTTATCATTTTGTAATATATGTTGATCTTTTGTGTTATTTATTTCTCTGTATATGATGCTGTCGTCTGCAAAGAGTTTAATTGTTGAATTTATTTGTTCTTTGGTGTCGTTTATGTACAGGAGATTTAACAAGATTTAACAAGATTGCCATCCAGAAAATTACTCTGGATGGCAGTTGGACAAGGAAGCCTTTTGGCTTATCGAGAGTCCAATACTTTTTATCTACATGTATCCCGCCTTTTTAAGGTGTGTGTCGATTTTATTTTAAAACATATTCACGCTACTAGCACCAACACAATCAGGAGATAATCTGTTCCATTCATTTACAGTCCTTTGTGAGAATGAGAACTTTCTTATATCTAATCTACACTGCTCCTTTACTAATGTAGCTTCATGTCCTCTGGTCCTTCTATCTTTCTTAACGGAGAAAAAAATGTTTCTATCAATATTTTCATAACCATTCAATATTTTAAACACTTCTATGTGATCTCCTCTCAATCTCCTGGTCTCTAGTGTTGTTAAACCACATTCTTTTAGGCGTATTTCGTAACTAAGATCCCTCAGATTTTGTATCATTTTAGTCGCTCTCCTCTGTACTCTTTCTAGCATATCTATGTCCTTCTTGCGATATGGCCTCCATGCTTGTATACAATATTCTAAATGAGGCCTCACTATTGTTTTGTACAGCGGTACTATTAATTCTTTTTTCTTATACGCTATATTTCGCCTAATTAATCCAAGGATTTGATTTCCCTTTGACGCTGCAATTCCGCACTGCTCTGAAACCTTCATATCAGCACTAATGGTTAACCCTAAGTCCTTTTCTTTTACAGTAGTACTTAGAACAGTACCCCCCATTTTATATTTTACCTCTTCATTCCCATGACCTGTGTGGAGGCATTTACATTTCCCAAAATTGAACAGCATTTGCCACTTTTCAGACCATTTGATCAACCTATCAAGATCATCTTGTAAATGCTGTCTGTCTCCATCACTTTTAATCCTTCTAAACACTTTTGTATCATCCGCAAATTTCAACACCTTGCTTGTTATATCATCGTCCAAATCGTTGATATATATTAAGAATAATATAGGTCCTAGTACTGATCCCTGTGGTACCCCACTCAATACCGATTTCCAGTTTGAAGCCTCCCCATCAACTACTACACGTTGTCTTCTGTCATTCAGCCATTTTTCTATCCAGTTTATTATATCATTTCCTATGCCATGGGCCTTTAGCTTAAGGAGTAATCTTTGATGTGGTACTTTGTCGAAAGCTTTTTGAAAATCTAAATATATGATATCTACTGGTGATCCCTCATCTACCCACCTAGTGATGTCTTCCAAAAAACATAACATATTTGTTAAGCATGACCTCGCTTTTAAAAACCCATGTTGAGATGGGTTTATCAAGTTATGTTTAACAAGAAAATCCACCATGTGATCTTTAATTAGTCTTTCTAATAATTTGCAAATCACTGATGTTAAACTCACTGGTCTATAGTTCTCTGACTTGTTTCTCGAACCTTTTTTAAATAACGGTATAATGTTTGCCTCTTTCCATTCTAAAGGAACCACTCCCTCTTCTAATGACAAATTGAAAACTGTTGCAAGCGGTGCGCTAATTTGTTCTACAATTTCCAATAGTAGTTTGGGCGGAATCCCGTCCACTCCAGGTGATTTATTATCCTTCATAGCCCTTATTTTCTTAGCTACCATTTCCGAGGTTACAACTAACTGTCCTAAATAGTCTGAATCTGCCCCCTTGAACTTAGCCTCTGGTACTGGCAGTGAACTAATATCTTCCCTGGTAAACACTGAACTAAAATACTCATTCAGGTCTTCTGCCATTAAGAATCCCTCTGATATTGTATTTCCAGCACTATCTTCTAGAGGACCGACCTTATCCTGAACTTTCTGTTTGCTTCGAATATACGCATAACAACTCTTACTGTCATGTTTTATATTACTAGCTAATTTTTTTTCATAGCTTCTCTTTGAATTTCTAATTTCAGCTGTAGCTTGATTAAGTGCTTCTTTATAAATGTTGTAGTCTTCATCATTTCCAGTACATCTATATGACTTCCACATCATTTGTTTATACTTAATTTTTCTAATGGCTTCTTTCGATAAGTGTTTCTTTTTAGACCGTTTCCCTTGTTTTTTTAAAGGTACAAATTTATCGACTATGCACTTAATTTCACTATTTAAGATATTCCAGCATTCGGTTGCTGTCTTATTCTTCAGTGTGTTATTCCAGTCTATCTTTGCTAAATATTTCCTCATGTCCTTATACCTTCCTTTGTGGAAATTTCTCCTATACTGCTTTTTACTATTCCTTTCTGATTTTACTTTGATGGTAAAATGTATCTGGTTGTGATCACTACTCCCCAGTGGCTCACATATCTTGACATTGTCAACTTATTCTTTCTGTGAGGACAAAACTAAGTCTAACACATTCTCTCCCCTGGTTGGTTCTAGCACATGTTGAGAAAGGAAACTATCTTGTACTAAAACTAAAAACTTGTGGTCCTCACTCCCCATACTCTGTAGAGATTTCCATTGTATATGCCCATGGTTAAAGTCCCCCATAATAATACAGTTCCGTTTGCTTACTTCCCTTATAGCGTTTTGTATTTTTTCATTCTCTTCTATGCTTATGTTTGGACTTCGATAAACTAACCCAACTGTTAACGTTGAGTTTCCTGTAACTATGTTACACCAAACAGCTTCTTCGCAATCTGCTTCTCTTTCTAATTTTATTTCATAAGCCTGGATAGATTCTTTAATATATAAAATAACTCCACCTCCCTTTCTTCATATTCTATCTTTCCTAAACATTACATATCCTGTTAGTCCCAATTCGGCATCTGATATGTCAGTGGTGGCCCACGATTCGGTTATACCTATTATGTGAGGGTCAATATCTTCTACCATAATGTTTAGTTCACTTCTTTTGTTTACTATGCTCCTTGCATTTAAACAAATGCATTTATATCCTGATTCAGAACAGTTTTCCAGGCTGTTCTTTGCCGATTTATTTCTGCTGTCTTTATCTATGCCTCCAGTTTCAGGCTTCTCTGTGAATCCCCCCCTGCGAATCTAGTTTAAATAGATGCAGCCTGTCCCACTGTCAACAGGAGGAATAGGACCGGCCCCATGACAGATACCTGAGGAAGAATGTGTGCCATTGACTGAAACAGATTGTGTACGATGTGATAAGAAGCTATTGATCCAGCCAAGAGACTTGTTTCGGATGCCATAGTAATTTAGTTGATGTGATAGGTGGTGATGAGCAACTTTATCAAACGCTTTACCGAAGTCTAATAATATTAAATTTGTCTGACCTTTTTAATTTAGTGTGTCTGACCAGTCATTAGTTGAGTTTATGAGTTGTGTTACAGTAGAGACGCAATTCCTTAATCCATGTTGTTCATTAGTAAGGATGTTATGAGTGCTAAGATGTTTGGCGACATGACTTAGGATTACGTGTTCCATGATTTTACAGCACAAGCAGTTCAAGGATGTCGTTCGGTAGTTAGAGATGTCTGATTTTGGACCGCCCTTATGAATTGCTGTAACCAGTGCTTGGCGCCAATGTTTCGGGACTGTTGCTTGGTTATAAGATTGCTGGAATAGACATTTAAGAGCTGGAGCTAGTTCATTTACAACAATCTTAAGGAAACGAGGTGACATTTCATCAGGACCGCATGCTTTTGATGGGCTTAAATGAGATAATTGTTTGGCTATGCCGGCAGTTCATGGCTTTATGTGTTAATGAGAAATGGAGGTATATGGAGATGGACCTTTACTGTGCATTTGTGTATGTGTTTGCTTACTAAATACGCTTTGGAAATGCATTTTCAATGCCTCCGCCTTATCGTGATCTGTGTTGCACATTTTATCAGAAGTTTTAAGTGTTGGGATTCCTAGGTTTTCTGTGCGAGTGAGTTTTACGTATGACCAGAAAGATTTTGGGTTTTCAGTCATAGTCTTGCCAATTATGTTGTTGACATAATCGTGGTGTGCTGAGCAGATACATTTAATAATATCTTTATTGTCGCACATTAAAATGGCAATTGTACAGTTTGTTTTTAATACAGAGATTTCCGTAATGATACGGTCGACATCAACGTCGTCTAAAATATTGCACGTCTTAATACCATTCCTGATGTCTAACATTTTCGATAATAAGTTCACGTTCGATATTGTTACGTTGGACAAACCAGCCTGCCACACACGGCCAATATCATACGTAAATACGTCGTACATAGCATCACATTCACTTAAGATATAACGGTAGTTTGAGCTACAATTTGACCATGGATTTACAATGGACAACTTAGCAAGAATGCTTAAAATCGGTGAATTGTGGTTCATGGATTTATGAATGAATTTGCAGAACCGTTGCTTTAAGATTACCAATAAAGGCAAACTATCCGATAACTATGCTATAACATCACCGTGTGTAAGTGATGTTAGCCCCCAGAACGTTCTAAGCGCTTTTCTACATATAGTGCAAATAGTGCCAACACTCTTAGTCTGAAGATCCCACTGCGGGGCTTCATAATAAGAGCAGCAATATTGTTTAAATAAATTGCACTTTACATTCGTCTTAATATGACCGAAATCGGCCATGAACATAGTATACCCTCTCCAGAATTTGGCAGTGCCATCGGTGAATAGACTATCCTTATTAACAACGGATATATGATGGCTCAAATGTACAACATCTTGGGAACTGTCCTCGGTATCATTAAAAAACACAGTTCAGTTGTCGGGTTTACAGCTACGACCTCTAAAAATCAATTATCTACTCTTAATACCGTTAAAATTTACACAGTATTTGTCTGCATTATTTTCGCATATATCAATTAAAACCTTGAGTCCAAATCTTGTGGGTGTTAGCAAAGTGAGATCATATGTGCGTATCCGACGCAACCCGTATAGTGGTTGTCCATGTGGCATCCCACTCCACTCTTTTCTAACTGTTCAAACAATCCATCCATGTATATGGAGAAAAGAATAGGAGAAAGAATTGCTTCCTGTTGGACTCCATTACATGCAGTAAACTGGGATGACATACTGGAGCCCCATCTTACTTGACGTTTTTTTTAGTACAACAGCTGTCTTAATGCCAGAGGTGATACCTTGCGTTTTAGAAGTAGGCTAAAAATCTTACAATAATTGACCCTGTCGAATGCTTTGCTGGCATCTAACATGAGTGCATACACAGTACTGCCATTTGCATTATAATAACTGATTGTGTCCATCATAACATATGTGCAGTCAGTAGTGGACATATTTGGTTTAAATCCAAATTGCAAATGCGATATTGCAAGCGCACTTTGTTCCTTGGATAGTACAACAACATCAAACAGTTTGGCAACAATGCTGATTCTCTCTGGTCTTTTGGTATAGGAACCATAGTTCCCACTAACATTGAGTCGGGGCTAAAACCATGTATCAACATACTGTTAAAAATTAATGCTAACAGCACAAATAGTATTTTCGGACCATGTATAATATGATCAGAATTGAGACCCTCTTCACCATCCGATTTACCCAGCTTCAGTCGCTGGACACCTTCGATAACCTCATCCACTGATATATCATACGCAATATTTTCTTTAATCTTCTTGTTTATCTCCGTATTTATAGCACTCATGTCTTCAACATCATATGACACTGTTGTAGAGGTGATTATATTTATCGGAACAAATGTGTGCTATTTCTTCATCACCTACCACACCATCAATAATTGAAGGCAATAATTTATTTCTGCCCTTTATCCGTCGTACCTCAAAGTCCCGGTTTCTAGTTTCACTATTGGCTTCGGCCATCTAGTAGTACGAATACTGTCATCCTCTCTCATATGTCTAACAGCCCTATGATACCGAGCTCTTGTTATATGCCTCATGTGTGTAATCTCACCCAGATGAGGCTTTCCCACTGCTCGCCACTGTCGATGCCAGAAAATACCCTCCCGTTTCAGGTGTTCAACTTGTTTTGACCACCCAGGAAGTTACCTTCTGCCACCCGTTGAATTAAGGTTGTTTTTATGTGCATCATCACATCAGCAATCGCTTTCTGAAAAGCTGTATCTTCTTCTGCATTTAGTTTTTCGACTCTTTTGTCGCTAAGCATATTGACTCGACACCGCCGCAATCTTCGTCCAACTAAGAAACAGCGCACATTGACATTGCCATTGAAACAAACCGAAGTCAACAGGCAAGCTAGATAACGGTAATTCTAACTAACTTCATTTTTTGGCTAAATCTTTAATCTAGGTCAGTAGATCAGTAGATGCACATTTGCCAGTAGCTCACCTAACAATTGAATTACAAAAGTGTCAACTTATTTTCTCTTTCTCCGTGACTTGGAGTGTTTGACGCAACTGTTCACGCAACGTGTACAGCGTTTCACTAAACGCAGCCTACTGACACAAATGTAAATCCGCAGTCTCGCTTTATATCCGATCTGGCACCCCGTCAGTGAAGGCTAGATTAGCTTATTAGCGGCTTGGCGGACATTATTAATATTCATGAAGTGTAATGGCGCGTAACTTCGCACGTGCTCCGTTGGCGACCAAATGGTCATTATTTCGCAGGGAGATATATAGTTGGGGATTTACCCACAAAACTCAAATATAAATATTACAAATTTACGCGTATTTAGTTACATTATTATGTGAAACATTGTCTGAGGAATTCGGTCTGTAGGCTGTCCAGAACATCGACAAACACCCGGTTGGCATCTTCGATTGGCGATCATCTTCATTGCAGAATTATCAGGCGAACTTGAAATGTAGAAAGTCGTTGTTCTTGGCATGAATTTTGTAGGGCGACAACTTTATGTCGAAACTTTCACTACTTCTACACGTTACTAATCAGTGTTTCTTCATATTCTCTGCTTCTCGGGCAGCAAATTCAATGAATGTCAGATTACAAAGCCGAACTCGAAACTCGGTATCTTCCACCGGAGCTGCCGGCCAATTCCTTGGAAAAATAACTCACTGAAGTATCGCATATCTCGCCAGAACCGCTCCACGGCTCAGCCAGCGAACTCTACATACTGTTTGATAGAACATGACAATTTTGTTTTGTTCTTGACAATTTCCAATTCTTACCGCGGGTCTCGCGGGGCAGTTGGGAACCGTCTGTGGGCCACATTTCGCCCGCGGGCCAGGGTTTACGGAACGTTGCCTTAAAAAACCTATGAAAACACGATTGCTATACTAAATCGAGCCAATACGGCGGTCAAGCTCATACTTAAGATTGTGACGTCACACCGTGTATACCGTGTATATCAATACACGCAATCACAGATTCAAAGTTCAAAGGTTAAGTCAAGTAAAATCGATCTAGTTCGCCTGTGAGTGGTGGAAATGATCGCGAATAGCAATGGATATCTGGAGATAGCGTATTTTAATATTTCTATATACGTATCGGATGATTACTGAAAATGCGTTTAAAATTAGTATAGGCTGTAGCGATCCAACGGTCGATTATGTTTTATTTTATTCGACTTGAACTGTTACACCGATTGTGTGACCCGACTATAATATGCCCATATAATTCAAACTATGAAACCGTGTATTAGGAAAAGCGAATATACACAACGAACTTCCGTTATGGTCATCCTCGCGCGCCATAGGTCGCTGCTGCTGATTACGTCAGTGCCAGCCAGCACTACCCCCTGGCTAATCGATTTGCAAATCTCTGAATTTAAACTCAGCCTATGAAATTGCTCACTAGAACAGTGGATCTCGGCAGGTCAGGTGGACATAATAAAACTAATTTCAACCAAACGTGGCTCGTGTTACATGCAATGTTTAGGAATTAGAAGCAATTATTCGAATACACAATACTGTTCAGCTGCTCGTCTAATGGGCGAACGGGTCATTATATTGTGATTCCCAGAAGTCGCTTATTCGTCTTGAAATTTAGACGTGTATTTGCGCTGTTCTCACGGGTAATGCAGTCGCGACTGACGAAGTCAGTTACTAGTTTGACTCGGCTAAGTTCCGCACTTCTCGTAAGAGATCTGCCAGGGTTACTTTTGCAAATCTCGAGAGCCGTGGCTTGCGAGGATGGTTTTGGTGACTTTTAACTTCTGCACCATGAATTGCATGTATTTTGCAAATCGTATGTTTATATATTAACTTGGTAATAAAACATTACTAAAACAAAAAATAATAACATGGTTGTAACGTAAATAAATTACAATATACCAAGCCTAAATCCTTTCCATTATGCTGTAGGGTATACATGACTGACACCATCACGTGGAAACAACAGTTTCGGAAGACGAGAGACGTAATTCAATGAATGACAAATCACATACTACTCAACAAAATACCCATCTCTGAAAGTTTTCGATTAATTTGGCTGCAACTATTATAGTTTAAGCCCGAAAACGCAAACTTGGTTTTGTTTTGTTGTATTCTGTTAGTTATTGTTCATTCTGCACTACCCTGTGCATGATCCAGCAGCGTTTGAAGGGGGAGGTCCACTGAATGGTCATCACCGTCGACGCTTCATTCCTCCTATCCCACCCGTCTACAAACCATAGACTTAGCCTAAGCAGAATGTGGATAGATGTGCGTAGGTTTAGTATCTAATCAAATTATTTAATGTAAATTAGGCTTTTATTTTATTTATTTTGTATTTATTTATATATATATTTTTATTATATATATATTTTTCCAGTAGGTTCAGCTGTTCAGCACTTTTGCTAATCGTTTATTTTATCATTGCATTTACCCGTAATTTTACTATACTTAGGCTTATATATATATGCATACACTATATACTAGGATATTGTTTGCTAATTTAATTTATTTTCTTATTTGTTCTCTTAAAAGTGTTTTTATGTTTCTTATATGATTGGCAATTTGTAAACACCCGTGAACGGGGGTCATTAGTCCCGGATTTGATGGTGTATAAATAAAGTTTATTATTATTATTAGGTCTGTGATAAAAGCCAAGTTCATGGACGGTTCATGTAGAATATAAGCATTGCAACATAATCCATGTCAGTTTTTGCGTCTTTAATTATGACATACAACTGATAGTAGACTATGCAACGTAACATATTAAGTAGCTCTTTCATTCCAATCTAGCTTCACTTTGCTACTAGGCTAGTACGTAACGTTGTACAGTAAGACTACGCTGTGACCTGATACAAATGACCAATCACTTGGCGGCTTGTCAATCTGCCAAAATATTGTTGGGCAGCTCCGTGGCATCATCCTGCCGCCATCGTCTTTGCCATCAGGGTAACTCGGAATCCATGTTGCATGGACTTGGTAGATATCCCTCGAAAACAGCTAAAAACTCGCCCATGTTTTCAAAGACGACTTATTCGGCCGTGTGTCGGATCAGTGATAGTACTAGGTAGAATGCCCGAGTGAAGGCATGCTGCTCTTCTAAAACTCTACTGTGCAACGCCATTAGCAACTGGTCAAGCGTAGGTATTGTTTTATAATGCGCTTGTAATGCTCCTTGGTCTCCTCGGCTGGAGCAGTATCACGGATTCGCTGACGTCCACATTTGCGGGGTTGTGAAGGTTTCACTCCTACTCTTTCCCCCATCTTAGTCATCCTGGAGTACAACTCGTCTTGGAAACTTTCCACATTGTCCCTAATGTCCTGCAGCGCACCAATCAGATTCTTAATCTGGTTAATCGCTTTGACAATGTCAATTGTTTTTTATTTCAAACTGACACTGATTGGTTGTACATATGCCATGATATCCCAATGAAGGGAAATTGTGTGGTGGAAAGATGAAGCATCGTGGCATCATTCGCGCTTTGTGCATTCCACTCTTCCCTGCTGTGACGTGTTTCCTCCCGGTAGTTGACAATGCACTCGTGTAAACCGATGAAGATATTGAACGCATCATGTCGTACAACCCACCGGGTACGACAGAGTTCCTTTATTTTCACATTATCTGCCTCACCCTCCTGGATTTCTTCAATCCATTTCTCCAGATTGCATTGCTTCTTCGGTGTCCATCATTTTCCTAACGGCGGTAATACTCATTGCTTTAACTAAAGCAAGGTTCACTTAGTGGCTAGAACAATGGGTGTACATGGCTTTTGGTCTTTTCTCCCGTATTCTTGTTGCTGTTCCACTTTGCGAGCCGGCCATATTTCCCGTTATATTCCAGTCGTTCTCGATTTTGTTGATAATCGTTTCAGCTAAGGCGTCACCCGCCATAAACAGACAGACCACAAACACTACAAACTCTTCCCTGGTCTCATCACTTGCATCGCAGAAACGCAGTCCTAGTGTAATTTGCTATGATTCACTCTATCAACAGCTTCGTCAGCTGATAGAGAATTAAATCCTGCCTGACGAACTTCCTCCAGGATACCATCACGAGTGAAGTCACCACACCGAGACACTAGTTTTTGATCACGTGAATCAGCAGTAAAAAAATGTTGTCTAAGTGTTTCGTCACCTCCTTCTACTCTGCACTGGGGTATAGCCTGGACGTTTCCTGGATTATGACCCAGTGCGGTCACATGTTTGCCATCATCACGATGTCCACGTAGAGATATATTCTGTCTCCAACAAAATATGATGGTTTTGACGATAGGCATCACTTTTGCTCTGTTTGCTAGCACTATTTCTTGAAGATCGCGGTCTATCTGTCGATTTACCGAGGCCTGCTTTCCATCCATTACTTTTTAAATTCCATTGCGGCTACAAAAGCTTGTGCATGGAAACATTTACCTTACTGTCCTTTCCTTCGAAGTGAATCCCCAAGACGGCTGATGTTTTGTGAGTTTCCACTGTAAGGCCGTTTCATTAGAATGCCTGCTGATTGTTGCTTACCGAATAGTACACAATATACACACATGCCACCTTGCATCACACGTGAACATACTAAACCTTTATATCTGGTTAACCAAGGTATATTGAATGTGCGACATCTGCCATGCTTGTTTTCAACAGGGAACTCTGTTTGACTGGATGGTACATCGTGATTAGTCAGAAGTTCGAATTTCAGATGATCACAAATGGATGTAGAGAGGTCGCCCGAAGTAGTGTCCTATATCAGTTGGCTTGAATTGCTGTGTTACAGTAGCACTGGTCACGGTTGTCATATATTATATCTTCTTTGATAGCGTTGTGCTGCTTGTGTTAGGTTAATCTTGCAAAGAACGTTTTTAAAGACGTATGCCAATTTTGACTGGGCTGACCACGAAAGGTGTTAGACCATCACATTTTAGTGACTTTGCAAGGCGATTAATATACAGCACCACGTTATCCAAAGATGTCACGGAGAGTAGTACAACAGAGCAATCTAATACACCCCCCCCTTGTTGTTGTAACTATGCGAGTCAAATCATAAACGTATACCATCAGTATGCGCTAGTATCGCAATTGTGTAGCTTGGACTATCCCTAATGGTGTGAAAACGCGTCGCGGCAACGTCGAATCCTCTTTTCAGAGCATCAGCCAACTTAAAATGTCATTCGTGTCAGCGCCGATACTTTCTATGTTTCTATTGCGAGTGCACCAGCAAAGGGCATGTCGTGCTTTGTTGCGGAAAAGTCATTATCCCAGACGTGGACCACTTCGGGAATATCCGTGATGAGAAGATAGTCCCCTGCGGCTTGATCAGTGGCACTGTAGACACGTGCGCCTTCTTTTAATATGGAGTCAATAGCCGAGTTATTCATAACCGTTGCTGCACGAATGTGCCAGAACGCGAAGAAAGCCAACGCAATGCAGGTGCACTGCTTCCCTCCATTGCTCAAGACACCTTTGTAAATCGTTCCCCTGGCAACCGTCCTGCAGTTATTATCTTGTTTCCTGGGATAACGCAAAATAAATAATGACCAAGGTGCAGTACTGGTATCACAATTTATCACATGACCAAAACATGGGCGGGGAGGGGGTATAAAAAAAGATAGTACTGTTTTATTAGTGTTCCAAAAATCGGTAGCGACCTCAGAAAGATGACGTCTGTGCATCCCATCCGAGGAATAGGGCCTATACCGACTACCGGTAAGTGGTAACTTGTTCAGTTTATTTTTCAGTTTTGTTTCAGCCTTTGGTGTGTTTTTGTACTCGATAAGTCTAAGAGTTATGTTACAGGAATCGAACGCAAAATTGATGTTACAGGAAGCGAACGTCCTTCTTTTGAAAGCTGAGTGATTGATTAATATAAGCAGGAACGTCAATTACTAGTAGCTCATTTCGGACATATATTGAACCATTGTTTGTGTAATTAATATATATAATGTTTGTAGAAGTTTTGTGTATCATGGCGAATCAGAATGATGGGCTATGCAAGGTTATGGTCATGTTTATGGTTAATGTTAATCCCCGGCTCTAAAGCTGCCTGATCCGCATTGATTTACGTGATACATTCCAGCCATAGAGCGATTAACACAGCGCATATAGGACGCACGGTTTTTGACCTATGCGTCTTTTAAGGGATTCTTTGTAAGCTACTATACATTCTTTGTAAGCTAATATACAGACTGTTTTTAATGCTACAGCTACGATTGCTAGTAAATCTGAATGGCATGTCATCATTCAATGTAACAATTTTAGGTTTGTAGTACACAATACCATGTTGCAACGGAATTTTGCGGTGCACGAATTTTAGACACCAGCAGATCTGCACTCTAGTATACATAAGTTTTTATCCATGAATATATTATAAAAAATATAATAATAGATCAGATCAAATTGCGCTGCTTCATGTGAATAGCACATTTGATAATAATAGTACTCGCTAAAAACAAATTAAACATTTATTTTGGACATGTTACTTTACTGTTATTGTACACTTTTCACGAGAATAGCCCATATGTGTAATTATATACAATATTAATTATTTGAGCAAGAATAAAGGAAACTATATAGTGCACTCTGGATAAGGTCGAACTTCCAGGGACCCATGACTATACTAATAAGTGGAATTTCTGATAACTAGAAAGTTATCAGAAGGTCCCCTTATTGTGATGGGCAAACCCTGGACCTGAGTCGCGTCATCAGACTCAGCAGTAAGGTGATCAGAGAGGAACTTACCAGTGTAGACGACCTGTACAGGCGGAGGGCAAAGAGGAAGGGAAGGCAGATCTCTCTGGATCCCTACCACCCCCTAAATCACTGTTACAATCTGGCCGTCGTTTTCAGCTGCCTCAACTAAGACTCGGTCGCTCTTGAAATTCCTTCATCCCATCCTCTATTCGTCTTCTAAACGAATGATCTGCCTCCTTCCTTCCCCCTCTCTCCAAAGCCAGTCTGGCCGCTTGAGAATATGGGTTCATGTGTGTGTGTGTGTGTGTGTGTGCGCGTGTATGATTATACTGGTAATTGCACTGTATTCCACCTAGTTAAATAACATCTGTGATGATGGACTTGTTCCTGTACTGATGGCTGTGATATGTAAGTGTAAATTATGTTTCCTAACAACTGGCTGATTGTTCTGTGCTATTTTGTTTTAATCATATGTAATTAATTGAATCAGTGTTCTTAGTTACACATGTGTACTTATTAATTAATTTATTTATTTATTGCGTTCTTAAATAGCGAACAACACAAGAGAATTTCCCCATGAGGAACAATAAAGGTATTTTGAATTGGACCGAGGAAAAGGTTGATTTAACTTAGCAAAAATTCACTTATGTGAGTTCAAGTTATCTGGTGTGCATGGTATATGACCAATGCATACAGGGAATTGTGTAGAAGCAAATTAAAAGTTGGCCAAAGTAATAGTTTGGGATTTTAGTGTGACTGAATCAACATAACAAGGTTGAAGGTTCTCTTGTATTTCTTTTCCATCTAGCCAGCTGTACACTTGGTGATAAGTCCAATAATCCAATATATAAACTGAATTAATCTGCACAGTATTGAGATAGTTAACTTATATTTAGGCTCAGTTTCATAAATTCAACTTTGTTTATTTGCAGGAACATTGGAAATAGCTGAGCTGATGGAAAGAGGAAATTGAAAAGCTCTACTTAACACTGCCATTAATTGGGCAATGGGTCACCTGACATAAGATGATGTCTGACTTTGTTCTGCCCCATTCTGTTCTAGGAAGTTGTACCTCACTTCGAGTTTCAAATGGATGTGTGCATCTGATAGCTTTGTGTATCAAAACGCATAGAAGTGCTATTAATAGGACAATATGTTAACTGATACAGTAGTGAAGAAGATGTCTGATTTTGTTCTGCCACATTAGTTCCGTGTGGCTTCTGCTGGGAATATGTACATCACTACGTTTGAAGTGGATTTGTGCAATCGATCGATTTGTGCATCCAAATGCACATCACCCCATCATTATGTTGCAAAGTAGGAGTACATTATAAAATTTATGCTTTCTTATGCTCGTCACGTTTGGATTGTGTTCTACGGTATATTATATTCTTCAACATTTGTTGAGACAAGTTTGTGTTAAGTGAACTTTACTGGGAATAGTGTATAAAAAAAGTGTCGACAAAGTTGCTTTTACAATAATTTTGAAAATTCATAAAATATAAATGTTCCACAATATTCCAAATGTTTTAGGGATCTTCTTGAGCTAAATACACAAACGATGACTAAAAACAGTATTTTAAAATATGCGATACTTTTAAAGTTTTGTAATTTTATAACTTTACTTCCATCATACAATGTCCATTTTATTTGTTATCGAAACGGGAGTTTGACCGAAACCAATTCAATATCTTTTACTCTAAGTGATGGGCAGAACAAATCATTATTGCACTCCAAGTACAAAATAAAACATGTTTTTACACTGATGCAATAGATTTTACTATTTTGTCGACAATAATGTTATGCTCTTTATAGATCTACATTTTTCAAACTAAAACTAGTAAAAGTAAACCTTACGTAGATAGGAAAGTACATAACCACCACAACTATTTTAATACTGTAAATTATTTTAGTGATGTATAATGTATTTATACTGCTTATGGAAATAACAGCTGGATTTATGGTACAAATAAAATGGTTTTATTATTGGATGTTTCTCGGCTTCAGTAAGTTTCTGTTATCTAAACGTTTCATTAAAACTTCACTTCAAAATTTATAGCCAGATGTACCTAGTAAAAAAGGAACACGATAGTACCATATATTTTATATTCCAACAAAAACAATGCCAATCATTCAATATGAAATCGGCGTCGCCATCAGCAGCTTCGTGCATGGAGAGGTGGTGTTATTTTAAACCAATCCGTCTGTCATGAATTGTTGCTATGTTCATTCTCCGTTTATTCCATATATTTTCCTTCGTTACTTTGTTGAATCTGTGACATAAACAGCAACTAGTCCACGTTTCATTTTGATACTTTTATCGGTCACGACTCATTCGCATGGAGGTGGCTAATCCACACAAACACACATGTTGATGACGTATTTCTTGCATCTATTAACTCGGCATAGCTAATCGAAGTCTGACAGACAGTCCCGAATATTCATGAACATGCCATATACGGATTGTGAAGGTGGGCCCAAAGTAGAAACTCCGCGTACGAAGAGTTATTTTTTCGATATATTGTCAGGGTCATTAGTGATTAATAAAACATAATTCTAATGAAATAAAGGCATAGAATTACATGAAATAATCATATTAACAGGATTACCTAATAATTGCGTATATTACAAAGAGATTAAAATTCTCAAAGAATCCCTTTAAGGCAATTAAGAGATTTGGATTCCGTTGCATCATTTTCGTAAGTAATTCACCCGAAACAACGTTTCTAACAGTCTGTTTGCATAACTTTGATGGAATACGTGTTACAGATTTAGTACGTAGATTTCGTACATAAGAATTTGATTAGGTTTTTGCTAAAACAGCATAAAACAAGTTGACGCACGATTTGTGTCCCCACAAGTGTATTATCGCCCACTCATTTCAATTCAATTGCATCATTAGCACTAGCAAACTTCAATAAACACCTGTTAGATTTGTTATATTTCTATTGTTAGACCTACTTTTGCACTACAAAATATTCTCTTTTTGATCTAGTGACATTACCCTTACGTTGTATTTTCGAAACTTTGCATTAGCTACCATGAATAATGAATTTAAGCGGCTGCAAATTTGAACGCTCTTCTGCAGCTCCAGCACTGATCTTCATAGTTCAGTTCATAAGCGAGCGCCACTTGTGAAGACGTTTCATTGGACATGGGTCGGCCTATGCAATATTATTTGCATATTGATTTGTTTCAGATTATTCAGCGGCGTAGGCTACACTAATTATTATTCCATGACTTTTTTATTTTTTTTGGTTTTTGCAGGGGATGTCCGGGACTCCCTTCAGAGAGGATGGGGGTCCATGAACACCTGGGACCCCCTGGATCCGCCACTGCCTGTTAAAATGAGGTTGTTTGTTCCTCGATTTTGAATATATTCGTAATTGTACAGTAAATACGTTGAAGGTAGACTGTTCACCAACTTGATTTTAATAATTCTGAAATATTGCTCGCAATTTGAATGTTGCTGCGAAAAGTACTGCAGAGGGGGCGGGGCCAAGCGTTATTGTTCTTCGATGTTTGGCAAGATTGCTCGTTTCCCATACAATCAAGATCTGGGCCCGAGGTTATAAAGCGTACTCGGTGCTCATACTCAACTCCATGCTCAGACTCGAGATTTCATGCTCTCTGGAGAATCCATGCTCACGGTCGTTATAAAACTGTACTCAGTACTAGAGAAAAATACATTGACTTTGGTAGAGTTAGATCGTAGAAATTGGTGGTGCAGAAACGTTGATAAACAAATGGAATTACTGATTGATGAGTATTATTCTTGCTTTAATACAATTCATAAAGTAGCAGTAAACATATATTGAGTAGCAGTTGTGCTAAAAGTTAGTTAGATGAAATACTTTTGAACATTTTAGTGTAGTGATTGATTAATAGGGTAAGTTAGCCTATGCCATAGCCTATGGTAAGTTTGTAAACAACCTTTAACAAACTTCATTATGTGGTAAAATACATAGGTGATCAAGCATCAAACATAAAACTACTTACATAAGATAATATCTGTGTGAGCTAGTCAATTTTGATTAGGTAGCATTGTTGTTAAAATTAAGCATTTGCGATAACTGGGCGAACTAAGTTTGTTTATGTAGCTAGTGCCCGACGTACTCGCTAGGGCGCAGTATAATCTAAATAAATAAGGCAGTCTAGCGTAACGTAATTTATTGTATTTAAATTAGGTCACTACCGGTAACGTTAGCATTTGTGATAGGATAGACAGTCAGCTGTGACTATAACCAAAAACTGCAACCGAAATAAACAAACAAGGCAATCTTACGTAAAGTGTAACAGTTGTGCACAGTAAACAGTCTTCTTAAAGACTACATAGACATAGAGAATAGTATAAACATAGTTGACTAAACTATTTTAAATAGCTAATTAAATTATTATTAGTATTAAACAAATTCTGATATGGCGCCTTGCAAGCGGCAAATCAAGGCAAAGCGACACTTGGTGTGCGACGACGGCCACAGTTGGGAGGATTTTGCCCTATCCGGCTATGGGAAGTAAAGGGCAGAGACCAAGGAAGAGGGATTCACCTTCCAGTGCGTGGGGTGTTGGTAGGTGGACTGTCTGGAGAAGGAGGTAGCTAGGTTGGTAGACATTGTGAAGGGGATGGAGATGAGAATCAGCATGGAGACAAGCGCAATGGAGAGAAACGACAGGCAGAGAGATGGTAATAGTGTGAGATTGAATGAGCAGAGTAGTGGCAAGAAGACTGAGTCTGACAGGAGGGGAATAAATTGAAGGTTCGACGGCAGGAAATGTCACAGGCGTGAAGGTGACAGTGGAGAAAATGACCGCAGAGAAAGAGGTAGTAGGGAAAAAGAGACGGGAGAGAAGAGAAGGAAATGCAGTGGGTGGAAAGATGACGGGAAGAAAGGAAGTGAGAGTAAATGTGACAGAAGAAAAGTTGGGAGGGACGATGACAGTAGGAAAGATGACAAGAAAAACAGCGTCAGGAAAGAATGGAACGGAAGAGATTGTGACAGGAGAGCAAAATACAGGGGAACAAGACTACAACCAGACATATACAAACCGGAGAAGGAGCTACTCTGAGGCAGTGATTGAGGGGGCAATGAGAAAAGAGAGGGTGTTCATGGGCGACTGTTTTCTGAGAAAGACAGATAAGACACTAAACGAAGGGGAGGACGTCGTTTTTGGTTGTCAGGGGCTAGGATAGAACATGTGACTGAAAGATTAGAGAAGGTATTAGGATATGGCAATGAAGGGACTATTCTAGTACACATAAGGGCAACTAATGCAGACGGGGGGGGGGGGGGACAACCAGGATAACACAGAAGTACAGACAGTTAGTGAAGAAGTTAAAGGAGACAAGAGTCAAACAGATTATTCTCTCGGGAATGTTGCCAGTAATGGAAAGAAGGGGGCCAACATATAGAAACTGCAAGAGTATGGTGATCAACGCACTAGTTGTGCAGATGTGTAAAGAAGACTGGGTGGAATTCGTAGATTTATTTTCTTTATTGGGAGGGAATATATGTACATGAGAGGTGGCCTTCATCTAAGTGGAAAGGGGCAGCAGTTTTCTCAGAGAACCTGCTGCAATCTGTTGAAAGTGGGACAGGCTGCATCTATTATACTAGATTCGCAGGGGCGATTCACATATAAGCCTGAAATAGGAGGCATAGATAAAGACAGCAGAAATAAATTAGCAAGGAACAGCTTGAAAAACTGTTCTGAATCAGTGTATAAATGCGTTTGTTTAAATGCAAGGGACATGGTAAACAAAAGAAGTGAACTAAACATTATGGGAGAAGATATTGACCCTCACATAATAGGTATAACCGAATCATGGGCCACCACTAATATATCACATGCCGAATTGGGACTAACAGGCTATGTAATGTAATGTTTAGAAAAGATAGAATAGGAAGAAGGGGAGGTGGAGTTAATTTATATGTTAAAGAATCTATCCAGGCTTATGAAATTAAATTAGAAAGAGAAGTAGATTGCAAAGAAACTGTTTAGTGTAACATAATTACAGGAAACTCAACGTTAACTGTGGGATTAGTTTATCGAAGGCCAAGCATAAGCATAAAAGATAATGAGAAAGTACAATACGCTATAAAGGAAGTTAGCAAACGGGACTGTATTATTATGGGAGATTTTATCATGGTAATATACAATGGAAATCTCTACAGAGTCCTGGGTGTGAGGACCACGAATTTTTAGTTTTAGCACAAGACAGTTTCCTTTCTCAACATGTGCTAGAGCCAACCAGGGGTGAGAATGTGTTAGACATAGTTATGTTCTCACAGAATGAATTAGTTGACAATGTCAAATTATGTGATCACAACCAGATACATTTTACCATGAAACTAAAACCAGAAAGAAGTTATAAAAAGCAGTTCAAGAAAATGTTTCACAAAGGAATATATAAGAAAATGAGGAAATATTTAGCAAAGATAGACTGGAACAAAACACTGAAGAATAAGTCAGCAACAGAATGCTGGAATCAGACTATTTTGGACAGTTAATTGTAACCCCGGAAATGGTAGCTAAGAAAGTAAGGGCTATGAAGGTTTATACATCACCTGCAGTGGATGGGATTCCGCCCAAACTACTATTGGAAATATTGTAGAACACATTAGCAAACCACTTGCAACAGTTTTCAATTTGTCATTAGAAAAAGGAGTGGTTCCTTTAGAATGGAAAGAAGCAAACATTATAGCGTTATTTAAAAAGGATCCAGAAACAAGTCCGATAAATACAGACCAGTGAGTTTAACATCAGTGATTTGCTAATTATTAGAGAGACTAATTAAAGATCACGTGGTGGATTTTCTTTCTAAACATAACTGGTTAAACCCAACTCAACATGAGTTTCTAAAAGCGACGTCATGCTTAACAAATATGTTATGTTTTTTGGAAGATATCACTAAGTGGGTAGACGAGGGATCACCAGTAGATATCATCTACTTAGATTTTTAGAAAGATTTAGATAAAGTGCCAAATCAACGATTACTGCTTAAACTAAAGGCCCACAGCATAGGAAATTGTTTAATTAACTGGATAGAAAATAGGCTAATTGACAGAAGACAACGGGTAGTAGTTGATGGGACGGCTTCACACTGGAAATCAGTTTTGAGTGGGGTACCACAGGGATCAGTACTGGAACCTATATTATTCTTAATATATATATATATATATATATATATATAGCCTCCCCATCAACTACTGCCAGTTATCTTCTGTCAATTAGCCATTTTTCTATCCAGTTAATTAATATATATATATATATCAACGATTACTGCTTAAACTAAAGGCCCATGGCATAGAAAAAAGTTTAATTAACTGGATAGAAAAATGGCTAATTGACAGAAGATAACGGGCATATATATAAATATATATATATATATCAACGATTACTGCTTAAACTAAAGGCCCATGGCATAGAAAAAAGTTTAATTAACTGCATAGAAAAATGGCTAATTGACAAAAGATAACGGGCATATATATATATATATATATATATATATATATGCCCGTTATCTTCTGTTATCTTATGTTATCTATCTTCATATATATATATATATCAACGATTACTGCTTAAACTAAAGGCCCATTGCATAGAAACAAGTTTTATTAACTGGATAGAAGAATGGCTAATTGACAGAAGATAACGGGCAGTAGTTGATGGGGAGGCTTCAAACTGGAAATAAGTTTTGAGTGGGGTACCACAAGGATCAGTACTGGCACCAATTTTATTCTTAATATTTATCAACGATTTGGACGATGATATAACAAGCAAGGTGTTGAAATGTGTGGATAATACAAAATTGTTTAGAAGGATTAAACGTGATGGAGATAGACAGCATTTACAAGATGATCTTGACAGTTTGATCAAATGGTCTGAAAAATGGCAAATGTTGTTCAATTTTGGGAAATGTAAATGCCTCCACACAGGACATGGGAACGAAGATGTACAATATACAACGGGAGGTTCTGTACTAAGTACTACTGTAAAAGAAAAGGACTTAAGGTTAACCATTAGTGCTGATATGAACGTTTCAGAGCAGTGCGGTATTGCCGCTTCAAAGAGAAATCAAATCCTTAGATTTTGTAAGCGAAATATAACGTATAAAGAAAAAGAGTTAATAATACCGCTGTTCAAAACAATAGTTAGGCCTCATTTAGAATATTGTATTCAAGCGTGGAGGCCATATATTGCAGGAAGGACATAGATATGCTAGAGTACAGAGGAGAGCAACTAAAATGATAAAAAAATTGTGGGATCTTAGTTACGAAATACCCCTAAAAGAATGCGGTTTAACAACACTAGAGACCAGGAGATTGAGAGGAGTTCAGATCAGATAGAAGTATTTTAAATATTGAATGGTTATGAAAATATTGATAGAATTTTTGTTCTCAGTTACGAAAGATAGAAGGACCAGAGGTCATGAAGTTATATTAGTAAAGGAGCAGTGTAGATTATATATAAGAAAGTTCTCATTCTCACAAAAGATTCTAAATGAATGGAACAGATGATCTACTGATTGTGTTGGTGCTAGTAGCGTGAATAATTTAAAAAAAAATGACACATACCTTAAAAAGGCGGGATACACGTAGATAATAAAGACTCTCGATAAGCCAAAAGGCTTCCTTGTCCACCTGCAATCTAGAGTTGATTTCCTGGATGGCAATCTGATTAAATCTTGTTAAATGTTGTTAAAAAGAAAGAGCTCTTTCGAATCTCTCTTGTTGACGAAGATAACAAACCTACACCTATTTATAAACAGTATCAACTTCCGACTATAAAACGGTGATGGACGAAGCCTCGAAGGCCTACGCCGTTGTAAATGTATTTATTTTATGGTGAAATGCGCAGAGGAATATCGACTGAATAACGTTGCAAGGAAAGTACTTTGCTGAGCACGATGGAACAGACATGGCACAAGACAATTCAAAAGATAAAATAGCGTAAAACAGTAGTAACATGCACTGGTCAGTCACGCTGTATTATTTATGATATTGTGTATCATTGTAACAGTCAGTAAGTACGATGTCGATGACCTTGGCTCGGGCTCGACGGCAACGTCGCCATCGATTTTACCGTGTTTTATAATAAATAAATACCATACACACACATCGAATTGAGTTGGCATTCGTACTTGTGATACAACTTACATTATCTGCAACAAAGCACTCACGTTATTCATTTAATGTTCTTGGCATAATGTCATAAACATCGTCAGCATTGCCATTGTAGAAATCTTGACAAAGAGTTGTATGGGAGCGGCCGTTATTTATCAGCTGTGCCGGAGGATTCGGGTGCATACATACTTTGGTCTGAAATTCAGCTCACCCCACCTCCAATCATATCGTTGCGTGTCAAAATAGTTAGTTGACCCAAATCCGTATTATACATAACAGTTGTTTTCATACATATATGTATTTATATAATATTATGATATTTTGTTTTACAACTACACGTTTAAAAGGATAATATTATACACACAACAAATTTGTTTAATAACAACCACATGTTAAGTTGTTTAACATAGTTTGCTTCACATTTGCTTGTTGCATCTTTGAAATATTACTATATTAAACTGCACTACATTAGTCGCTGTCTTCACCACCATGCTGCGTCTAAGCTCATAAGGCAAACACACAGTTACGTTATGGTCTTCCGTCCTGATGCAATAACCATCTCAGTCAGCTGTGCAGCATTCCCCATAGCCACCGTGTGGCTACACTTTTAGTACATCTTATATTTGATTCTCAAAAAGTATGGCTTCGTTGTTTCAGGATAATTAGTATAGTTTGTATAATTTTAAGTTGGAAAACATTGTTTTACTATAGGGTAAAACCATGTTATTAGAAAGATATAAATTGTTTGTTAGTTCAACCAACTAGTTACATTTTGGTAGCCTTGTGTAAATGATCATATTAATATTCTAAATGTACACTTCGAAAAAAATAGTGACCGCGTGCCCACACCAGTGACAGTATAATCACATATACAGTTAAGTTGTCAACTTATCGAGGATGTCTGCATGAGTTGTGTATCGTCTACCCCTGTGTTGAAGTCGTATCCTGCACTTGGATTGCAAAATCATTGGCATTGTAAATTTTTAATACCATGACATCCACAAAGCCTTGGACATGGCTACGAATTATATCAACGTTGCATGGGCTTCATTATTCGTATGCTATTCATATTAAAAACGATGAAACAATATAAATGATATGTTTTATACTGTTTAGTACTGCTCCAGTATTCCCAATTGAAAAAACGGCACTACAAAATAATGATACATTATTAAAAGTTTAAGGCAATGACAAAACGTGGTTGTGTTGACGGGTACACTTTATGGCCTCGTAATGTTTATTATTTATTTTATATTTTTTTGTACACATACATGTTGTATTGATATGGCGAAATGTCTGGCATGGTATTTCATGAATCGTCCGGGTAAACAACACTGTTTTGGAGAAGCGTTTCGTATGCAGTTGATCGTGAAATTGTATCGCCAAGCAGTAGCGGTAAACGAATGTTCCCCGTCGTCGAAAAGGTGCCACCAAACATAAACGTTGTAACATTGTGTCGTAGTGTCTCCCGCTAGATTTGACAAACGTTCAGTAAATAGTGCAGTTTGAGGCATAACACGGAATCTTTCGCTAATTTCGTGTTGCACCACTTTTTCAAATGGATTGATTATATCTCAGAAGTGACTCGGACGCTGATATCGACTAATTTCTACGTGAGCTACCATCTTTGACTTTGTTAATTTGAGTACGGCGTTGAACAAGGTCCATAGCATACTCAGAATTTAGACGTTTCATGCTCAAGTCTGCGAACAACTACGTGCTCAGAAAGTGTTATAACCTCCGTGAGTATGAACATGGTGTGAAAGCGAGGCTTGAGCATGAAATTATGAGCACCGAGCACCGAGTACTGCTTTATTAATTATTTTTATTTAATTAAGTTTATTACCTCGGGACTAATTCAGCAAACATTCTGCTAATAATTACCAGCCCTAGCAAGAGAGAAAGAATCCTGGTAAGGGAACAGACTGCCCCGCTCTAACATAGCTGATTCGATGATTGTGTATCAGTGCCAACGAAGTGACGAAGTGGAAATTCCTTTTCTGAGAAGGGGTTGTCTCGGTAATAAAGGAGTAGTTGACTAGTTTGTCGGTTAATAGAGAATGGTGTCGATTGATACACCACATTCTGTCAGCAACGGCAATGACCAATGTCTCCGTGCATCTACTTCGTTACGCACGCGCCAGCAATCTCAAAATAAACGACTCGACACGCAATCATTCTCGTAAATAGGCGTATCTGAAGTGACGTAGTTGGTTATTTAGCACGTAGTAAATAATTGTTGCAGACTAATCCATCGAAGATCAAAAAAGATATTCGAAAGCACCGAGGCACGCTGCAATTACTTCTCAAAAAACAAGCCTCACGGTGATCACATAACTCCACCTGATTTATACAGCCGACGCTTTACCTGACAGGCCCTTTTGTTTTGTTTTTAAACGGACACTGTTTTCTTTTTCAAACAGGTTTTTTGGTCGTTGAATAACGGGGTTTTTATTTTTCAGAAACCTATAAGGTGGTTTTATTTTCCCAATGACAAATCAAAGTAGAGTTTGCGTTTTCATAAAACGGGCGGGCGTTGTATTAAATGTGAAAGCTAGTGCAAGAGTGTAGTTTGACGTCCTTTGCAAGCCTCCGGGGAGGGGGTGCAGTTTGAATTCAGTAGCTGTGGTATGTAGCAGTTTCTTCGAACACGCGATGTCAACATTTCCAGTCAACTGGTATTGAGGTGTGAACTGAGACTACAATACAGTCTCAGTCAACGCTATATTATACCCAGTCCATGCGTCGCTCCTAGACCTTGCCCTTCTCCACAACACTTTGGCGTCACATATGATGCCGTGCATCAACGTTCGCCATCCCCCTGGTTGCTGGTGACCTATTAAGATCACCAGACAGCCTCTCAAGTAATACAGCCCCACGGCGTCAGCGACTCACTCGTTATAAGCTATGGCAGTCTTCACTCAGGCACACGAGGACCTTAGTCGGGTTTCGAACTCCCGTTTAACAATCGTGGGTTCAGTCGCGGAGTTGAACTTGCGAAGGAAGGATACCAATTCAATTTTCAAGAATGTCACAATAAGTGGTTTCTGGCAGTAAACTGAGCACCAGCCAAGTTCAAACTGTGATTGCCGCGTCTGAAGAGCAGAATCGCTTATGTTATATAATGTTATTTGTTTTGGTGAGTAAACAGTCGATTCGGTGCCCCCTTGACCCGACCGCGTGCACCCCTGTTCCCGGTCACTACGTCACTGTAGCAGGTTAATATATATAGGAGTACAACTGACCAGTGGTCAGCTTGTTGATTTGTTGCAATTATCAGAATCAGCAAATTGGATGTTCAAAATCAAATTGTGTCACCATTATTTTGGTGAAACCAATGTGGAGTAAGCGCCGTCAACGGTAATATTTAAACAGTTACTGAAGTATCGTTCATGCGATTTGGGTTTGTTGAGTATTGTATACAACTTTAGATCATTGTTTTCTTACGTATTTCTGTTTACTACTGTCATAAACGTGGTATTGTTGTAGTTGTAAGTACGATACAATACGGTATCGTTAACAAGTTGCATGTTTAAAGTGTGTTATGCAACCGTCTATACGAATTATACGCATGCGTGGCAGAGCACTACCATGGAGAAGATTAAGCGTGGGTAAGAAAGATAAGTCATAATGTTCAAAACAATCTCGTTACGCATCCTGACATTATGGGTTCAGTTCAAAGACAACGAATATGACTGTCCATAAATATTGAATACAATCAATCGTATACGTGTAAACAGTGTAACCGCATCTGACATCAGCGTAATATCGGTCAATCTTGCAAAGTACAAAGATAAAAAGTATTGGTAAGTTCTTATATGGCGCAATATCCAGTCCTTGGGACTGCTCAAAGCGCTTTACACTTTACTCCCTGGCAGACAAATCGAACACCATCTCGACTTCTCTGGGAAGCATTCAGCCACGCTGCAATTAATGCGCGAAGACTATTCGTACGCAAATGTCCACCACTGTCTATAGACAGGTACTGATTCATACAGCCGGGTGATCTGAAGCAACGTAGAGTAAACGAACTTGCACAAGGTTCGACACCGCCACACAGGATTTGAACCCGGGTTCTCTCAGTCGAGAGTCCGAAGCTCTTACCAGCGGAAGACGATGCGATGTTCTTTATTTGTGGCTATTGATTTTTCGCTATTGTGTGACGGTGTTCAGTCACACGCCGCCGTGCGTCATATTACCTGTTCCTTTCTGCTCGCATTAGAGTTATTTGTGGCGTGCACGACTGCGTGTTGCGCGCACGCCACAAAGACAAGATGCATTCCGAGGTCTGAACGGCTAAGCACAATTTACGGCGATGTATGCATGTCAACGGACGCGCATCGAAGTAGTATTCGCATGCTGACGACGAGTTTTAATGTTTCCGTAAGAATATTTTATGACATTAGCTAACACTGCGTTAGTCGAATGCCGATGCACCGACTGAGACGAGTCTTGTTTATTTCGCGCTCTAACAATAGCATGGGCTAGTCTGGCAATTGATGTAAATTCGAGACACAATGTAATTTCGATGAAAACTTCGTGTGTGTTCTACCCAATTGAGTATAACATTTAATTTTGGCAGAGTTATATAAACAACAAGTCTGTATGTATTATGTATGCTTTGTGCGTGTTCGACGCAGCTGAATAAGCCACTGTGAAAAGGGTATATATTTAATTATACAGAGTGCGTTTGGGTCAGTATGTGGTTTTATGTACATTTCCTCTACACTGTAAGCTGTGTGTGTGTGTGTGCGCGCGCGCGCGCGTGTGTGCGTGTGTTTGTGTAACTACCAGGATCACAAAAAATGTATTAACTTTGGGCTCTTTTTACCGACCGCATAGAGCCCGATGCACTTGAACATGTAGAAAACCTAGAAGAATCCCTGACAGCACTGCGCACCAAACGTATGCGTAGACATCCAAATGCCATTCAGATAGTATTGTAGCTTGTGAGTTCTGAAGATAGCAATCAATGGTAGAGTGTCTATGGATAAGAGGACGGGGACCAGCACAGACCCTTGTGATATGCCAGATTCGATCAACGTTCTTTGTGAGTTGTGGTCATCAATGCACACAGCTTGAGTCCGGGTCGACATGTATGACTTCTGTCATTTCAGTGCAATGCCTTCAATGCCTATGCTGCACAGCTGGCTGAATAACATCGGGTGATCAACGTAATCAAACGCCGCGCTCATGTCGAACAGCACTGTCAGCACATCTTTCCCTCTGTCAAGGGAATGGAGATTGTCATTCCGAATGCGAACAACGCTGCCTCAGTGGTGCGATGTTGTCGGTATGCACTTTGGAAAATATGCAACGAATTGTTGTTGTCTAGGTGCTGGCGAAGTTAGAATGATACGTGATGTGACCTTTGAAACAACTAACAAGTTTGATGCACGCCGGTAGTTATTCATCGAGTCTGAATCAATATTCGGTTCCTTTGGTAGAGGTGTGATCACGGTATGCGTGTTGGCTACCCCGACTCAAGCGAAATATACTTGATAGAAGCTATTATTGGCGCAAGAACGTCAATGTTGGCTTTCACGAGTGAGGTTGGAAGTGAATCAAGCTCGCTTGATTTTGTTGGATACGTCTTTACAAGAAGAGAGAGCGCCCTCTGTGGTGATGCAGGAAAACGCACTGACTGTGCCCAATTGTTCACAATTCACGTAATCGGCGTTGCAAATTTGCAGGCGTCTACTGTAATAGACTGCGAATGTCTAACTCTGCGTGTGAAGTTTTCAAGAAAGTAATCTGCGAGTTATGCAATACCAGGCACAGGACGTTGCTGTTTTGGAGCAATAAATGTGTACATTTGTCCATAATGTCCACGCCATACCACCTAAAATCTTACTTTTTGGTATGAATATATGTTTTTGCATGCAAAGATTCCAAAGGAACAACTGCTGGTAGTGTATGACAAAGTGACACATATAAAATCCATTCATAAGTCGGATGGTATGGCTTATGTTACGTAGTACAACTGATTACATAAGCACGAGGGCTAACGATTCAGAATAAACATGATGCCACACTGACACCATTGAGGAATTTGAAATATTCAAGACGGCTGCCAATAGGTCCAACAGGTGAAACTATAAAGAATATCAACCATAATGTCCATCGTATACCATATAAACACTTATTTTTTGTGTCTTAACATGTGTCAATACAGAGAACTGCACAAACAACACCAGATGCACCATCAGCAAAATCAATAACAACTTCAAGGTTCGTCAAGAACACCAGAAACGATACGAGCAGCACAGTAACAGTCGTCACACCCGGAGACAAGCAAGTTAATTACATAATTAAATAACACGAACGTCTGTCAGCCAAAGCAGTTTGCGAACAATCAGATTATCCAGGGTATGCAACAGTTGATATATCACACTTGCAAAACACGTGTTCTACAGTTTTATGCTCGTGGATAAGTGTAAAATCATAGTCTGGGATGTCGGATTGCGGCCAGATCGTTACGTTCGCATACAGGAGGAAATCTGACATAGATTCACGTCACCATTATAACAACATCAAATCCAGCCAATGGTTCCAGCTGTGTTTTCTCCGGGGTAGAGGTGATCGAGCATTAGTACTTGTGACGACAAAGAGACAGCGCAGTATTAAACTGCACACAAACTGTGTGTGTGATTCATTATCAGAAGCTTTTATTTTTTCAAAAACCGGAGCAAACGTAAGGAGGCATTGTTTAGCCAGATAATCGTTGGTAAATATAATTCTCTCCCAGACATCGTTGTCACAGAGTGTCACGGTACATAGACAAATTTGCTTGAAAACCGCAGAGGGTTGTTGTGTCTATGTCCGTGTGTGTGTGTGTTTGTCTGTCTGTCAGTCTATGTGTGGGTATGTACTTATACCTGTATATACATATGTTTCTATGTCTGTCTTTCTTTTACTCTGTCTGTCCACCCGTCCATCCATCTGTCCGTATTTCCGTTTATCCGCCCGTCTGTATGTGTGTGTGTATCTGTGTACATATGTATGTTTATTTGCAATATTATGTATGTTTGTATGCATGTACGTATGTATGTATGTATGTACGTATGTCTGTATGTATGTATGCATGTAAGTCTGCCTGTCTGTCTTTCAGTCTGGCTGTCTGTATATATGTATGTATGTATGTATGTATGTATGTACGTATGCCTGTCTGTATGCATGTATGTACGTACGTACACACTTACGCCTGTCTTTCTTTCTTTCTGTCTGTCTGTCTGTCTGTCTGTCTGCCTGCCTGCCTGCCTGCCTGCCTGCCTGCCTGCCTGTCTGTCTTTCTGTCTGTCTGTCTGTCCGCCCGTCCGTCCGTCCGTCCGTCTGTCTACATGGCACTTACACGGAACACGTTACCAGTTAGTGTGTCGTTCAAAATATAATATGTTGCAGTTGGGGGTCGTCTCCGGGTCAGCGTGACGAAGTGTTAGTTGGGGGCGTGGGGTCTCTGGGCAAGCGTTACGTAACCATTAAAACCAAAAACGTATTAGCTCGTTAAAATGTCAATACCAGACTGATAGCAATAATGACTACGTCATTTGTAATTAGAAGTGAGTATATTTAATGGTTTGGAGCCTATTAGTTCAAATGAACTTCCAGTGCCTTTACTATACGGGCATAATAGTTGTGACGAACTGTCTTTACTGCGCAAGCACCGCCTAGACAAGACGTTTGCAGCGCTTCTTCCATCTCAGAACAAGAGTTCTGGCAGCACCTAATGAAGCGCCCATAATGGGTTTTCCACTTACCTACATACATTTTTACTTTCCATTTTATGAAGAACATGACTTGTAGTGTCTCTTCCGAAAGAAACAGGTGACGTAGGGTGAGAGAGATTGCGCTAATTTTGAAACCACCTTACGCCTAAGTGGACTCTACCTCGACAGACAGCCCGACGCGACTACTAGCAGAGGAGTCATTCAACAAACTTACACATTGACAGTAGGAGCCAAGTAGTGCGTTTCACTACAATTTTGTTCAGTGTCACGTAACGTTTTAGTTTTTAATAATTAATCATACCAATTTATGACAACGAAACAAAATACCCCTACATCCATCTGCGCGTGTAATTGATGTAGGCGAGAAAAGTATACGGGTGGTGAAAACGTGCACGTGTCTAATTAAAAACTGGCCTATAATTGTTTGCGCAGTGAAAATCATGTGCTACTATTAAATTGATTAAAACGTTAATATGGTTGCAAGCAGAAATGACACAGATCTCTGCTCTGACGTACACACCAGCGAATTATTTGAAAAAACAGAGCGTGGAATGTCATTTATATGAAACGACGATATTTTGTTTCTTCAAAAATGACGAGTAAATTGCGACAGTGTTTAACAAAACTGCTGACATAACAAAATCGATCGCGCAACTTTTTACCACTAGGGGTATCTGTGTCTCTTTTCAGGGTAAAAATAACAGTACTGCAGATATTTAAAAGAAGTAATGGCCATGGGTAATGTCATTATCATAGGTTTAATCATAGGCTAATTTTGAATTAAAGTTCCATTGACCATTATGCATCAGAAAATTGCAATACTTGGTGTTGCAACAGTGTAGCTACAAAAGAGAAGCAGGCAAATTCCTTGCCTTGGATATTTGTTGTTTTGTAGATCATGCTGGGGGTGCTCTCGTTCTCTCTGTCATTGTGTCTGTCTGTCTGTCTGTCTGTCTGTCTGTCTCTCTCTCTCTCTCTCTCTCTCTCTCTCTCTCTCTCTCTCTCTCTCTCTCTCTCTCTCTCTCTCTCTCTCTCTCTCTCTCTCTCTCTCTCTCTCTCTCTCTCTCTCTCTCTCTCTCTCTCTCTCTCCTCTCTCTCTCTCTCTCTCTCTCTCTCTCTCTCTCTCTCTCTCTCTCTCTCTCTCTCTCTCTCTCTCTCTCTCTCTCTCTCTCTCTCTCTCTCTCTCTCTCTCTCTCTCTCTCTCTCTCTCTCTCTCTCTCTCTCTCTCTCTCTCTCTCTCTCTCTCTCTCTCTCTCTCTCTCTCTCTCTCTCTCTCTCTCTCTCTCTCTCTCTCTCTCTCTCTCTCTCTCTCTCTCTCTCTCTCTCTCTCTCTCTCTCTCTCTCTCTCTCTCTCTCTCTCTCTCTCTTCTCTCTCTCTCTCTCTCTCTCTCTCTCTCTCTCTGTGTCTGTACAATGCTTCCGTAAGCATGGTCGCTTGTCGCTCGTCGCTTGTCGGTTTCATACATAATTCATACATTTATAATTAAAAATACAGATTTCAACAACGAATATGTGTCAGGACTGTTATTGATGAACCGTGCGCGAAGTCATTCGCCGTGAGGAATGAACAGCTCGAAAAGGAAGTAATTCATTTATGTTCAGCTGGCGGGCTTTCTTTATGCTGATTCATTATTCGTTGATTCATAATCGATTTTGCACAAGTTTAGACTTATTCATTTAAGCGGAAGCGAACGGGATTCGAAATGAGTAATGGTTTAGCACATTATGATTTATGACAGATCGCAGTATGTGCCCACGATATAGTTTCAATAGCAAGATGCTAACGACGTCCAATGAAAGATCCACAACGTTCACATAAAAATAGCCTATATTAAACATCAACGTGTACCCTTCCAATGTCGTTGAGACTGAAAAAAAATCAATTTGAGTAGTAACAATTGGCCGTGATGTCATCATTACACCCGACATTTAAATGTGTCCAAGACACCCAAGTTGAGACACGTGGCTATGTGAAACAATACTCACGGGTACAAATTTAAACAACAATATTAAGTGTGTTCGTGGGTGCATGCTTGGGTGCGTACGTGATAGACTGTCAGCTAACCACCAGAAAGTTAACCGCCTGATGATCTTAACTGTCATTTTCCTCAAATGTGTCAAATTCCCTGTTCAAAATGTTCTAGGGAGGAATATATTCTTTAAAGGATTTACCTTTCAAAATATCTATTATTTTATTCATCTACCCAGAATTTGAAAACTAAGTAACCGATATGTTCCCTTCTGTATTATAGTGGACTCTGAACTCAAACGTGATGACAGCTGTTGTACAAAATATCACACGGTGCGCCATCTGCTGTTCATTAAAAGAACCGCGCATTTCTATAAAAATGGGTGCAAATCAAAGAATTTTAATTGCAGCAGTAGTAGTAAAATTGTTTATTATATTCAACTTTGTGACATATTAATGCATTTAAATTTGTTTTCAAGCAATACCGTGAGCACACGTTATTTCGCTTCTTTATTTAACAATGGAAATGCCCATCACTCCTGCCACCGCAAAGCATGTTGCATAATTATACTAACTCTCTAAGCTGTCTGTGTGTGTGTGTTGTTGTTGTCGTTGTTGTTATGTGTGTGCGTATGTGCGTGTGTGTGCGTATGCGCGTGTGTGCGTGTGTGTGCATATGTGCGTGCGTGTATGTTTGTGCGTGCATACATGTGCATGCGTGCGTTTTTGTTTGTGTGCGAGTGGGTGCGTGCGTGCGTGCGTGCGTGCGTGTGTAACCGTGGATAATATGATCACTAAGCATGCTTGCCTGGATTCAAGTTAAGAAATTGGAGACACCCTTTTCCAAAATCTGGTTTTGCCCATGCATTTTGCCCTGCAACTTATGGTGACATCCACAACGAAGATCTGTATTCCAGCCAATTCTGCCTGTTGTTTATCCCAACTCATCTACTTCGGCTAGCTTTGTTGTATCCGTGATCTCATCCATCAGTCACACGTGTGCGCTTCCTCTTTTACGCTTGTCTTCCCTCATCCGCCAGTCAAACGTGTGCGCTTCCTCTGTTCCGCTTCTCTTCACCTCATTCCCTTAATGGCTTTTAAACCTGTCATCTTCCGCATGCATAATGCGCAGCCTCACATATAAAACAAAACGAAGAAGAACATTCGTTTTATTTTATATTTAAAGCACGACAGGCTTAAAAGCCAGTTCCGGAACTAGGAAGACAAGCGGAAAAGAAACTGCGCACACGTTTGACTGATGGATGAGATCATGGATACAACAAAGCCGAAGTAGACGAGTTGGGAAAAACAGCAGGCAGCAATTGCTGGAAACAGCTCTTCGTTGTGGATGTCACCATAAGTTGACAGGGCAAAATGCATGGGCAAAACCAGATTTTGGAAAAAGGCACGTCTCTAATTTCTTAACTTGAATCCAGGGGCCGCTTGTTTAGTGATCATATTATCCACGGCTACACACGCGAGCGCGCACGCGCGCACGCGCGCACTCGCACACCACACACACACGCACACACACACACACACACACACACACACACACACACACACACACACACACACACAGACAAACACGCGCACACACGCACACACGCACACACGCACACACGCACACACGCACACATGCACACGCACAAACAAACACGCGCGCATGCACATGCACGTACACACACACGCGCGCGCAACACACACACACACAGCTTAGAGAGTTAGTATAATTATGCAACATGCTTTGCGGTGGCAGGAGTGATGGGCATTTCCATTGTTAAATGAAGAAGCGAAATAACGTATGCTCACGGTATTGCTTGAACACAATCACTAAATCCATTAATATGTCACAACGTTAAACATAATAAACAATCTTA
Organism: Escarpia spicata; assembly: GCA_963995525.1. Lineage (NCBI taxonomy): Eukaryota > Metazoa > Annelida > Polychaeta > Sabellida > Siboglinidae > Escarpia > Escarpia spicata. Next base: position 11,151,275 of record OZ023209.1, on the reverse strand, counting down.
CCACTGTTGCTGGAAGTAAAATTCTTTGATTTACATAGATTTTTATAGAAATCCACGGTTCTTGTACTGAACACCAGATGGCGCACCGTGTTATATTTTGTACAACAGATGTCACCACTTTTGAGTTCAGAGTCCACTATAATGCGGAAGGGAACATATTACTTACTTTCCAAATTCTGAGTTGATGAATAAAATGCTAACGATTTTGAGAAGGTATCTCCCGCTATTGTGGATTTTGCATTATATTGGACGTCGTTAGCATATTGCTACTGAAGCTATATATTGGGCTTATGCTGCGATCTGTCATAAATAATAAAGTACTAAACATTTATCATTTCTAATCCCGTACGCTTCCGCTTGAATGAATAAGTCTTGCATTTTGCATACGAAATTACGAACAGTATTTCAACAATCGATTATGATTCAATGAATAATGAATCAGCATAAAGAAAGCCCGCCAGCTGAACATAAATGAATTACTTCCTATCCGAGCTGTTCATTCTTCACGGCGAATGAGTTCGTGTACGGTTCATCAATAACAGTTCTTAAACATATTCTTTGTTGAAATCTGTATTTTTGACTACAAATTCTGTATGAATTCAGTCATCCTGCAGTATTCTTATTCCGGTCACGTGTTCAATGGTTACTAAATAATAGACACAGAATCCGCTTCGTTTTGTTAGAAATATGACTGGTATAACATTGTTCACAATTATTTTGCTTTTATGTCACTAACGATTTGTAAATCGAATATATAATTTATCAGAATGTTCAAAGTTGTACGTTTGTTTAAAATACAACAAATTCATACTTTGTTTGGGTGTTTGTATTTTTAACTAAACCCATGTTAAAACGGGGTACGACAATCTTTCACCTAGAATATATATAAAAAACTATTATCCGTGTTGTATACCGGAACGAAATTAATAATAGATGGGCTGAGCTGAAGCTTCAGTTCCACTCCGCTGACGGATGATGACATCGTATGACGGTGATGTGCGTGTGCTGTTGAATATTGTGTACGGCGACGTTCAAATCTGTTGACGTTCACCACAATCCTCCAACTGAACCTCCTCGAGACTCGCCAAAAAACCCACCTTGAGGCCTTCCGAAAACCTCCATTCTCAACCCCTTGGCACTCGCCAAATAAAACACCTTCAGGCTCACCAAAAACATCAAATTGCATAAAAAATGCACACCTTCCCTAAATATGGTGGGCTAATCTTATTTCGCTATCGAATCATTTCCGTGATTACGTTCTCAATTTTGCTACCAACAAACAAGGCGTACGTGGATGTTGTTGAAACAACTTCTAATGAAAAAATACGTTTTTTTTTGTAAATATTCATGTATTCATATCTCATGTAGTCACATGTTACTAAAAATAGAAACTAGAATGGTGGCTACCCATCTTTTTTTAAACAACACTCGATATCGCTTCCAATATGGGGGGGCTGTAGTTGTTACAGGAACCATTCTCCCTGGGCGATACAACACTGCGCTGTCTCTCCCTGACGTCTATGAGTTGACGATGATTTCATTACCAAAAAACAAACTGTTTTTGGCACATTCCGGTATTGCGGACAATTCGTCCGCTGGACCCAACAACGCGTTTTTATGTGTCATCTCATGACATTTCATAATATGACATAATTACCTCATAAGAAACTTGTTTCTCTTCTTTTAAATATTTCGACTGCTTCTCGCAGTTTGCATTGGAAGAATGACGATACGAGTGTCTCACATGACCACTGTCATGTGACACAAGCTGGAGAAGGACTGTTGGAAGCGCCTGGCCGACGTCGCGATTCAGTGTAGGTTTTCCTCTGTAGATGTCAGTTGCTTCCTTTATCTTTCTTCGGTGCCAGTTCTGCTCGTGGTCTAAAATGGTGACGTCTTTCAATAAACACTGATAGCCTGTGTTCAGTTTTTGTTCACTTATGTCTGATAGGGGTTGGCGACATGATAGATGTTCTCTCATTCTTACACCAAATGCTCTACCTGTTTCCCCTATGTATTCATGGTTATTCATGTTACACGACCGTAAATTCAGTCTGCTGAAGAAGGCCGCGAGAGGTGGTCGAAATTATACAGAGAAAAAAAAACACTTTCTTGAGAGGTAAATATACCCAACCAGTCATACGTAGTTGTAAGCCTTCTTCATAATTTCGTAAATGTAATACATATGTATATTATTTTTATGTATTCACTGATCTTGAATCTTGTATTGTGACTCTTCATTCATGTCTTGATTATGTCGAACATATTTGTGTTATATCCTAACATGTTCCACACATAGCGAGACACATCAGTGTACCTAATCCAACATTTCGACAGACACGGCCGATCGTGTCGCTTGAAATGATAAACAAATTCCAAGTGTATGAAAAGACACTTTCAAATCGAAAACCACCAAGCGTACATGCTTACGGATAACATTATACAGAGAGAGGGGGGGGGGGGGGAGGAGAGAGAAAGATAGAGAGAGAGAAGAAAGAGAGACAGAGAAAAGACAGAGAGAGAGAGTAATAGAGAGAGATATATATAGAGAGAGGGAAGAAAGAGAGAGAGAAAAAGTAGAAAGAGAGAGAGGGGGGAGAGAGAGATACAGACAGACAGACAGACAGACAGACAGACAGACAGACAGACAGACAGACAGACAGACAGACAGACAGACAGAGAGAGAGAGAGAGAGAGAGAGAGAGAGAGAGAGAGAGAGAGAGAGAGAGAGAGAGAGAGAGAGAGAGAGAGAGAGAGAGAGAGAGAGAGAGAGAGAGAAGAGAGAGAGAGAGAGAGAGAGAGAGAGAGAGAGAGAGAGAGAGAGAGAGAGAGAGAGAGAGAGAGAGAGAGAGAGAGAGAGAGAGAGAGAGAGAGAGAGAGAGAGAGAGAGAGAGAGAGAGAGAGAGAGAGAGAGAGAGAGAGAGAGAGAGAGAGAGAGAGAGAGAGAACGAGAGCACCCCGTTATCATGATCTACAAAACAACAATATAAAAAACATCCAAGGCAAGGAATTTGCCTGCTTCTCTTTTGTAGCTACATTCTTGCAACACCAATTATTGCAATTTTCTGATGCCTAATGGTCAATGGAACTTTTATTGCAAATTATCCTATGATTAAACCTATGA
>OZ023209.1:9643151-9773151 GCA_963995525.1 Escarpia spicata | reverse complement strand
TACGTCGGGTCTATCCGTGACTATATAAGCGGTAGCGGATTTTATCGGTAGTAGTCATGTTGTCATCGTCGGAACGTATAAAGTTTGGCGGTTCGCGCTCCTTCTTGTCGAATATGTACAGGTGCCGATTGACGGCGTACGGTCGGGTCTTCCGATCCGTCGAGCACGCCTATCAGTATAGGAAAGCGCTATTCAACGAAGACCTCGCATGCGCCGCGTGTATCAAAAGAGTGCGATCGCCCTACGCAGCGAAACGACTCAGTTACGGTATTCGAAAAAAGAGAACGGGAACCGAATGGAACGTCGTTAGGGTCGCCTGTATGAAGGGGCTGTTGATGAGTAAGTTCGGTGGGGAGTTGAAGGCCGAACTGTTGGCCACCGGGGACGCCGAATTAGTGGAGTGGGTGCCGAGTAGGGAGGGTTTCTGGGGTACCAGGATTGGTGACGTCGAGGGCGAGAACAAGCTCGGTAAACTGTTGATGGAGGTGCGCACCTTTTATAAAGACGCGTAAAAAACATCAGCCAGTATCAGTCGTGAAAATGGGCGGACCGTTGTTGAAGCATCCGTTTACGTGTATAGTATCAGGGCCTACGGGATGCGGTAAGACGACGTTCGTCGACCGTCTGATACGAAGCGCTATGATCGATCCGGCGCCCGAAAAAGTCCTGTGGTGTTACGGGCAGTGGCAGCCCGCCTACGCGTCTATGTCTCCGGAAATAGAGTTCGTAGACGGCCTGCCGACTACGACGTATTTAGACGGTAAAAAGAGGACGCTTTTAATACTCGACGACCTCATGGAGGAAGCCGATAGCGGGGTGACGGCGCTATTTACTAAAAAAAGTCATCATTGTAATACGTCGGTCGTACAACTCCGACAGAACATGTTTCCGAAAGTGGGAGAAAACCGCACAATCAGCCTGAACGCCCAATACCTAGCACTATTTAAGAACCCCCGAGACGTTGGTCAAGTAGGTCACCTTGCGAAACAGATGTATCCGGGAGAGGTCAAGTACATGATAGAGTCTTTCAAAGACGCGACGTCGACGGCGTACGGCTATCTCTTCGTCGACCTGAAACAGGAAACGGAAGAGTACATGCGCCTGCGTACGTGTATATTTCCGGACGACCCCCTTCAGTACGTCTACGTACGGAAGGGTGGTGGTGGTCAACTATAAGTAGAGAGGGACGTCGCCGCGTACGCATTAGTCGGTATGACGGGAAGACGCGCGGTGGTAGCGGCGAAGCGACGACCGAAGGCGGCGACGACGACGTTTTCGGAGCAACGCCTGAAGAGACACATTTTCGCCCTGCAGTTGATGGATAGACAGAAGCGGAACGTAGATCTGCGAAAAGCCGTGCTCGCCCACTCGGAGGTCGGTCTCATATGTAGTCTATGCGATTGCGCGTACAATATTCTGAGAGGGAACGTGAAGGTGTCGCCGAAGCAGAAACGCGTGTTGACGAAATACAGAGATCACCTGCGTGACTTGGTCAACAAACGAATTCCGGTGAAGCGGAAGCGAGCCATCTTGCAAACGGGGGCGGGTGGTTTTCTGACGGCCCTGCTAGCGCCGTTAGCGAGCACCGTTTTCCTGCCACTACTCAAACTCATCGGGGGTTAATCGATGCAGTACGCGAAGAAGATGGCGTTGGTCGACCCGCGATTGGTGGAAAGTCTCCTTCAACCGCAGCAGCAGTCGAGCAGCAGCACCCCCCGATCACGTGTACTGAGTAGCCTGGACAGCGACATGAAAGATATTCTAGAGCGATCAGATTTATCCGAACGCGATAAGGTGGTGTCGTACAATCAGCTGCTGAGTCGCTACAACACTATAGAGGCGGCTCGAACGGCGCAACCGGTACGCGTGTCGATGGTCAACGCCGACGGCGGCGAGATACCGCCGCAGACCACGGCGGCGGCGCCACCATCGTCGGAGGCCGTAGAGCGCGAAATCGTAGCCAGCATGCCGAAAACGCTGAAAGGGAAGGCGAGTCTACTTATTGCGAAAATGAAAGCCGATCCCTTGTGTCGATGGAACGAACGCGGCGAATTCGTGTACGACGGTAAAACGATCGCGGGGAGTAACATGGTCGATCTAGTGAACGATCTCATGCGAACGAGAACGAAGACGACGCAGCCCTTAGGATGGCGCGCTTTCGGGTTGAGTATGAAGGGTATGAACATTCCTATGGAGTTCGTCGGCAACCCGCGTTATCGGGAGTACATGGAGCGACGGCGGCGGCTGTCAAGAGAAGGAGAGGAGGAGACGGGATCGGTCAGTTCAGCGGGAAAGGCGGTGCGAAGACGACGTTCTAGAAAGAGAGCGTTGGACGGCTGGGAATCGATGTGACGATGCCGTCAATACAACGAACGGTCGCCGTCGTCGGTCTCATCGTCATCACGGTTATCGCTCTCTATATAATAGTCGTCGTTCGTCGATCGTCGTCGTCGTCGTCGTCATGGTGTCCGGGTGGAGTCGTCGTCGTCCAAAACGAAACCTTCGAAAACGAAACGACGATGACGACGACGACGCTGAACTGAATGAACTCTACTTCGATCCGAAACGAGCGGGGAGTTACGGAGGTGTCGACGCGTTGCACCGTGCGTCAAAGGGGGGTCGACGACGCCCGGATGTCGAGAGGTGGCTAGCGCGCAGGACGCTTATACTCTACACAAACCGGTTAAAAGACGTTTCAAACGACGTTGCGTTATCGTGGGCGGTCAAAACCAGCAGTGGCAAGCTGATCTGGTCGATCTGACTAGGTTAAAAAAACACAACGACGGTATAACATTTCTATTGACGGTCATCGACGTGTTTTCGAAGCGGGCGTGGTGCGTTCTGTTGAAGAATAAGTCCGGCGCATCGCTCGTCGCGGCCTTCGAGCGTCTGCTGAACGACGCGCCGCCGCCGATCGCGCTGCAGACCGATAAGGGGACCGAGTTTCTGAATCGGCCCCTGCAAACGTTCCTAAAGAGTCGCGGCGTTCATCATTTCGTGACGCATAACGAGGAGACTAAAGCGAGCGTCGTGGAACGATTCAATAGGACTTTGAAAACGCGCATGTGGCGTTATTTTACGAAACACGAGACGCTGCGCTACGTAGAGGCGTTAACGGATTTCGTGCATTCGTACAACAACGCCTATCATCGAAGCATCGGTAGGACGCCGGCGAGCGTCGACGCGACGAATCAGGAGGACGTATGGCAACGCCTGTACGGCGGCGGCGGCGGCGGTGGTATGGGGAAAAAACCGAAACTTCGCGAAGGAGATCGCGTGCGTATCAGTAAGACGAGGGGTCAATTCAAAAAAGGATACATGCCTAATTGGAGCGAGGAGCTCTTCACCGTCGTAGAGGTGCATCCGTCCGAACCCCCCGTTTATCGCCTGAAGGACGACGCGGGGACACCGGTAGAGGGCGCCTTCTACGAACAGGAAGTACAACGCGTAGTCGTTCCGAAGGACAAACTGTATCGAGTGGAGGCGGTTCTGCAGCGGCGTCGTCGTCGCGGCGGCGGTTCGGAGGCGGTCGTGAAATGGAGCGGTTACCCGGCCTCCTTCAACAGTTGGATCGACGCCGCGGCGCTCGTGGACCTATAGCATGCGTTGGACGCGTCACGAGGAATGCTGGCGACTGCACGAGTCGTGCTTATGCGGGGGAACGTCGCTCCTCCCGTATAAGGGGCCCTGCTGTACCCGCAGACCGCAGTGGCGCTATGGAGGCGAGGGACGAGCAGCAGCAGTCGAAGCAGAAGAAGAAGACTACCAAAGATGACTCCGTCGACGCCGCTACTGGTACAGAGAAGTCGACGACGACTACCAACGAGGACTCCGTCGACGCCGTCGAGAACGCCGACGACTCCACCGTCCACGAACCCGATCCATGGCGGCTCTGCGGTAACGAATGCCCAAAGGCCGAAATCGTATTCCTCTGTCAGGTCATCGTCCTGTACTTCGTCATCGCCGTTAGTATATACAATTTAACGCGGGGTCAAGGCGACTCCAATCTGTGGACGGCGCTGTTGAGCAGCTGTCTCGGTTATCTGCTCCCGAGTCCGTCTATGAGCGGCGGCGGCGGCGGTCGACGACGACGAGACGATGGCGGTATCGTCTGACTTTTACCTGACGCTACCGAGCAACGCGTCTACGAAGCGGCACCCCGAAAATACGTTGACGCACTACATCACGACGCTGCCGCGACGTTTCGAACTGGCCGGCGGAGAATGGGAATGCGGACTGGTGACGCTACAGTACCCGCACACGTGGTACAACGTGAGAGAGGCGGATGCCACCTTCTACCTGTCGGCGCCCCGAGGTGAGGCGGGTCTTTTCACGACCATGGACGGTATCGGAATATACCGACAGGGTACGATTGCTCACGGTTTCTACAACAACGTTTTCGTGCTACTGCGCGAGATCAACGAGGCGCTAAGGAAATTGTGGACCGATAAGGTGAGGGTGTATCTAGAGTACAGCGGCGTCTCTAACCGAATGACGCTGCGTATGTCGGCGGGTGTCGCCTTTACCCTACCCGATACGAGCCGTCTGAAGAGCGTGCTAGGTTTCCATAAGAACGTTATCGTAAGTCCGCCGATGATGGGTCCCGACCCGGAAGTCGTCGTTATCGAGACGACCCCCGCCTCGTACACGTTCGCGTACGAAGGTCGAAATACGGTGGATATGAAGGCGGGCGTCGACACCCTGTACGTGTACACGGATCTCGTGGAATCGCGCGTCGTCGGCGACGTGTACGCGCCGCTTCTTCGAAATATCGCCGTCTTCGGTACGAACGGTAGCGTTATTTCGGAAACGTTCGATCGCGTCCAATACGTGAAGCTGCTGCGGCATCAATTCGATACGATCGAGGTCGATATAAGAGACGATTGCGGTCAACCGATACCATTCGAGCGGGGGAAGCTAGTGGCGACGCTTCACATCAGACGCTGTAAATCGAGATTGTTTTAACCACCATGCCGAACCCGTACGAGGACTACTACGTTCGACAGGTAGGCGGTCAACTACCGGTCTTCATCGGCAGTCGAGGTCAGCGAGGACACGGTCTGGGTAATATCTTCGGGAGCCTGTTTCGAAGCGTCATGCCGCTTTTTAAGAGAGGCGCCATGGCGTTGGGAAAACGCGCGCTCAAAACCGGCGTGAACGTGGCGCGGGACGTCGTCGGCGGCGGCAATCTGAAAGCGTCGGTAAAACGACGCGCGAAGGAGGCCGGCGTCGATCTTCTCGACGGCCTATTGAAAGGGCCGGCGCCGAAGAAGAGACGGGTGAAAAAAAGACCGCCTATAAAGAAGCAGCGTCGAACGGCGACGACCGTCAGTAGACGGAAGAGAGGACGTCGACCGGTCGATATATTCGACGCGTAACGATGGCGTTCGTAAAGACAGCGTGCGAGGGCGTGAAGGCCGAACTGGACCTGTTCACCGGACCGGTGACGCAGAAGAGCATCGAGAGCAGTTATCGGACCGCCTACCAACCGCTGACGGCTCTCGACGCCGGCGGTCCTATCGAGTTCCTCATTCCGGGGTCGGGTAACGACTATACGGACCTGGCGAGCCTTCAAACGCACGTCCTCTTCAAAGTGGTTCAGGGGGACGGTACCGATCTGGCGGCCGGCACCAACGTGGCGCCGGTCAACAATTTCCTTCATTCGATGTTCAGTCAAATCGACGTGTCGCTGAACGGTACGCTCGTGACGCCGTCGACCAATACGTACGCGTACCGGGCCTACATCGAGACCCTGCTGAGTTACGGTAGCGACGCGAAACGATCGCATCTCACGGGGTCATTGTGGTACAAAGATAGCGCCGGACACATGAACGCGCGCGGGGACGATAACACCGGGTTCGTAGCGCGGCGCAATCTGACGGCGGCCAGCGCCGGGGTGGAAATGATGGGACACCTGCACGTCGACGCGTTTATGCTAAACCTCCTCCTACCGAGCGGCGTCGACACAAAAATACGCATGGTCCAGTCGAAGGACGCCTTCGCGCTCATGGGCGCGGCTGCCGCGCCGGGGTGGCGTATCGTGATACGCTCGATTTGCCTGTACGTCCGAAAAGTGAAGTTGAACCCGGAAGTCCAGCTGGGTCATATCAAAGCGTGGACTTTGGGAACGGCTAAGTTTCCGATGCGCCGCGTCGACTGCAAGTCGTTCTCGATAACAGCGGGTACGCTATCGCACACGCACGAGAACCTGTACATGGGTGCGATTCCGAAACGCATAATCCTGATGATGATCGACAACGCCGCCTACAACGGAGACTACACTAGAAATCCGTTCAACGCGCATCACAACGACATAACCTTCCTCGCGCTCAACGTCGACGGACGTCAAGTGCCGAGCAAGCCGCTGCAACCGGACTTTCCGCACCACCGGTACATACGAAGCTACATGAATCTCTTCGAGGCCACCGGAAAGGCGGGCGAGGACGAGGGGAACGACATATCGCGCTCGGACTTCGAGGCCGGCTACACCGTCTTCGCTTTCGACCTGACCCCCGACTGCTGCGACGGGGACCATTTCAACGTCGTGCGTCAGGGGAGCGTGGGCGCTGAAATGCAGTTCTCGACGCCGCTACCCCGACCGGTGAACGTCGTCGTGTACGCGGAATTCGAGACGGTGATGGAAATCGATCGGACCCGAAACGTCCTGTACGACTGTACCTCGTAATGGATACGTTCCAACTGCTGCGTCGCCTCGAACTCGACGCGTACGCTAAACGCATCGTCCTCGGCGTCGTACCTAAAGACGCGCTACTTACCACCACCACCGCCACCACCACTTACCCGATGGCCTTCGTGTGCAATACCGACGACGGCGGCGAACCGGGGGAGCACTGGGTGGCCGTCTACGTCGACCGCCAAGGCGTCGGCGACTACTTCGATTCGTACGGTCTCCCGCCGCTGCACGCCGACTTCCGCGCCTTCCTGCACCGACACTGCGGCGACGCGTGGACGTACAACGACAAGAGACTGCAGAGCGTCGTCTCTAACGTGTGCGGACAATATTGCATCGCCTACCTACTCCTCCGATGTCGCGGCATGCCGTTGACGACGTTCCAGAACATATTCGGCACCAATCGGGTGGCCAATGACTGTCTCGTATTCGATTGGCTAAAACCATTGCATTAACGCTTCGCTTTTACGTGTATAGTAGTAGTAGTAATAAAAAAACAACGACGATGAAATGTACGCACTTGTGTTTGTTTTATTATTATTACCCTACCCTACATACATACATACAGAACCCTACCCCTAGGCGCCCCCCCACCCCTAGGGTAGGTTTAGTTATACGAGTTAGACGAGTATCGGCGCCGTGGTGACGCCGTCGTCGAGCACGCGGCGTTTAGCGTAGAAATAGCTCAACGCCGCGCGCTCTTGAACGTACGTCAACACGGACGAGTTTTTCACTTGGAAACCGCGGTTCCAACCGACGCCGCTGCGTCGGTCGCGCAGTACGGCGAGAAAGTCGTGCTCGTCGATATCGTTCTGACGTTTACTCAAGCCCTTCGTGCTGTACTTCGCGCCGCCGGCGCCGCCGAAGCAGTAGTACGTCTTACTGAACAGCGCCACGATTCCGTCGCCGCGCCACTCTTCTTTGAAGAGACCCGGCGTTCGACGATCGAATAGAAGACGGCGCGCGCAGCAGTCCCCACCCTCCCACGTCAGTCCGGCGACGCGGCGCCGTACGTACACGTCCACGTGCGCGTCGCAACATTCGGCCGGAAACCAGAGCGATCGATTCCGGAAGTAGTGTTCGCGCATCGCTTCCGGTACGAGCGCGTCGATGTCGTGACCCGCGAGGGCTATGTACGCCGAGTCGGTGTCCATAGCGCAGTATTGAAAGAGAGGGCGTGGAATGTAGGCGTCGACGAAGTCGTAATAAAATTCGAGCATTCGTAATTTCGCGTATTGATACACGAAATAACCGATTTGAATCGGCAGGTCGTAGACGACGGTGCGCTTATTCAGCGCCACCTCGTACAGCTCGTCGTCGACGACGACGTCGAGTTGCCGGAAGCGACGGTTGTTGACGAGTCGCGAGGCGCCTACCGACGTAGCGTACTTGACATCCCGGTGCCGATCGACGCGCGTAATCGTCTTCCCGTACGAACTGTTGCCGAGTAGTTTGAAGGTGTCGGCGATGATCGCTTTGTCGGGGTCGACGTCGCCCTCGCGTCGCGCCGTCGACACCGTATCGCCGAAACGACGAAAGCAGGCGATCGGCGTGTACTCGATCACTTGGTAGACGCGCGCGACGACGAGCCCGTGCTCCAGATACCAGCGTAGGAGGGGCGTGGCGAGTACGATCGCCGTGCCGAAGTAGCTACCAACGAGCGTCCGTTGAGGTCGGGTGAGTAGATCGTGCGACTCGGCGTAGCGGCGCATGAACGGGCTGAGGTCGTCGCGCGCGATATCGACGTTCTTGAATACGGGCTGCATTTCGGCGAACTTAGAGCGCAGCGCTTCCGGCACGGCGATATCGCACTGCACGAGAACGAATAGAGAGCCGTTGCGTACACCCGCCAGTATCGTCGAGTGCGTTACGCGCCTCGCGTCGGGTCGCGTCACGGGGGGTCTCACGGCTCGCCACTGGCACTCCCACATTTCGACGACGGCATCGACGTGGCGGCGCAGGTAGGACGTTACGGCGATCGTCGCGGCGTACAGAGTCGTCATCGGTTGACCGTTGACGGCGTTCGTCGTCACGTGCGTCTGGCATATCGGGCAGCCGTGAAAGAAACAACCGTGAAATTGATACGCCGTTCGCGTGGCGGCGCACCAACCGTCGACTCGGTACTTACCGATGCGCTTCTCGCGGCCGTTCAACTGGTGTCGTATAGGGGCGCCTATTCGTTCCGCTTCGTACGTCAACCACTCTACGGCCATACGACCGTAGCGGTGCACGTGTTCCGCTCGAAAGCCGTTCTCCGCGCGTCGGCGCGTGTACCAACCCGTCGGCATTTCTCGCATCATCGCCGATAGACCGTTCGCGTCATAGCCGACTATCGAACGACACGGGTTGTTACCGCCTCGAATCGACGTCACGCCGGCTTCGTGATGACGCGAGAAGATGATCGATGGACCGCCGACGATCTGCGACTGCAGTAGGCGGTGCAGGTCTTTGTTCGGTTCGTTGAACAGCGAGAAATGGATTGACGACGGCAGGTCGTTGAATAGGTACAACAACGTCAACCCCGGTACGCTGATGGCGTCCTTGAACATGTCGATGCGCTGACGGCGATAGAAGGCGAACTGCCGCTCGAGTGCCTCGAGAAACGGCGCCACATCTCGGTTATTATACCAGATTAGAAAATCGCGCATCGTCGTCATGCACTCGTCGCGCCATGCCGTCGCACAAATTTCGTACGCCTCCGCGGAGATTCCCTCGCGTTTCAGGTGGCTGTAGAAAGTTTCGCGCGGCGGTAGGACGGTCTCGTCCAGGCGCGTCAACGCGTCGATATATTCGTACGGAAAGTACCCCTTGGTCGCCGCGCAGTCGTACGCTTTCAGATAGCGCTCGTAGCTGACACCGGGCGCGAGGTAATTAGTTATGTCCAGAAATTTCAACGTCCACGTCGTCAGGCACATGTAAGCGTTCTGTCGTTTAATCGTGAACGCCGACGATGTGTGCTGCGCGTCGTCGGTTATGAGCAGGGGGGTCAAGTACTTTTTGACGACATTCAAATCGTACTTACCGCTGTTGAAACCCAGTACGGGCATTTGACGAAGGTGCGTCCACAGGCGGTCGCCGAGTGCGGCGTACGGTGACGCATCCTTGTCGGCGTCGTCACTTCGTCGCCGCCAGTCTTTATCGAGCGCTTCGATCGCCTCAAAGACCGCGTCGTAGCGGGGGCGTAGAACCGCGCACGCCGCCGCGCTCACGGCTTCCAGGTCATCGATGAGGCGACGCGCTAGGTCGGCCGAATCACCGGTCGTGACGTAACAGCGCGCCGCTTCGTGTCCGGGCACGTTCGACGCAACGCTCACGCTGAGCAGTTCGTGTCGCGCTAGCCACCGACATTTATCGGTATCCGGCGGTAGCTCGTTGGCGGCGAAATAACATTCAAAGTCGAATGTCGCGCGGTACGGATAGTAGCGCAGAGCGTCGTCGCCGACGTCGATACCTTCGTCGTCGAGTCGTTGAAATACGGACGGCTTCGGTCGGTAGACGCCGCCGGGAAACACGTGACGAACACCGCCCTCGCACGTCGCTTCGTGACGTCGTAATAGTGACGGGTACTGCCAGAGGGAGTTGCCGCATTTCGAGCACTTGTACGTTTTCGCGTACGCGCGCAGATCGATTATGTACGAAAAGTGATTCTCGTACAGGTTGACATTCAGGGTTGTGGGGTGCGCTTCGAGCGATCGACGGACTAGTTCGGCGGCGCCAGTCGCCGTTAGACGATAGACGACGATGTTGATACCAAAAAGCGTCTCCACGCGTTCCAGTTCGTTCAGGCGCACGCCGGTCGGCTTCGGGGCGTAGCGCGCGCTCAGTTGTTTAGCTACTCGCGTTAAACGGGTTGTATTTAGGTTCCCCCTACCGCCACCACCTTGCCGATGGATGGCAATGCGTCGGAAGAGGCATAGAGGATCGTCGTAGGGCTTGCCTCCCCGATCGTTCGTCAACGCCACGACGTGCTTGTTGTTACGCACGTAGGCGGGGAGCGCGGCGCCAACGCACCCGATAGGATGGTTTAGGATGGCGTTCACGAAGTAGGTGGCGTTCGTTACGAGCTCGACCACCCAGCCCGAATCGGGGCGCTGCGCGAGGACGTACTGTAGTACGTCGGTCGTGCGCACGACATCGAGGAATCGTTCGAAAGAACGGCTATCGGTTACGAGGGCGGGTGTTTCGAGAAGGCGACCGCAGCAGTTACAGGACGAATGAAAATAGCGGTAACGACCCGACACCTTGTGGCGTAACACGAAACCATAGCTTACGTTTATTTTAAACGCATTCTTTCGTTCGCTAAACATAACCCTCAGACGCGGTTCGAGCACCCGCGTGCTCGTACAGGCGGTCATGCGATAGTTGTAGCGGGACTGTACGACACCGATCGCTACCGACGTCTCTATGCTACGTCGATGCTCGTCCACGACGCGTTGAAGAGCGTCGGCTGATGGTGGTGGCGGCGGTGGTGGATTATCATCGGGCGGTAACGACACCGCCGGATGACCGCACCGTTCCCTCAGGTGTCGTAGCATCGCGGCGCGCGTACTGTACGTTACGCCGCATTTCGGACACTCTCGTCGCTTTACGCATAGCGCGTCATCGCCGCATCGTTTCGAACTCTTCGCGTGTCGCTCTAACGCCGACTGTTTCAAGAAATAAGCACCGCATTTCGGACATTGCCACCTAGTAGGCGGCATACTTTTTTTGTGCTGCTACTTTTTCGAATACCTCTATTTATAACGAGGTACGGACATGCGCAGTGAGTGATGTAACGTGGGGGTGGTGATTTTGTTAGGTAACGGGGTGGTGGTTTTGTTAAGTAACGGGGTGGTGGTTTTGTTAAGTAACGACTAATGATATTGAGGTACGGGACACACGTGGTGTGGTGGTTTTGTTAGATGCGTATGGGGTGGCGGTTTTGTTAAGCATATGGGGTGGTGGTTTTGTTAAGTGGGGTGGTGGTTTTGTTAAGTAACGACTAATGATATCGAGGTACCACGTGGTGTGGCGGTTTTGTTAGGTAACGTGGGGTGGCGGTTTTGTTAAGCATATGGGGTGGTGGTGGTTTGTTATGAGTGGGGGTGGCGGTTTTGTTAAGTAACTGTGTGTGTGTGTGTGTGTGTGTGTGTGTGTGTGTGTGTGTGTGTGTGTGTGTGCGCGCGTGTTAACTCGGAAACGGAACGTCCATTTTCAACGTTTTATTAAGCGTGTCGTACAACGAAAAGCGATATTAAGCAAATCAGCAGAATAGGCAGTAATGTTCATTTGATTTAAAGGCCGCTTCTGCACTGTATGTAGACGTGCACTGCCGATTCTAGTCGAGCGCGATTGATGAATTCGCGCCAATTCGTGCCGAGGAGCCAGTCGGATACGAACTGTACCAAATACAGTTCCCCAGCTCGCCCCGGTTGCTGTCCGTGCGCCTTCACGTGTAGTAACTGCACCAGACGTATGAAGGTTGGTATCAGTGAGCGCTGCAGACACGATTCCAACACTACGTTGAAGTGTTGCGTGACGAGTTCGGCTACGTTGTCGTAGCGCCGTGCGTACTCACGAGTAGGCCGACCCGCCCGATAGCCGACCATATGCACGTACGGACATCCCTCATTAACTTCGCAAGCACCGCATCGATCGCGCGCCGTCTCCAATATCAGCTCACCGAGGTGTTCAGCGAGGAGGGACATCGCATGTCGTTCATATCGACAGGCCACCTGACCCCGCCCCGGCTCGACGACGAGTCGTTGCATCACGTCCGACGGCGCTGGCTTCCAACAACACGACGGCACAATCTGGTGTAAACTTTCGTAAGGCGGTGGTGCACCAAGCGCCTCCTCAATGATAGCATCCAATGCGCTATCGACGTCGCCCGCGCATCCCTACAGCACAAAAGCAGGTGCCTACAAACACACATTACACTTCCCACGGCGATCGTGCGCACGTTCAGGCCGTCGCGCTCTCTACAAAACACATTATTATCATTAATCCGCCTCTTTTTCTGCGTTAACACGAGCCATCAACGCGGCGTCTTTCCTCTCACTATCCGTCACCGAACGATCGAGCAGTGTTTGTACGAACACGGCAACTTCGGCGTACCTCGCACGCATCCGTTCATTATTGGCTAACATTTCCAGCAGAACTCGCCGCACCTCCTGTAGACACAACATACAACAAATAAATGTCATGTTTTATATAGGCTGAGCGCCGTTCTATTTCGTAGCTCCACTAGTAGGCTCTCTTTGCTTCGTAAGCTGAACACCAGGCCATTACGTAATTTTCCACTATCTCGTCTAGTAAGCGCGCAGCTTCGTCACTGGTCGGTTTACTAGTTAGCAACGCCGTCACCAGCGGGGCCTCCTATAACACAAGAAACCCATTACTCATCAACGGCTCTCCTCAGTGTGCGCACCGTATACAACGGCTCACCTTCCCAGGTCGTCTTACGAACACTGAGCTCTACTTTAGTACCGGCCAACTCAAGTACAGTATCGCGAAGTTCCTCCTCGTTTAACTCCACCAAGTAATCAGCCCGGTACTCAACCAGCTTTACCATTTGCGTGTCAAACAACGTCAGCCACATTTCATCTTCTTCGTCATCTCCATCTCGAATCATGACACGCAAAGCAAAGTAATTTTTTACCATATCAGGTTCCCCGTGGGTTCGACATAACATCACGCCGTCTGTGTTTTGATACAGCTTGCGTCGACATTGGGAACATCCCCTGTACGTGCATTTATCACGATAACTCACAGCCTCAATGTATGCCGAAGTCTTAAGCTTATACACACCGTTCTTAGAGCAGGCCAGTTCCCTTACACTCACCAAGGTAGCCTGTGATGACGTTGCAGCGCTGCATTCTCGCTCAAGCGAGGCACGTCTAGGCGGCGGTGCCTCCAACGCCGCTTCTTCAGCCCCTCGTTTACGCCCAAGCGAGGACGCTATAACCAACACGGGTCTCTTAGCAGCCGGTGTGGTCACTTCCGCAGGCGGTTGTTGTTGACTACCGCTCGCCTTACACGCTTGTTTGCGCATCGCCTTCATCTTTTTCAACGGTGTCGTCATCTCGCTATGTTCGGCCATTCTCGCGGTGGAAGAACTTCTACGGCTGTTGCTGCTGAAATCAGTCAGACCACTTGCATTATACCGCATACAAAATTTTCCACCGCTTTATATAAGCAACATACGGCGCATGCGTACTTAACGCATACCCCCTAATCGACGTTTCTATTACAACTCATAACCGCCTAGTATCCGATGACTTTTATTTCCGGAAAAAAATCAGACGGTCATGTAGTGCGTTCGTTGACAAACGTTTATTTACATCCAATTTTTCTACAATAACCACACCACTTAATTCCCTACACGCCACTGATCCCACACAACGCTTAAATTCATACTTTTAACGCGTCGTTTACGTTTTGGAAAAAGCATTGTTCGCGCTTCACATTCCTTTCACGATAAGCTCCCCCATTAGCGTCACAGCTGTTTTGCGTCACCATCCGGTTTCTAGTCAGCGCCAAGAAAAAAATTACACGGTCACTTTAGTGCGTCCTGCCTTAAATGTTACTTTCACATCGAATTTCTCTATTATTAACACTCCACAACATACTTGATCCCCAACTAAGCGGACGCAACGGTTCATTTTTGCATTTAAACGTTCGTTTATTGATATTTTGATATCTTTCCTTTCACTGTTTTACGTAACTTTTGCGCATGCGCTCTTAACACATACCTAACGTTACACAACAACGCACCGGTCTTCGCTCATTCCTTGTCATGGCCACCTCCCGAGCGCTCGCTACGCCAACAACTGCCACTGCAAAAGAACAAAGGTACTTCTTATTTTCATATAACTCTTATTTCTTCATTTACATATTAAACTATAAGTTTATTTCATTACTTTTAGTGGTTATTTTCTTTTCCGATTACCCCGATTTATAATTTTCTTTAATTATTTCTTAGAGCTGTCAGTTTTTTTAAATACATTTCGTTTTCAAAACTCCCCCTTTTCATATATGACAGAGGTCATTTCTATTCACAGTTGTCATAACAAATATTCATTATCTACTACATGGCAGACGTGCTAGTTACTTTTCCGGGGCGACTACTTACTATTTCATATTTTATTTACTGATATTTAATACACGCTTTCGTTCTTTATTTATTTTCCTATACATATTTCACTTCACTTATTTACCAAATACTTCATTCACAGAAACCACCTACGACGCCTCGTCATTCTACCAACACGCGCATACATGGATATGACCGTCCCCCTCTGTCGAGTTACCGGTGTGGTACGACCGCCAACGCCCGACGATCTCAAGGGTTCGTTGGAAGACACCTGGCCGGGGTTGACTGATGCCGACTGGATCAACCCTAACAGGGCCAACCCGGCCACAGTCGACCAGCCCGACGGATTCATGACTTCCTTTACCATACTCGGGGCGGACGGATCGTGGTACACGCCCCCACCTGCCGATGAACTATTCGAAAGACGTGGATTTAATGCGCCGTTAACGCCAATAGATCGCTCTACCGTGTTGCAACGGCATCGTGATGCAGCCCGTATGCGCGCTGCGCGACTACCGCGCTTGGGACAATCCGACAGCACCCCGACAAGTTCACGCCACCGTCGTGATTTCTCTGAATAAAACACCGTTCACATTCACTCGTTTTCTATTGCCTATAAGTACTTACCGTTGCTTACAGCTTTTTAAATTATATATTCCACTCGTTTCGTTTTGCTAGCATAAAAACATACCGTCATTCCGCATCCATTTGTCCACCGCGTAAACACTCCGCTACCTCAAAAACCAGGCCGCTGATTATCGCTTTTAAACGCATGCATAAGCGCCGTTTCCACAACGCCAACCAGCTTATTTCAGCATCGTTACAAAACCGGCTAACAACGTCCCAGCCGTAGATCTATTTTCAGCCGCCCGTATCTAGGCCGACCGGCCGCGTCTCAACTTTCACCACTACCGCGATATCCAGGGTACAGCGACTAATCTCGCTCACACTGGGTTTAGTGCATTCGTACCCACGGTGGTTTTACCGTAACCACGGTGGATTTAACATAACCACATTGGTTTCTGCTATATCCCCGTATCGTAACTAGGGACGCTGTTATTATATAATTCGCTAGATGGCGTTATCACGTAACTAGGGACGCTGTTATTATTCGCTAGATGGCGTTATCACGTAACTAGGGACGCTGTAACTAAGGACGCCGTAACTAGGACGTTGTTATTAACCACTAGAGGGCGCTTTTCATTCACAAAAGTGACAGGCCATCAATCACGTTTTTTATAACTAGGTTCCCGATTCCACTCAGGTTACCAAAAAGCCTTTGATCTTTTTTTTATAAGTAGGTTCCCGATTTTGAAATCGACGTTTTTTATGCACGTACCTAGATACAAAAGGGGGCGTGGTTTCGTGTGTGTGTATCCTCCATACTACTCGCGCGTACGCGAAAACGTACAAATGCTCGAAATGCGGCAACTCCCTCTGGCGGTACCCGTCGACTTTACGACGTCACGAAGCGACGTGCGAAGGCGGTGTTCGTCACGTGTTCCCCGGCGGCGTCTACCGACCGACGCCGTCCGTATTTCAGCGGCTCGACGACGAAGGTATCGACGTCGGCGACGACGACCTGCGCTACTATCAGTACCGCGCGACATTCGATTTTGAATGTTATTTTGCCGCCAACGAGCTGCCGCCGGATACCGACAAATGTCAGTGGCTAGCGCGACACGAACTGCTCAGCGTGAGCGTCGCGTCGAACGTGCCCGGACACGAAGCGGCGCGCTCTTACGTCACGACCGGTTATTCGACCGAACTAGCGCGCCGCCTCATCGATGACCTGGAAGCCGTGAGCGCGGCGGCGTGCGCGGCTCTACGTCCCCGCTATGACGCGGTCTTCGAGGCGCTCGAAGCGCTCGACGACGACTGGCGGCGACAACGCGAAGACGACGACAACGTTGACGCGCCAGGATCAAGACCGTCCTGCCGCCGCGCGAAACTTTCTACAGCCACCTGAAACGCGAGGGAATCTCCGCGGAGGCGTACGAAATTTGTGCGACGGCGTGGCGCGACGAGCGCATGACGACGATGCGCGATTTTCTAATCTGGTATAATAACCGAGATGTGGCGCCGTTTCTCGAGGCCCTCGAGCGGCAGTTCGCCTTCTATCGCCGTCAGCGCATCGATATGTTCAAGGACGCCATCAGCGTACCGGGGTTGACGTTGTTGTACCTATTCAACGACCTGCCGCTCTCAATCCATTTCTCGCTGTTCAACGAGTCCAACAAAGACCTGCACCGCCTACTACAGTCGCAGATCGTCGGCGGTCCATCGATCATCTTCGCGCGTCATCACGAAGCCGGCGTGACGTCGATTCGAGGTGGCAACAACCCGTGTCGTTCGATAGTTGGCTATGACGCGAACGGCCTCTATCTATCGGCGATGATGCGGGAGATGCCGACGGGTTGGTACACGCGCCGACGCGCGGAGACCGGCTTTCGAGCGGAACGCGTGCACCGCTACGTAGAGTGGTTGACGTACGAAGCGGAACGCATCGGCATTCCTATACGGCACCAGTTGAACGGACGCGAGAAGCGCGTCGGTAAGTACCGAGTCGACGGTTGGTGCGCCGCCACGCGAACGGCGTATCAATTTCACGGCTGCTACTTTCACGGCTGCCCGATATGCCAGACGCACGTGGCGACGAACGCCGTCAACGGTCAACCGATGACGACGCTGTACGCCGCGACGATCGCCGTGACGGCCTACATGCGCCGCCACGTCGACGCCGTCGTCGAAATGTGGGAGTGCCAGTGGCGAGCCGTGAGACCCCCCGTGGCGCCGGCGTCACGATGGCAACCGGCGGGGTGTACGCACTCGACGATACTGGAGGGTGTACGCGACGGATCTCTATTCGGCCTCGTGCAGTGCGATATCGCCGTGCCGGAAGCGCTGCGCGCTAAGTTCGCCGAGATGCAGCCCGTGTTCAAGAACGTCGATATCACGCGCGACGATCTCAGCCCGTTCATGCGCCGCTACGCCGAATCGCACGATCTACTCACCCGACCTCAACGGACGCTCGTCGGTAGCTACTTCGGCACGGCGATCGTGCTCGCCACGCCCCTCCTACGCTGGTATCTGGAGCACGGGCTCGTCGTCGCGCGCATCTACCAGGTGATCGAGTACACGCCGATCGCGTGCTTTCGCCGTTTCGGCGACACGGTGTCGACGGCGCGACGCGAGGGCGATGTCGACCCCGACAAAGCGATCATCGCCGACACCTTTAAACTACTCGGCAACAGTTCGTATGGGAAAACGATTACGCGCGTCGATCGGCACCTGGACATCAAGTACGCCACGCCGGTAGGCGCCGCGCAACTCGTCAACAACCATCGCTTCCGGCAACTCGACGTAGTCGTCGACGACGAGCTGTACGAGGTGGCGCTGAATAAGCGCACCGTCGTCTACGGTCTGCCGATTCAAATCGGTTATTTCGTGTATCAGTACGCGAAATTACGAATGCTCGAGTTTTATTACGACTTCGTCGACGCCTACATCCCACGCCCGCTCTTCCAGTACTGCGCTATGGACACCGACTCGGCGTACATAGCCCTCGCGGGTCACGACATCGACGCGCTCGTACCGGAAGCGCTGCGCGAACACTACTTCCGGAATCGGTCGCTCTGGTTTCCGGCCGAATGTTGCGACGCGCACGTGGACGCGTACGTACGACGCCGCGTCGCCGGACTGACGTGGGAGGGTGGGGACTGCTGCTGCGCGCGCCGTCTTCTGTTCGATCGTCGAACGCCGGGTCTCTTCAAAGAAGAGTGGCGCGGCGACGGAATCGTGGCGCTGTGCAGTAAGACGTACTACTGCTTCGGCGGCGACAACGGCTCGAAGTACAGCACGAAGGGATTGAGCAAGCGTCAGAACGATATCGACGAGCACACCTTCCTCGCCGTACTGCGCGACCGACGCAGCGGCGTCGGTTGGAACCGCGGCTTCCAGGTGAAAAACTCGTCCGTGTTGACGTACGTTCAAGAGGCCGCGGCGTTGAGCTATTTCTACGCTAAACGCCGCGTGCTCGACGACGGTGTCACCACGGCACCGATACTCGTCTAACTCGACTCGTCTAACTCGCCTAGGGGTGGGGGGCCGCCTAGGGGTAGGGTTCTGTATGTATGTATATAGGTAGGGTAATAAAACATAATTGCGTACATTTCATCGTTTTTTTTTAATTACTATACACGTAAAAGCGAAGCGTTAATGCAATGGCTTTAGCCAATCGAATACGAGACAGTCATTGTTCACCCGATTGGTGCCGAATAGGTTCTGGAACGACGTCAACGGCATGCCGCGACATCGGAGGAGTAGGTAGGCGACGCAATATTGTCCGCACACGTTAGAGACGACGCTCTGCAATCGCTTGTCGTTGTACGTCCACGCGTCGCCGCAGGGTCGGTGCAGGAAGGCGCGGAAGTCGGCGTGCAGCGGCGGCAGACCGTACGAATCGAAGTACTCGCCGACGCCTCGCCGATCGACGTAGACGGCCACCCAGTGCTCCCCCGGTTCGCCGCCGTCGTCGGTATTGCACACGAAGGCCATCGGGTAAGTGGCGGCGGTGGTGGTAAGTAGCGCGTCTTTAGGCACGACGCCTACGACGATACGTTTAGCGTACGCGTCGCGTTCCAGGCGACGCATCAGTTGGAACGTATCCATTACGACGTACAGTCGTACAGGACGTTCCGGGTCCGATCGATCTCCATCACCGTCTCGAATTCCGCGTACACGACGACGTTCGTCGGTTGGGGTAGTGGCGTCGAGAACTGCATTTCAGCGCCCACGGTCCCCTGACGCACGACGTTGAAATGGTCCCCGTCGCAACAGTCGGGGGTCAGGTCGAAAGCGAAGAAGGTGTAGCCGGCTTCGAAGTCCGAGCGCGATATGTCGTTCCCCTCGTCCTCGCCCGCCTTTCCGGTGGCCTCGAAGAGATTCATGTAGCTTCGTATGCACCGGTGGTGCGGGAAGTCCGGCTGCAGCAGCTTGCTCGGTACCTGACGTCCGTCGACGATGAGCGCGAGGAAGTTTATGTCGTTGTGCTGCGCGTTGAACGGATTTCTAGTGTAGTCTCCGTTGTAGGCGGCGTTGTCGATCAGCATCAGGATTATGCGTTTCGGAATCGCACCCATGTACAGGTTCTCGTGCGTGTGCGATAGCGTACCCGCGGTTATCGAGAACGACTTGCAGTCGACGCGGCGCATCGGAAACTTAGCCGTTCCCAAAGTCCACGCTTTGATGTGACCCAGCTGGACTTCCGGGTTCAACTTCACTTTTCGGACGTACAGGCAAATCGAGCGTATCACGATACGCCACCCCGGCGCGGCAGCCGGGCCCTTGAGCGCGAAGGCGTCCTTCGAGTGGACCATGCGTATTTTCGTGTCGATGCCGCTCGGTAGGAGGCGGTTTAGCTTAAACGCGTCGACGTGCAGGCGTCCCATCATCTCCACCTCTGTGCTGGCCGCCGTCAGGTCGCGCCGCGCTACGAACCCGGTATTGTCGTCCCCGCGCGCGCTCATGTGTCCGGCGCTGTCTTTGTACCACAACGACCCCGTGAGATGCGATCGTTTCGCGTCGCTACCGTAACTCGGCAGGGTCTCGATGTAGGCCCGGTACGCGTACGTATTGGTCGACGGCGTCACGAGCGTACCGTTCAGCGACACGTCGATTTGACTGAACATCGAATGGAGGAAATTGTTGACCGGCGCCACTTTGGCTCCGGCCGCCAGATCGGTACCGTCCCCCTGAACCACTTTGAAGCGGACGCACGTTTGAAGGCTCGCCGGAATGAGGAACTCGATAGGACCGCCGGCGTCCAGAGCCGTCAGCGGTTGGTAGACGGTCCACTGACTGCTCTCGATGCTCTTCTGCGTCAGCGGTCCGGTGAACAGGTCCAGTTCGGACTTCACGCCCTCGCACGCTGTATTTACGAACGCCATCGTTACGCGTCGAATATATCGACAGGTCGACGCCCTCTCTTCCGTCTACTGACGGTCGTCGCCGTTCGACGCGGCTTTTTTATAGGCGGTCTTTTTTTCATCCGTCTCTTCTTCGGCGCCGGCCCTTTCAATAGGCCGTCGAGAAGATCGACGCCGGCCTCCTTTGCGCGTCGTTTTACCGACGCTTTCAGATTGCCGCCGCCGACGACGTCCCGCGCCACGTGCACGCCGATTTTGAGCGCGCGTTTTCCCAACGCCATGGCGCCTCTCTTAAAAAGCGGCATGACGCTTCGAAACAGGCTCCCGAAGATATTACCCAGACCGTGTCCTCGTTGACCCCGACCGCCGACGAAGACCGGCAGTTGACCGCCGACCTGTCGAACGTAGTAGTCCTCGTACCGGTTCGGCATGGTGGTTAAAACAATCTCGATTTACAGCGTCTGATGTGAAGCGTCGCCACTAGCTTCCCCCGCTCGAATGGTATCGGTTGACCGCAATCGTCTCTTATATCGACCTCGATCGTGTCGAATTGATGCCGCAGCAGCTTCACGTATTGGACGCGGTCGAACGTTTCCGAAATAACGCTACCGTTCGTACCGAAGACGGCGATGTTTCGAAGGAGCGGCGCGTACACGTCGCCGACGACGCGCGATTCCACGAGATCCGTGTACACGTACAGGGTGTCGACGCCCGCCTTCATATCCACCGTATTGCGACTTTCGTACGCGAACGTGTACGCGGCGGGGCTGGTCTCGATAACGACGACTTCCGGTTCGGGGCCCATCATCGGAGGACTTACGATAACGTTCTTTTGGAAACCTAGCAAGCTCTTCAGACGGCTCGTATCGGGTAGGGTAAAGGCGACACCCGCCGACATACGCAGCGTCATTCGGTTAGAGACGCCACTGTACTCTAGACGCACCTTGACCTTATCGGTGCACAATTTCATTACCGCCTCGTTGAGCTCGCGCAGTAGCACGTAAACGTTGTTGTAGAAACCGTGAGTAATCGTACCCTGCCGGTATATCCCGATACCGTCCATGGTCGTGAAAAGACCCATCTCACCTCGTGGCGCCGACAGGTAGAAGGTAGCGTCCGCCTCTCTCACGTTGTACCACGTGTGCGGGTACTGTAGCGTCACCAGTCCGCATTCCCATTCTCCGCCAGGCAGGTCGAAACGTCGCGGCAGCGTCGTGATGTAGTGCGTCAACGTATTTTCGGGGTGCCGCTTCATAGACGCGTTGCTCGGTAGCGTCAGGTAAAAGTCAGACGATACCGCCATCGTCTCGTCGTCGTCGACCGCCGCCGCCGCTCATAGACGGACTCGGGAGCAGGTAACCGAGACAGCTGCTCAACAGCGCCGTCCACAGGTTGGAGTCGCCTTGACCCCGCGTCAGATTGTATATACTAACGGCGATGACGAAGTACAGGACGATGACCTGACAGAGGAATACGATTTCGGCCTTTGGGCATTCGTTACCGCAGAGCCGCCATGGAACGGGTTCGTGGACGGTGGAGTCGTCGGCGTTCTCGACGGCGTCGACGGAGTCCTCGTTGGTAGTCTTCGTCGGCTTCTCTGAACCAGTAGCGGCGTCGACGGAGTCCTCTTTGGTAGTCTTCTTCGGCTGCTCGTCGATCATCATCATCATCGCACCACTGCGGTCTGCGGCTACAGCAGGGCCCCTTATACGGGAGGAGCGACGTTCCCTTGCATAAGCACGACTCGTGCAGCCGCCAGCATTCCTCGTGACGCGTCCAACGCATGCCGCGCTATTATAGGTCCACGAGCGCCGCGGCGTCGATCCAACTATTGAAGGAGGCCGGGTAACCGCTCCATTTTACGAGCGCCTCCGACCCACCGCCGCGACGACGACGCCGCTGCAGAACCTCCGCCACTCGATATAGTTTGTCCTTCGGAACGACTACGCGTTGTACTTCCTGTTCGTAGAAGGCGCCCTCTACCGGTGTCCCGGCGTCGTCCTTCAGGCGATAAACGGGCGGTTCGGACGGATGCACCTCTACGACGGTGAAGAGCTCCTCGCTCCAGTTAGTCATGTATCCTTTTTTGAATTGACCCCTCGTCTTACTGATACGCACGCGATCTCCTTCGCGAAGTTTCGATTTTTTTCCCGTACGGTCGCCGCCGCCGCCGTACAGGCGTTGCCATACGTCCTCCTGATTCGTCGCGTCGACGCTCGCCGGCGTCCTACCGATGCTTCGATGATAGACGTTGTTGTACGAATGCACGAAATCCGGTAACGCCTCTACGTAGCGCAGCGTCTCGTGTTTCGTAAAATAACGCCACATGCGCGTCTTCAAAGTCCGATTGAATCGTTCTACGACGCTCGCTTTAGTCTCCTCGTTATGCGTCACGAAATGAGGAACGCCGTGACTCTTTAGGAACGTTTGCAGGGGTCGGTTCAGAAACTCGGTCCCCTTATCGGTCTGCAGCGCGTTCGGTGGTTGTTGCGCGTCGTTCAGCAGATGCGCGAAGGCCGCGACGAGCGACGAGCCGGACTTACTCTTCAACGGAACGCACCACGCCCGCTTCGAAAACACGTCGATGACCGTCAATAGGAATGTTATACCGTCGTTGTGTTTTTTTAGTCTAGTCAAATCGACCAGATCGGCTTGCCACTGCTGGTTTTGACCGCCCACGATGACGCAACGTCGTTTGAAACGTCTTTTAACCGGTTTGTGTAGGGTATAAGCGTCCTGCGCCGCTAGCCACCTCTCGACGTCCGGTCGTCGTCGTCCCCTCTTCGACGCCCGGTGCAACGCGTCGACGCCTCCGTAACTACCCGCCCGTTTCGGATCGAAGTAGAGTTCATTCAGGTCGTCGTTTCGTTTTGGACGCCGACGACGACTCCACCCGGACACCATGACGACGACGACGACGACCAATGAACGACGAATATTATATAGAGAGCGATAACCGTGATGATGACGAGACCGACGACGACCGTTCGTTGTATCGGCGGCATCGTCACATCGATTCCCACGCGTCCAACGCTCCTTGTCTCTTTCTAGAACGTCGTCGTCGCACCGCCTTCCCCGCTGAACTGACCGACGCCTCCGACTCCTCTTCTCTTTGCCGCCGCCGTCGCTCCATGTACTGCCGATAGCGCGGGTTGCCGACGAACTCCATAGGAATGTTCATACCCTTCATACTCAACCCGAAAGCGCGCCATCCTAGGGGCTGTGTCGTCTTCGTTCTCGTTCGCATGAGATCGTTCACTAGATCGACCATGTTACTCCCCGCGATCGTTTTACCGTCATACACGAATTCGCCGCGGTCGTTCCATCGACACAAAGGATCGGCTTTCATTTTCGCGATAAGTAGACTCGCCTACCCTTTCACCGTTTTCGGCATGCTGGCTACGATCTCGCGCTCTACGGCCTCCGACGATGGCGCCGCCGCCACCGCCGCCGCCACGGGCTGTGGTATCTCGCCATCGGCGTTGACCATCGACACGCGTACCGGTTGCGCCGCTCGAGCCGCCTCTATAGTGTTGTAGCGACTCAGCAGTTGATTGTACGACGCCACCTTATCGCGTTCGGATAAATCCGATCGCTCTAGAATATCTTTCATATCGCTGGCCAGGCTACTCAGTACACGTGATCGGGGCGTGCTGCTCGACGGCTGCTGTGGTTGAAGGAGACTTTCCACCAATCGCGGGTCGACCAACGCCATCTTCTTCGCGTACTGCATCGATTAACCCCCGATGATCTGTTTGAGTAGTGGCAGCAGAACGGTGATCGCTAACGGCGCTAGCAGGGCCGTCAGAAAACCACCCGCCCCCGTTTGCAAGAAGGCTCGCTTCCGCTTCACCGGAATTCGTTTGTTGACCAGGTCACGCAGGTGATCTCTGTATTTCGTCAACACGCGTTTCTGCTTCGGCGACACCTTCACGTTCCCTCTCAGAATATTGTACGCGCAATCGCACAGACTACATATGAGACCGACCTCCGAGTGGGCGAGAACGGCTTTTCGCAGATCATTGTTCCGCTTATGTCTATCCATCAACTGCAGGGCGAAAATGTGTCTCTTCAGGCGTTGCTCCGAGACCGTTGTCGCCTTTGGTCGTCGCTTCGCCGCTACCACCGCGCGTCTTCCCGTCATACCGACTAATGCGTACGCGGCGACGTCCCTCTCTACTTATAGTTGACCACCACCCTTCCGTACGTAGACGTACTGAAGGGGGTCGTCCGGAAATATACACGTACGCAGGCGCATGTACTCTTCCGTTTCCTGTTTCAGATCGACGAAGAGATAGCCGTACGCCGCCGACGTCGCGTCTTTGAAAGCCTCTATCATGTACTTGACCTGTCCTGGGTACATCTGTTTCGCTAGGTGACCTACTTGACCAGCGTCTCGGGGGTTCTTGAATAGCGCTAAGTATTGGGCGTTCAGGCTGATTGTGCGGTTTTCTTTCCCTTTCGGAAACATGTTCTGTCGGAGTTGTACGACCGACGTATTACAATGATGACTTTTTTTAGTAAATAGTTCAGTCACCCCGCTATCGGCTTCCTCCATGAGGTCGTCGAGTACTAAAAGCGTCCTCTTTTTACCGTCTAAATGCGTCGTAGTCGGCAGGCCGTCTACGAACTCTATTTCCGGCGACATAGACGCGTAGGCGGTCTGCCACTGCCCGTAACACCACAGGATTTTTTCGGGCGGCGGATCTATCATAGCGTGTCGTATCAGACGGTCGACGAACGTCGTCTTACCGCATCCCGTAGGCCCTGATACTATACACATAAACGGATGCTTCAACAACGGTCCGCCCATTTTCACGACTGATACTGGCTGAGGTTTTTTACGCGTCTTTATAAGCGTCGCGCACCTCCATCAACAGTTTACCGAGCTTGTTCTCTCCCGCAACGTCCCCAATCCTGGTACCCCAGAAACCCTCCCTACTCGGTACCCACTCCACCAATTCGGCGTCCTCGGTGGCCAACAGATCGGCCTTCAACTCCCCGCCGAACTTACTCATCAACAGGCCCTTCATACAAGCGACCCTAACGACGTTCCATTCGGTTCCCGTTCTCTTTTTTCGTATACCGTGACTGAGTCGTTTCGCTACGTAGGGCGATCGCGCACTTTTGATACACGCGGCGCATGCGAGGTCTTCGTTGAACATCGCTTTCCTATATTGATAGGCGTGCTCGACGGATCGGAAGACCCGACCGTACGCCGTCAATCGGCACTTGTACATATTCGACAAGAAGGAGCGCGAGCCGCCAAACTTTATAGGTTCCGACGACAACATGACTACTACCGATAAACCGCTACCGACACCGCTTATATAGAACAGACGTCACCGCCGATAGATGGCGCATCTAAAGACGTACGGATTCGGACCCGGAATCTTTCGATCCCTAGAGCTCCCAGGAATCCGGCGTCTATGAGTGGTTTTATCTCGGTTATATACGGTTTGATCGCTAGGGGGGACGCTACGTCGTTGATCGCTAGGGGGGTGGGATGTTGATCGCTAGGGCTAACCTAGTCACTGGGATAATCGCTAGGTGACATCTCAATAGCATCAATCAAAAGTGACAGGCCATCAATCACGTTTTTTATAAGTAGGTTCCCGATTTCTCTCAGGTTACACAACACCCTTTGATCTTTTTTTTATAAATAGGTTCCCGAAAAAGATAAGGACGTTTTTTATGCATGTAGTTAGGCCTAAAGTAGGTCAAAAAGGGGCGGGGCGAGCCTCCACCTATCCTTACTACTACTCACATTGATGAGGTTGACAGGGCCGTCGGATGTTTGAAGACGGAGCGAGAGGAATATTTCAGATCCGTTTTCGTCAGGCTCTATCATCCCTAGCAGTTTGTTCTTGAGAACAATTCCTACACCGCGTTCTCTTATATCGTCGAGCCAATAGAATGTGTAGTCTTTTCCCTCAAAGACCCTGATTCGGCCAGGCGTGTTTCTTGGAGTGTGGCGATGTCGACATCAAGCCTTTTGAGCTCGTTGTTAATGATTGCTGTCTTTGATGTCACTGATGTCTTGGAGGTCCTGTGAGATGCCGGTCGTCATGGTACGCTTTTTGAAACCCCTCACCCCGTATATCGGTAAATGGAAAACCCTGTATGGGCGCTTCATTTGTTGCTGCCGAAATCCTTGTTCTGACCATCGAGTAGGCGCAACGAACGCCATGTCTAGGCGGCACCAGCGCAGTATAAGAAAGCACGTCCAATTATTATATTGCAACCACTGGGAGCTCTTTTTTGTACTGATACGCTCAAACAGTAAAGACATACATACACAAATAAACGCGCACGCATGCGCACCCGCGCGCACGCACGCACATATCTGATCGGAAATGACTTAGCTGTTATAACACGCGCACATACATATATACATACACGCAGACACCACACACACACGCACGCATAAACACACTCACACACGCACGCACACACTCACTCTCACACACACACACACTTGTTCTAGCAAACCGGAGGTATGGGGTGCGTGTATATACACCGTCTTTTCCTTTTTCGTTCGCAAATTTCAAAACGAAAAACGCAAACAATGTTCGTTTTTTGTTTTCAGATGTGAAGTCAGAAAAACGAAAAACGAATACAATCTCGTATGCGCGCTATATCGAACACATGTTAGAAAAACAAAATAACAATACAACATAACGTTTTTCGTTTTCACTGCATCAGTACGGAAAGTGAATAACGATTACAGCGCCACTCGTTTTTGGTTTGTATATTTATTTCGTTTATGTGCTAAGCGACCGAACGCTGTTTTCCTTCGTAGTGGAACTGGATAATTTTGACTTTTACAAAGCAAAGACGAAATCATAAATATCATAAAGATTGAACTACATACACACGTCCAAGCGGTCGACTACATGAGAAATAAATATGGGGTTATGAAAGGCCTTAGTGAGAGATCAATGCGCAAATTCTGCAAGTTAAACAATATCCGTGTAGGTTACAAGTCGGCTGTTGTCGTTGATGATGTTTTAACGGAAGCTGTCGAACAAGCGATAGAACAGGTAAGTGAAGTAATATTTCAGCTGTCCGAATTTAATACACTGATTAACTGTACAACTGTACCAAGTGAGCATGCTATTTTCTCCCGAAATACGATTAAAGACTACGGTAGTGATTACGATTGATTTATGCGCGTTTAAACTGTAACGTCGTCCTACGGCTACGCTGTATACTTACCTTAAACAAATTGGTCACTCGCATCAATTGGACATACCGCAAATCACGTTTAGATCTCACCGCTAGAGGCATCACTAGGCTATTTGAATACAACGGGGAACGCGAGAGTTGGCTATGTAAACAGGTCAAAACAGCAAAAATTGAAAGAAATGACGTTTAATCAAGTATGTGATTATATATACAGAAACATAATACAACATATGAAGCATGCATGATGTGTATACGCGTATAACAGCGTCTTTCTAAGCTTACGTGATAATAATTCGTTAATCGGCTGGTGCGCTTTATTGTATTAAGCCACGTGATAAAACATTACCTTTTATGGAATGTCTATGGTACGCCTGTCTCTTTAATAAAGGCTGGAGTAATAGTAACGAGTTGCTAAACATGTGAAATAAATGTAATATATTAATATTAGTTATGCACTACCAAATATAACGCAGGTGTTTAACGATTTTTGTAAAGTATGTATGGCAGAGCTGTCTTGTTAAAAGGTGGAATAATGGAAACAATGTGTGAAATTAATGTATGAAAAAATTGCCAAACTTGTCTATACATTACAAACGAACACTAACAGTTTCCGCCAGAAAAAAATAATTTGGGTACGGAGTTAGTCAATTGTGAGACCGCGGAACTGGCAGGCTAAGCCTGCCACGGGCGCCTACAGCGTCCTGATGAGCGGCAGGGGTTGGGGCCCTCCCCCAGAAGAAATTGGATTTCTAGTTGCTCGGAGAAGTGTTTTCGCGCCATTTTAAGTCGGAAATCCTGCCCGGCTCATGCCATGGTGATCATTTCCATGTTTCGTAGGAGATTGACTAATAAAGTCAGCAGGAAAATTGTAAACTGTAGTATGGCATCTTGTTGCGCTATTTTTCTTCACCAAGAAATAACGAATACTCGAAAACATCGCGAAAAATGTACAACCATGACAGCACGCCGTATTCTTTACACTAAGCCTACCAATATACCGGTACGCCATGTTCTATCCTGAGGTGAAAGCTTCAATCCAGCAGTGAATACCACGTTTAGCCAATCACAGAATAGCTAGCATAAACGTGTTGGCACGGGCTCATTCTTCACCTTTAAAAACGTCATGAAGTATGAGTTTCATTGCACAGAATAAAAAAAAAATTAATCTGGATTTACAGACATACTGATATAGTCTGAATATATCAGCAAACCATAAAAAGACCAGCTACCTACAGAGATTATACCTCTGGCCAACTAAAACATCCATATAAAATGTGCAAAGAAGACAGAAAATGTCAGTCCGTAAGGCAGCAAGGTCGTGTGGTGTGCCTGTAACAACTTTACGCCATAAAACATTAGGCCATTCTGATCCTCATGAACATAAATAAAAAAAATGATGAGCAGTTCTGAAGAAGCAGCTTTCGACGCTTTCGTGTCTCACGTGAAAGCAGTAGCTGCATGTGGGTACGGATATACGCGCAGAGAATTAGCAGATCTTGCTGGTGAAACCGCTTTCTTCCTGAATACGAAAGACACTAGTAGCCCACCAAATGATATATGGGTGTATCGCTTGTTAAAGAGATGGCCAGACCTTAAGATGACCAAGCCAAAAGGTTTGTCCATGGTTAGAGCACGCAGTGCAACGAGGGAAACGTTAGATAATT
This sequence comes from Escarpia spicata, assembly GCA_963995525.1. Lineage (NCBI taxonomy): Eukaryota > Metazoa > Annelida > Polychaeta > Sabellida > Siboglinidae > Escarpia > Escarpia spicata. Next base: position 9,743,607 of record OZ023209.1, on the reverse strand, counting down.
ATTACAAGGAGTTACTGAGCATACTTCAGAAGTATGACTTGTTGGGAAAACCACATAGGATTTTCAATGTTGATGAAACTGGTGTGTCTACGGAACATGTGCCGCCAAAGATAATCGCCGAAACAGGTCGGATATCGTTGGGCGTAGTTTCACCAAGATCGGCAACAACCACGATCATAAGCTGTATAAATGCAATAGGACAGTGCTTGCCTCCCTTCTTAATATTCAAGGGGAAGCGGATGACTGAAGAGTTAATGAACGGCGCGCTGCCAGGAACACAAGGGATTATGTCCGACAGTGGATGGTCCACAAGTAAAATCGTCCAGGCCTACTTGAGTAAAAAAATTCTTAAGTATGTGTCTACCAGCAAAGACGAACCCCTTTTGTTGTTGTATGACTGGCACAGTTCGCACATCGACGTGCCATTAATAGAATGGGCGCACAAACAAAACGTGATCCTCTTCCTACTCCCGGCCCATACAAGTCACTTCCTACAGCCGTTGGATGTCGGGGTCTTTGGCCCGTTTAAGGTTGCTTACTACAGCGGATGCCGCAACTTTATGAAAGAGAATCCTGGGCGGGTCGTTACACGCAGTGAAGTTTGTCGCCTTATAGCCAAAGCAATCCTTCGTACTATGACTCCATGCAACATAACTGGATGTTTCCGACGTTCGGGAATTTTCCCGTTCAATGCCAGTGTGGTCACAGATCAACAGCTTGCACGAAATAAAGTGGTAAATGATGATAACCAAGCAATAAACGACGCACCAACTGTAGACGTACCTACAGTGGGAGGCAGTGTACATCACCAAGCAATAAACGACGCACCAACTGTAGACGTGCCTGCAGCAGCTGGCAATGTAGATCACCAAGCAATAAACACCACTGCTCAACCGGCGAACACAATTATAGTTACTGCTGACGTGCATGCAGTGTGTAACAGTGATGATTACCTAGCCCCGAATACTACAGTTGTGGACATGCATGCACATGGTAGCAGGGTAGATAACATAGCAACGAACACAACAACACACACACAAACACACTGTACAACATCACATCTCCCGATTCAGATACGTTTCTTAACTCGAAGAAACCTCGTTTTGTGCCATCATTAACAAAGCATACAGTCGACACGGAATGGTCAATGGTGGTCATGCTATCACAGAAGGGCGTGGGGTGGACCAGATATTTCAGAAATTCAAACCAACAAACAAACCAACAAGAAAGATATCAAACCCAACAAACAAAGCAAAACACAAACGAACCAACCAACCAACCAACCAACAAACAGGCACCCTGACAGTCACACAGACAAACACAGTGACACATTCACCAACAAACAACGCACAACTTCAAGAAATTGACAGACGATGTGTGCTGCCTATGCAAAAGAAAAACACCACCCAATGCCCAATGTGATGTAAATGTAATCGTTTCGGCGCAACGCGATTTTCGCGTGTACAACCGAGACGCCGATGCAATCACTGGGTGTACCTTATCTGGTGTATAGAGGTGTCACTCAAGGAACATTTCAACTGCCCCTGTTGTGTAGCAAGTAGTCTGGAAGAGTAGTGTTTCAATATTTATTCAAAATAAATGTTCAAAATATTAAGCTAAAATATAAGATTGTGAACACTGCATATGAAAAGCAAACATTGTCAATGCTGGTGTCATCAATTTACCATTAAATGTTTTCTTTTAAACAAACCTCCTTGTCGTCATTAAATAACTTACATTTGCACAAACACTCATCAGAAGTTCGCATCAAATATGTTCAGTGAATTCTACTATTTACAATAATAACGCCAGGAAAGCTAACCATAAACAACAACGCCATGCAGCGGGCGCCAGCGGTCCCGTGACGTAATTAATTAAGTTTTTGCCGGTACGGCTTGCCATAGCAGCCATGACTAATTTGTGTTAGCATCGATTCGTGGAGCGTGCTTTTCTGATTTTACAGATGTAAGTATTTCCCTTAAAACAACTTTTTAAACAAATTGTTTGCACAGTATTGATTAAACAACGGCTAGTAATTTAGAATATTTAAACTGTTCGTAAAGATTTGATTTGATTTTTGTGCAAATCGGCATTTTCTGTTAACAATGACCAATTCATGTAACACCAGTTTACCTACGCCACGTAACCATTGCACAGGAGTCTAAGGAGACTAGTCACTAGGGATTAGGATCAACAGAAACAGTGACGGCGCATCTGCCGAAAATAGTGAAAACGGCTACCTACAGTCGCCAAACTTGACATGAGTTACCTACCTACCTACAGAAATACTACACTCGTCACGGGATCAATAAAATAAAAAAATTATTATAATCGATAAAAATGTACAAGAAATTAACACGTTTTGCTTTTGGGATTGAGACATTGGTTTCACAAGAAATTCCGTTAGGCGGAGCCACTTTATGGTTGCTGTAAGAGTATATTGGCAAATTATGTTTCTGGCAAACTGCAAAAAAGTCTTTGGACTTTCTCTGGACACCACAACAATGACAGTAGTCAGTACAGCCATATTTTTATCTGGATAATCGAAGTGCAATTATTTCATAGACTCATAGCCATTTTATGTAAATTTTCCAATAGTTTATAATATTTGTCATGCCTTTCAAAGATGATGTACAGCAAAAATGCACGTCTTATGATTTTTGACTTCTCACACTTCTGATCATTGATTTAAATTTTTTAATCTGTGTTTAAGAAAAATACCTGAAATTGTGGCGTGTATGTATTCAATCTAGGAATATGTTAGAAATAATATTTATTAAAATTACCTTTGACTTGAGATACACCACGGTATTCTTCAAATTATTTACATCATCTATAAGTCCTTGAAAATATTAGCATGGGGCAACTAATAATGTTCGGAAATACATTAAATTGTTGCACTGCCGAATTACTTATTTGGTCTGCATATCACTGGTGTAAATAGTTATGTTATTCAGAACAGGCAAAAATTTTATCATAGGGAACTGTTGCCCTCCATCGTGTTTATATTTAAGCTATTATTAATTTCAGGTAGGTCCATCATATGGACGGAAAATGATGACAGGCTACCTTGCTACTCAAGGTCTCAGGGTTTCGGAGACAAGAGTAGGTATAGTGCTACATGGAACTCATCAGCCTTACCATGAAGCCAGGCAACAAGTAAGGAAGTAAAAACAATAAAACATTGCAATATTTAATGTTGTCCGCTTTAATTAAAATCTTACAGTATACATCAATAAACCAGACATTTATTTCCAACTAAACATATATGGATTTTAATAAGTAATCAATATAACATTTCATTGTATTTTGTTACACTTTTGGTTTGGTTATTACTATGTCTGTACTATACAGCACCACGTAATGTGTCTTACTTTTTATGCACTGGAAAATGATGAATATTAGGGTGGCTGAGGCTCACCAGAACTTTCAACTGCACCCCCTCTGAGGCTCACCAAAAACTCCAACTGCACCCACTTTGAAGCTTATATAAAAACCTCCAACTGCACCCCATTGCCAAAATATTGGTGAGGGAGCTAAACATATGTCTAGCCCACCCACCAAAAATATTGGAGGGACTCGCCTCGCCAAATCCCCATCATGTGTGTGTGTGTGTGTGTGTGTGTGTGTGTGTGTGTGTGTGTGTGTGTGTGTGTGTGTGTGTGTGTGTGTGTGTGTGTGTGTGTTATAGCTGCAATGCATGTACTATTATGTTTTGGGATCGTTTACATACCATGTCAACATTACTGAAGTGGCAGGCAAGGTAAACAAATTACATGTTATTCAGTGAGTGAAACAAATATTCAAATTAGAGTTTTTACTCACTAAGTAAGAATCTCTTGTAGTTTCTAGTCAATGTTTTTCAATGCCAAATCATTGACTGTAAAAAATCCAAAATGGTTGCCCAAAAAAATAGCAGAAAACGTTGTTGGGCTTAAATAAACAATATATAAATTAACCATTGTAATATTACAAAGTATTTCATGTTCCACACATGGTGCGAGAAATATCAAACCAATCCCATATTTTGCGGAGTGTTTTGAGCACAAGCTGCACATGGACCAGAATGAGAAGCTGGCAATGTTTGGTGTCACACATGTCCTTGAACAATATTGCTTTATAATAGAGATGCTGCATTGTAATAGGAGTGTTATGTATGGCAGATCTGCTGTACAGGCACACGGCATAAGGGATCAAGTTCGGGTAGACCATGGTACTGAGTTCTTATGCCCTGTACATACAAGAGCGCAATTCAGATTTAAGAGTGAACCCTAGCCGCCAGCCATATATCTAAACTCGGTCAAAGAGGGTAAGTAGGTTGTCAAATGTGTTTTATTTGTAAACAGCATACAACTCATATACACAACAGTTTCAGTGAGCATGCATAAAATAATAATTGTAAGTTTTGGTAAATTAATGTAGCTATATCGTCAAGATAATATTTGGCGTCCGTCCAGTTAGTCACATGCACGCAAGTATACATGCACATGCTTATGATGCCAGGGCGTTTTTTAACGTACACAGTACAGCCCTTTCGTTTGTCTCCCCAGTCAGACCAACTTCCCTCCCCGTGTGCCCCCATTCTCCTAAACCAGCTCCTTGTGGGGCTTACTTTTTATTCGTTTTAGTGTGTTTGATTTAAATAATTAGCTGCACTAATAAAAAACTTTAACTAGCAGTTGTCATGCATTCTGGGGCCCCTGGACTACTTGAAACGGTGAACAAAGCTCTGGATCTGACGGGAGGTAAAGACACGAAGCTGGTTGGTGTCACCACTGACGGCGAGGCGGCAAACACCGGCAGACAAGTTAGATTATGGCGTCTGCTTGCTAACCGTACGATTCTTCCGGACGCCGAGACGGTGAAGATGTCAGCGCAGGCCGGGAATGTCAAACAGTTCCCCCGGCACCACGATGTCAGGTTTGCCCTGCACGAGCTGCAGCTGGTGGATGCTGTGCTGAATAATCTATCAGCCTTCATTATGGTGTGGGAACAGATGCACGCGCCAGAAAGTATCAGCGACAGAAAGGAGAAGGCTGAAGCCAAAGGGTTCCTGAGAATCTGGAACCACAAACAAACGTTGATCACCGCACTGATGGGCGACAGATATTTGAAGCAATCCAGAAGAAGTTGCAAAGGAGTGATTTGTTCATCAGCGATCTTCTCACTGTGACTGATGCGGCAATCAAGAAGTTCAATCTAATGAGGGATGGACCATTCCCGAGAAGAAGGGAGGAGAAAGTGAGTTGTCAAACCGATAACACAAAAGAGGACCTAACACAACGAACGTGTAATCAACAGTTCGTTTGTACAAACCGCCGCGACAGACGAGCAATTAGGTTGGGGATCGTGCAAGCATCGCACGAATACCTGTCTGAACGCATGCACCCGGAGCAGGAGGACGTCATAAAAGACATGAAGGAGTTAGTGATGTCACACAGTCTGAGATCATTTGTTGAGCATGGTGTGCGCGTCGCCAAGCGCCTTTTCCCAGATGAGGCATCTAATTTTGCGGACGGGGAAGCCGAGCAATGGGAAAACATGATGAACTTCTGCCAGTCACAACTGGTTCAGTTCAGAAAGTGTTGGCATCTCTGGCTTGTATGACTCCACACTTTATGCAGACCGAAAGGATCGTGAGCCACCACAACCTCGTGGTCAATAATCACCGCACCAGTATGAATGAGGGCACGAGAAACGCACGACTCATGGTAGCACTGAATAGTGTTGGTATTGGTTGTAATAAAACATGTTTCTAGGATATATGTGTAACATTTATTTTCATACCAAGATGCAGTCGTCATTCGTCACTGTAGGCCCCACAACTAAGTGGATACAAAGATAGTAACGCATTATATTAAGCTTTCATACATGCCTAAATGTTATGAACATAATCATTAATGTATGCGTTAACTGCCCTTTTTACTTAACTTAAGACATTGCCCTCCAAGTGAAAATTGAATACAAAACGCCCTGCATGATGCACATGATTATTGGTCACTCAACCTTTTTTAATTAACATTCTCATTACTAAAATTAATGTATTGTAATTGAAACAGTTAAAAACAGTGTGCCAGATCAGTTCACTATCATAAATATTGTAACAGACAACCATCTTAACAAGCAATTTCTTTTTACACAAGCACTTTGTGCTTAATAGGATCTTTTAGCACGAGATCAACCAGATTTACCTAGTCTCTAAGCTCGATTGCGATTGTGTGTGTGTGTGTGTGTGTGTGTGTGTGTGTGTGTGTGTGTGTGTGTGTGTGTGTGTGTGTGTGTGTGTGTGTGTGTGTGTGTGTGTGTGTGTGTGTGTGTGTGTGTGTGTGTGTGTGTGTGTGTGTGTGTGTGAAGTTGTAGTTGTAGAGGTCTGGATGGTCTCTCCAGTCTCTTTGCCTTTGGAGGCGGGAGAGGATCTTACTACACGGGAGGAGAGGAAAGAGCCAGCATATACACATATATTTAAGTAACCGTATCCTATTTTGAGTTCAGATTCACGCAGATATCCTATTGTTCTCCACCAAATAAGTCAACAAAATGTTAGCGGTTAAAAGTTTGCTCATTATGCGTTGTTTACACGACATTGATTGGCGCCGCGACCACGAAGCACATCATTCAGTCAGGCTTTAGAAACAGTGGAACTGTTTACAAAGTATTGTCACGGAATGGTGCTGCCATCTCTGGTATGTTTTGTTGCTGAGGTATGTGCCGGCGCCCTCTGGCAATTAAGGCGTGTAACGTTTTAACTACCGACGAGTTGAATGGATTGGTTCGAAGTGTGAAAGGTTTCGGGAGCAGATTTCTGGGATGACTTTAATTTGTATTAAGTGTCGTGGTTGGTCAGACTAACTTCCGGCCATCAAGCTATATAAGGTGAGAACGGCCATTCGAGGCAGACGAACATTGAGCAGTGCGAAAGAAAGTGTTGCACAGAAAACTCTCGTCTCCAGGAATTGGGCCGAAATATGTATCCGCCCAATGCCTGAGGTAAATACTTCTACGATTTTAACAGTACGGATTTGATGCGAGTCACTGCATTTCTCACGTTTGAAGAAGACTGAGCGACAATCGTCTGCGACTCCGTTTGACGTAGCTCGGTCTCCGTGACAGGACCCTCTCGGCATCGTCGACGTCGTGACATCGTTTCAGTGTTGTTGCCTGGTGTTTCGCGTGGGATCGACAGGGCAAATTTACCGTCTATTTTATTGCCCGAATCGCCTGCTTTCGACTACGTGAATTCGTTCGCCGATCGCCGTGCGACTTTCGTCCTGACATCGCGCCGAACGCGGCCGAACGCTGACATTCGCACAACACGAGACATTGGTTACAGCTAACTGACTTTACAACGCCAAGGCAACGGTGTACACCCGTCTTCATGTAAGTGATCAGCTGTTTAATCGTCTCCCATGTAAACCCGTATTTGGATGCGTACTTGTCGAGCTCAATGTATGGTGTTATAATGACATAGTAGAGTAACAGTTGGCCAACTATCACTGAACCGAATATGTTTATGTTGTTGTATTAAACGGGAACGCCAGTTGGTTTCTCGTACTACATATCTAGTGTTACGTTTTGCTTTTCGTTCACTCCGAATCTTAGTGCACCTGAACCTATATTATTACTTGCCATGTTAAATCGGGTACCGCCAATTTATTAATTTGTTAATACTTACACACGATTTTGTGACAAAATGTACACTTCTGACCTTCATATTGCTATACTCGACGACACAACTTCGACTGCAGTTGTCGGCGCTTTGAGGGATATTGTAAACTGAAAACTGGCTTCAACGACGCTCTCGTGAAAAACTTTACACCTGTGTGATACTGAAATAGTGTCCTCTGTTACATGGTGACGCCTTTTATAAGATATCGTTTTAGTTCTTCGCATAATTAAAAAAAAATCATATGTTGTTGAAAAGTGGTCGATAAGACGTATTTCCAAGCACTTTTCGACAACTCTTAACTCTGTTTTGTCAAATTGTGCCCACTTTGTAGATTATCGATTATCATGATGGGAATATTGCCCCAGCCTTGGCTGAGCAGCCTGAGGATGAAGTTATTAGTTAGTTATTTACCTTAAGAGCATAGAATCTTAGTGAAACGGTCCCCTGAGCCTGAGGGATTTTTTTGGGTTTCCGGGCAACCAAAACTTCCCTGGCTCTCCCGGTAGGCCCCTGTTACGACTTACCTGAAATATCTTACTTATTTTGGAAGTATTCATGTCCCTTTCTTTCATTGTTATTCTTTTAGGTCCACGGTACAACACACATGTTGCATGTTAAAATCTAACATAATTAATACAAACCCCAAAACACCGACGAGTGTTCATTAAACGGCGTCAAACGTCTCGGTCGCTTAACAAATCAACGAAATAAATATACAAACGAAATACGAAAAACGAGCTCTGCAGTCGTATTTCATTTTTATGCAGTAAAAACGAAAAACGGTTTGTTTTATTGTTATTTTGTTTTTCTAGCATGTATTAGAAATACCGCGAATAATAAATTGTATTCGTTTTTCGTTTTTCTTACTTCACATCTGAAAACGAAAAACGAACATTGTTTGTTTTTTTCGTTTTGAAATTTGCGAACGAAAAAGTAAAAGATGGCGTATACACGCACCAGCAATGAGTGTTATTTATTTTTCTCTAGGTATGCTTTGCCAACTACAGTACCGTTGGATTATGTTGCCCAACTGCCACCAGAACCATTGGTTTCTGCTGGTGGCAAATACACAGGAGAAGACAATGGCAGTGTTAGACTCACAGGAGACGAGGCGAAAAAAGTTTGTCGCCCTACTATAGGCTATAGCAGTAAGTATTACCTTCCAACGAACCAGTGCAAATATTCATACAGCTTTTGTGCAATACATTCACTTTCTTATAGTTTCCTGCCCTACGTTGGTTAACAACTGCTATAACACCACTTATTGATTAGTTGTGTCTTTACGTGTGTCCATGTTTTCACTGGTGTAGTAAAACAGTAGAGACAAGGCTTTTTGCCTACTTCAGTGTTGATGGTAAGAAGCCTTTCAGTCATGCCTGTTGTTGGTTTAGTGATATGTTTTATGCAGGAATATGCAGGTTATTTTAACATGTGGCCCTGTAATCAGACAACAACTTTGCAAATAATTGTTATATCCGGATAGTATGGATATTGTTTCTGCATTCGTAACTCCGTTATTTTTAAAAGATGCCCGAGTTAAGGTGCAAAATGACTGAAAAATGTGAACGGATTTCTGCCAGGAAGTACACGCAAGGGAGAAACGCAAAGTTGGGTTTGCCATTGGAGCATTGGGAAGCCATGACCGTAAGATGTGGTCAGCAGGAAGACAGCCACAGTTGTGGTGTGTTCACAATGATAGTGAGCATCATTTGAGAAACAATTAGGTTTACCATTAATTGTAATTTATGATATATTAAGACATCAAATTCATGCCAATTTGAAAAAACCCACCAAATGTGCCAATCCTCCGTATGGTACTATATACACAGAGACAGAGTAGTCTGTTTCCTGGGATATTTCAACATGACATATGTTATGATATATATTTGAACAATTTTTTCGCAATGCTGTTTACATAAAACATCCCTAACTGACGTAGGAATGGAAACTTCACATGATACACACTAACTGCCAGCTCAATTACAGTGACATTGAGCATGTGAACATTTGCTCCGTTAAAAGCTGTATGTATGTATGTATGTTATTAAGGGATGACATGAAGGTTTTCAGATGAGTGTGTTATTTATGTGAGGAAATGTCAACATTAATGTGTATCTGTATTCCAGTATGCAAAGGCCATCAGCGTTGGAGGACCACCATACAAGATACGCCAGTGCCATGTCGAAGCTTTCCGAAAGGCGGTATTAGTTCCTGCAATACGTGACACAGTAATGGCAAATGCAGTCACTGATTACATTTGTCATCGTACTGTTTTAATCTAACCAGATCCTATTATTTGATGGCTCTTAGGGCAATATATTATTTAAATGATTTATTCCATACATACAGTATGTTTTAGGTATAATGCCCTTATATTTAAATTGTATTTTAACTGTTTAAGGTGGCTGCATCAGCTATTATAATATTATGCTTCTTTTGAATTAATCATTGCTAATATAAGTTTTGAAGATAAGCTAACCATTTTTTCTCAGAGTTTGCCTCAGATAGTAAATAATACTCCAGACCAAAAAGAATTGATTTTGTATGTTGTTTAGAAATATTTAAATGTGTTTAAAGACAATTAACAAATATGTCAAAAATCACCATAAAATTGCATTTTATTTCATTTTGAGAAACTCCCCAAAAGAAATATTTGTATGGTTGTAAGTACAAACATGTTATTGACATTCAGACGGGTTTTTTTGTAAACAAATGCATCTTAAGTTTGATACAGCTTCATAAACATATTGCTACAATGTTGAAAGACAGCAAAAATCCGTTCTGCATTTCTGGCACGACCCCTTCACCAAACATAAAACCATCTCGTGCAATTTTGGGTAAACACAAGTCGAGTTCATATCCCAAGTTATGGCTTTGTAAATATTGTAGTTTTTATAAAAAGTTACATTAAGTAATACTTCTTGGTTCTTACCAATAATACAAGTATCACCAGATGCTTGTTTTTTGCTTAGAAGTGTGACTTTTTTTACTGGCATGTGGCACAATTTTACAGACACTTCTATTACTGAGATTTCCCCCCAAGGTTTTCCCGCCAAGGTGTCTCATGATATTGTGTTATGAAGGGCCATGTGTTGAACTTGTTGTGGTAGACAAGATTGATTGACACCTGCTGGGGTCAGTCACGTGTCATTGCAAATGGCGGCTGAGGTCGGGCATTATCGGAGAATAAACCAAACTACCGCCAGTATTTGGTGATTTGACAGCATGTTGCATTTAGGTAATTATAATACAACTGCATAGTGGCATGAGAATAACCACACTATTATGATCTGCACTTATGGTAATGAATTTATGTTTGAACTGGGCTGACGCACACGTGATCGTCACTATGGAAACATCGTCAGTTTCCAAGAATCTGAAAAGGGACTTTCCACAGACACACTAAAACTACTAGTTTTTAAAGAACTGATTGGTGACATATGGCACTAGTGCCTTGGTTTTTTTTAATAGTACACATGTTCATACTGACACCTACTAATGTTCTATGAAGAACAAAATAAAGAAATCAACTGACATGATACCCAGTGCAACTACCTTAATTCAATGATTCTTAGTTGTGTTGTTTTTAAATTATTTAACTTAATATTTTAATGATCTAACTATACAGGTTTGTTATTATGATTGTATTGTAAAGCGCCATAGAGTACTGTGTGATTATGGCGCGAGTGCAGCATTATGTAACGGGCTGCGTGGTTTGGTTCTTTGTAAATGTATGCCAATTATTTTAGTGTATTCCTGTTGTTTTATGTTACTTTGTTTAATGTAATAACAACCATAGCTTTGGTTTTATAAGGATCTCCTCAGTTTAATTTACATTATACTAGATTCCCCATAATGTGACGTAAATATACATGACCAGAAAGGCTAATGTTATCTACGAGTTAATAATTATTTGTAACAATAGTTTTATCTTTGAATAATTGGATTTGATCACTTGTCTGATGAAACATCACAGTATTACACAAAGGGCTAGTTTTGATCCGTGTAAATGAATGATTTTTGCATTTTATATTTGATTTAATAATACTATTTGAACTGTTATTTCACACATAATTTACAACTTGACATGATAATAAATGTTTACTTGTGTAAGTCGTGAATGCATGACCAATTTCCATAAAGGTATTATTAAAAATTGTTTGAGTTACCCGGAGTTGCGTTGGGAAAAACTGTTTGGAAATGCTGACCCCAAGATCCCCACCCTCCGTACAAATTTTGAAGGCCTTAATGGGACTAGACTGCACACAAAATGTCAGTCCAATATTTCCAAAACTGATGGCGATAAGTGCCATTTTAAAATTGTGACCATCAGATCGCCACCCCGGACAAATTAAAAACAAAAATATAAAACTACGAACCATGGGTCCGCTAGATCGCATAAAAATGCATGCCCTATATTATATGCAACTCTGGCGCAGATATGTGCCATTTAAAAATTGTAACCCTTACCTCGGACAAAGTTTGAACAAAATCTACATTTACAAACTACCCCAATGGGCCTGCTAGATCACGCAAACTTTCAACTCCATACATGACAAATTGACAGAGATAAGTGCTATTTTAAAATTGTGACCTCCCCTGAGATCCCCACCCCCTGGATTAATTTCGAAAACAACCTACATGTTCAAACTACCCCAATGAACACGCTAGGTCACACACACAATTTCAGCTTCATACATACAGACTTTGTTTCTAACACGTTATTAGTTCGTAGTCTTCAGTTTTCGTTTGGCTCGTTAAAACATCTTTATATATTTCAAATGTTCTTGCTTAAACATTGAGTAAGAATGGCTTGTTTTTTCAGATCAACGTTTTGCGAGTTCGATTATGTGTCTAATTTGGTTATAAGTCGCATTTGCACTTGCAAAGCTCAGTGCATTTCCAGTGTGTCTTCTTGCACGAACACCTTGCGCCACAGCCACTCACGCTTTTGCACCCACACTTCACCAGTTCACTGCACGCTTTGGAGGCCATCGGTAGTGTGCTCCACACAGGAAGCCAGGTCTTGCTCTCTGTTTCGAATGTCCGTCACCACCCTTCTGGAGTACAAGTTTGCTGTTGGGCGACTTCACATGTCGTCCAGATTCCAGCTTGGTAGGCAACGCGCCTCGAATGTTGTAGCAAAGCCTCCTGAGTAGGTGGACTGTTCTCCATCGTTTTGTTCTTCTTGCAGAACAACTGTCTCCGTACCTCAGTCACAGTTTCCAGAGTGCTTGTCTTTTCATAGATAACGACTGTGAATCGCTCCAGTGGTTGGAAGTGTTGGGAGTCCACTGTCAATTGGGAGTGTGGGTTTCCTGCCATGTAGTTGAATGTCTGGGTAACCCCAGGGTAAGAATTCCAGGCTTCCCATGTTGACTTCTTCCCCTTTCTATCGAATGCTGACGCTGTATCACACCCTGTGAAACTGTGGAAGAGGGGAAGGGCTGTGGACTTATCTTTGCCCAGCTCATGGCAGATGGCATTAATATGTAGGTACACGAAGTTATTCCCAGTGCCAAAAGCAACCCAGATGTCTGCAAGAACATATTTGGAGACGATGGCGTGGAATATGCGGATGAGGATTACGACTACATCAGAGTCCACACTGCGCACCAAGCAAATGTTAGAACCACTCTCCATGGCATCTTGCAAGTGGATAAGTATTCTTGTATCCACTTCCTCGTGGTCACATTTCGGCATGCAGTGGCTGGTGCCTTTGCTGACAACTGTGCTGCCAGATGTAATGAAGATCTGCTTGTCTTCTTTGCATTCGGCAGACGCAACCTTGCTGGAGAGGAATGTAAAGAGGTCTTGCTTATTGGTGGTGTCACACAGGAAATCTGTCCAGTTCCCTGGAACCTTATTTTGACCAGCAACCTTCCTTCTGATGCCTTTGCCACGTTTCTCCCTGGTTGATGCTGCTGGATACATACGTGTCCCAGACCACGTCAACTCTTGTAGAGGTCTCCAAATTCTGTATGATGTGTGGAAGAAACACGCGACTGGCATATTCGTCAAACTTGGTAATGTTGATGATTGGCAACAGGTGCACAACGGCAGCACTATCAAGAATGTTCACATCGAATGATCTAGGAGGTTCAGTCTGTGGCTCATCTGTCCCTTAGATCTGAATACTAAGCAAATCCGACTTCTTTCCTTGTAGTTTACCTGTATCAGAGAGAAATGGAAGATATGGGTGATTTTCATGCTTGAAGAAGGTTCCCATGTCTCCATCCCTATTCTGCATGACTATATTTAATCTGGATAAGAGTGACACACTTCAGCAGTGAGATCTGCCCTGCCTGCTTGGTCTTTGCCTTAGGTGTTGGACAATTTCAGGGGAACTTCCGGTGGTGAATTGGTTTGAATTTGGTGCAGCAAACTTGCGAAAATATAAGGATATTTGATCAAGATAAGTGATATTATTGAGTGTATAGCATACATAACGTAATTATAGACATATATTAAGCAATATTTTTTGTTAAAAGTTAGCTAGAGGGAGTAATCTAGGGTAGATTAAAAGTAGGCGATTTGCGAGCGATAACTGGGGACGTTAATGTAATCGGAAAGTTGTTTACAAAGTAGGTCACTGGCGAAGTTAACGTAACGTGAACGACAATAGAATAGCGTTATTTGAGATAATCGATGTAGTTAGATGAGTAATTAAAACCTGAAATAACAACCTTTTAAAGTGTATATTAGTACACAGAAAACAGTCTTTGTAAAGACTACCTTGTATCTAAGCCTAACTTGAATACATTGTCATCGACATCGTAACTAGGTAAGGCACGGTGTGTCACTGTGTGTTAACAAATATAACTAACTATAACCTAAACAATCTGGTGTAAATTGTACACAGAAAAGTCTTTTCAAAGACTATATAAAAACTATTTTGAACATAAATAAATTCTGATATGGCACCTTGCAAGCGGCAACTCAGGGCAAAACAACACTTAGTTTGCAAAGACTGCCAGAGCTGGGTGGATTTTGCGTTGTCTGGCTGTCCAAAATCATGGGCAGAGACCAAAGATGACGGATTCACCTTTCGGTGTATGGGGTATTTGAGGGTGGAATGTCTGATGAAGGAGGTGTGTAAGTTGACGGATATAGTGAAGGAGATGGAGGTGAGACTCAACATAGAAATAGATGGAACAGAGAGGGATTACGCAGGGAGAGTTGAGAATTCTACAACACAGAAGGAGCAGAGTTGTGACACGGAGACTGAAGAAAGGAGACTGAGAGGAGGGAAGGTGACCGGTGTGAAGGAACAAGAAATTGAGAAGACAGAGGGACGGAGGAAAAGTGTTCGGCAGAGGAAAAGAAAACGGGTCAGTGGGGATAGATCAACAGGTAGTCAGACTGTAGAGAACGAGGAGAGACGCGACAGCAATACAGGTGGTGAAGAGGTAGATACCACAGACGCAGTTGATAAGACTGTGATACAGAAGACTGATGGAAGAAGACAGTGTTCAGCAAAAAACAGAAAACATGACAGGCGTGAAGGTGACAGGGGAGAAAGTGACCGTAGTGAAGGAGGTAGCCGGGGAAAAGGGACGGGAGAGTAGAGAAGAAAATGTGATGGGAGGAAAGATGAAGGGACGAAAGGAAATGAGAGTAAATGTGCTAGAAGAGAAGATGACAGGAGGAAAGGGGACAAGAGAAAACGCGACAGGAAAGAAGGGAATGGAAGATAATGTGACAGGAGAGAAGACGGCAACAAGAAAAGAAACAACCAGACATATGCAAACCGAAGGAGCTATTCCGAGGCAGTGATTGAGGGGGCAAGGAGAAAAGAGAGAGTGTTTATGGGCGATTCAATTCTGAGAAAAACAGACAAGACTATATGCGAGGGGAAGGACGTTGTTGTATGTCTACCGGGGGCTAGGATAGAGCATGTGACCGAAAGGGTAGAGAAGGTATTGGGGCATGGCAAGGGAGGGTCTATACTAGTACACGTAGGGACAAACAATGCAGACAAGGAGGGAACAACTGGGATAGTTCATTTAGTGAGGAAGCTAAAGAAGACAAGAGTGGAACAGGTTGTTCTCTCAGGAATTTTGCCAGTAATGGGAGGAAGGGGGGCAATATACAGAAACTGTAAGAGGATGGCGATCAACGCACTAGTTGAGCAGATGTGTGAAGAAGAGGGCGTGGGATTCATAGATTTATGGGGGTAGTTTGTTGGGAGAGAAGATATGTACATGAGAGATGGCCTCCATCTAAGTGGAAAGAGGGCAGCAGTATTCTCAGAGAATCTGCTGCGATCTGTTGACAGTGGGACAGGTTGCATCTATTTAAACTAAATTCCCAGGGGGGACTCGCAGAGAAGCCTGAAACTGGAGGCATAGATAAAGACAGCAAAAATAATTCAGCAATGAACAGTCTGGAAAACTGTTCTGAAGCTGGATATAAATGTGTTTGTTTAAATGCAAGGAGTATAGTAAACAAAAGGAATGAACTAAACATTATGGTAGAAGATATTGACCCTCACATAATAGGTTTAACCGAATCCTGGACCACCACCGATATATCAGATGCCGAATTAGGACTGACAGGATATGTAATGTTTAGGAAAGATAGAATAAGAAGAAGGGGAGGTGGAGTTATTTTATATATTAAAGAATCTATCCAGGCTTATGAAATAAAATTAGACAGAGAAGCAGATTGCGAAGAAGCTGTTTGGTGTAACATAGTTTCAGGAAACTCAACGTTAACGGTTGGATTAGTTTATCGAAGTCCAAACATAAGCATAGAAGAGAATGAAAAAATACAAAACGCTATAAGGGAAGTGAGCAAACGGGACTGTGTTATTATGGGGGATTTTAACCATGGGCATATAAAATGGAAATCTCTATAGAGTATGGGTAATGAGGATCACAAGTTTTTTGTTTTAATACAAGATAGGTTCCTTTCTCAACATGTGCTAGAACCAACCAGAGGAGAGAATGTGTTAGACATAGTTTTATCCTCACATAATGAATTAGTTGACAATGTCAGGATATGTGAGCCACTGGGGAATAGTGATCACAACCAGATACATTTTATCATCAAAGTAAAATCAGAAAGGAATAGTAAAAAGCAGTACAGGAGAAATTTCCACAAAGGAAAATATAAGGACATAAGGAAATATTTAGCAAAGATAGACTGGAATAACACACTGAAGAATAAGACAGCAACAGAATGCTGGAATATCTTAAAGAGTGAAATTGAATGCATCATCATCAAATTTGTTCCCTTAAAAAAACACGGGAAACTGTCCAAAAAGAAACACTTATCGAAAGAAGCAATTAGAAAAATTTAGTATAAAAAAATGATGTGGAAATCATATAGACGTACTGGAAATGACGAAGACTACAACATTTATAAAGAAGCACTAAACCAAGCTACAGCTGAAATTAGAAATTAAAAGAGAAGATATGAACATAAATTAGCTTGTAATATAAAACATGACAGTCTTTATACATATGTTCGAAGCAAACAGAAAGTTCAGGATAAGGTCGGTCCTCTAGAAGATAGTGCTGGAAATATAATGTCAGAAGGATTCTTAATGGCAGAAGACCTGAATGAGTATTTTAGTTCAGTGTTTACCAGAGAAGACACTAGTTCACTGCCAGTACCAGAGGCTAAGTTCAAGGGGGCAGAATCAGACTATTTAAGAAATGGCAGCTAAGAAAATTAGGGCTATGAAGGATAATAAATCACCTGGAGTGGATGGTATTCCACCCAAATTACTATTGGAAATTGTAGAACAAATTAGCACACCGCTTGCAACAGTTTTCAACTTGTCATTAGAAGAGGGTGTGGTTCCTTTAGAATGGAAAGAAGCAAACATTATACCGTTATTTAAAAAAGGTTCGAGAAACAAGTCAAATAATTATAGACCAGTTAGTTTAACATCAGTGATTTGTAAATTATTAGAAAGACTAATTAAAGATCACATGGTGGATTTTCTTGTTAAACATAACTTGATAAATCCATCTCAACATGGGTTTCTAAAAGCGAGGTCATGCTTAACAAATATGTTATGTTTTTTGGAAGATATCACTAAGTGGGTAGATGATGGATCATCAGTAGATATCATCTACTTAGATTTTCAAAAAGCTTTCGACAAAGTGCCACATCAAAGATTACTGCTTAAACTAAATGCCCATGGCATAGGAAATGGTATTATTAACTGGATAGAAAAATGGCTGATTGACAGAAGACAACGGGTAGTTGTTGATGGGAGGCTTCAAACTGGAAATCAGTTTTGAGTGGGGTTCCACAGGGATCAGTACTGGGACCTATATTATTCTTAATATATATAAACGATTTGGACGATGATATAGCTAGCAAGGTGTTGAAATTTGCAGATGATACAAAGTGTTTAGAAGGATTAAAAGTGATGGAGATAGACAGCATTTACAAGATGATCTTGACGGTTGATCGAATGGTCTGAAAAGTGGCAAATGTTGTTAAATTTTGGGAAATGTAAATGCCTTCACACAGGACATGGGAACGAAAATGTAGACTATACAATGGGGGGAACTGTACTAAGTACTACTGTAAAAGAAAAAGACTTAGGGCTGACAATTAGTGCTGACATGAAGGTTTCAGAGCAGTGTGGAATTGCAGCTTCAAAAGGAAATCAAATCCTTGGATTGATTAGGCGAAATATAACATATAAAGAAAAAGAACTAATAATACCGCTGTACAAAACAATAGTTAGGGCTCATTTAGAATATTGTATAGAAGCGTGGAGGCCATTCCGCAAGAAGGACATAGATATGCTAGAAAGAGTACAGAGGAGAGCGACTAAAATGATACAAAAACTGAGGGATCTTCGTTATGAAAAACGCCTAAAAGAATGTGGTTTAACAACACTAGAGACCAGGAGCTTGAGAGGAGTTCAGATAGAAGTGTTTAAAATATTGAATGGTTATGAAAATATTGATAGAAATATGTTTTTTTTTCAGTTAAGAAAGACTTGAGGACATGAAGTTACATTAGAGTTCGAGGCTATATTTGGCGGAGATTGATCGTAGAAATTGGTGGTGTAAAAAGTGGATAAACAAGTGGAATTACTGATTGATAAGTATTATTTTTGCCTTAATATCATTCATAAAGTTGCAATAAACATATATTGAGTAGCATTTGTGCTTAAAGTTAGTTAGTTAAAGTATTTTAGAACACCTTAGTATAGTGAGTGATAATAGGGTAACGCAGTAGGCGGCTTAGCCTTCGACAACTTGTAAACAAGATTTAACAAACCTGATTATGTGGTAGAATATATAGGAGATAAAGTAACAACCATCAAACTACTTACACAAGATAATATCTGTGTAAGCCAGTACTTGCTATATATTTTGGTTAGGTAGCATTGTTGTTAAAATTAAGCAAGGGCGATAGTCGGGCGGCGTAACCTAAATAAATAAAGCAGCCTAACATAACGTAATTGATTGTATTTAAATTAGGTCACTACCGGTGATGTTAGCGTTCGTATTAGGATAAATAGTCGGCTGTGAAATTGAAATTTTTAACCTAAAGTGTGCTGTAGTACACAGGAAACAGTCTTTATAAAGACTAAGTTAGTTAAGTTATTAAATAAATTCTGATCGGGATATGGCGCCTTGCAAGCGGAAAGTCAAGGCAAAGCGACACTTGGTGTGCGATCACTGCTACAGCTGGGTAGATTTTGCATCGTCCGGGTGTGGAAAGTCATGGGCAGAAACCATGGAGGAAGGATTCACCTTTCAGTGCATTGGATGTTGGAAGGTGGAGTGTTTGCAGAAGGAGATAGTTAGGTTGACAGATATTGTGAAGAGAATGGAGATGGGAATTAGCAAGGAGGCAGGTCGAACGGAGAGAGAAGACAGGGAGAGAGGTGAGGATACTGCAAGACTGAAGGAGAATAGCAGTGGCAAGAAAACTGAGGAAAGGAGATTGAGAGGAGAGAAGGTGATTGGAGGGGAAGAAATTGGAAAATCGACAACAGAAAACGTGACAAGCGTGAAGGTGACAGGGAAGAAAGTGACTGTAGAGAAGGAGGGAGGGAAGATGGAACGGGAGAGGAGAGAGGAAAATGAGACGGGACGAAAGAAGAAGGGACGAAGGGAAGTGAGAGCAAATGTGATAGAAGAGAAGTCGATAAAAGGGACGCTGACAGGAGGAAAGGTGACAAGAGAAAAAGTGACAGGAAAGAATGGATCGGAAGAGAATGTGACAGGAGAGAAGACGGCAGGGGGGAAAGACAACAAACAGACAGATGCAAACCGAAGAAGGAGCTATTCTAAGGCAGTGATTGAGGGGGCAATGAGGAAAGAGAGGGTGTTTATGGGTGACTCCATTATGAGAAAGACGGACAAGACACTGAGCGAGGGGGAGGACATCGTTGTTTGTTTACCGGGGGCTAGGATTGAACATGTAACTGACAGGGTAGAGAAGGTATTGGGACATGGCAAGGGGGGGTCTATACTGGTACATGTAGGAACAAATAATGCAGACAGGGAGGGAACAACTGCGATAGTACAGAAGTATAGACAGTTAATGAGGAAGCTAAAGAAGACGAGAGTCGAACAGGTTATTTTGTCAGGAATTTTGCCAGTAATGGGAGGAAGGGGGGCAACGTATAGAAACTGCAAGAGGATGGCGATCAATGCACTAGCTGAGCAGATGTGTGAAGAAGAGGGGGTGGGATTCACAGATTTATGGGGATACTTTGTTGGGAGGGAAGATATGTACATGAGAGATGGCCTCCATCTTAGTGGAAAGGGGGCAGCAGTTTTCTCAGAGAATCTGCTGCAATCTGTTGACAGTGGGACAGGTTGCATCTATTTAAACTAGATTCGCAGGGGGGACTCACAGAAAAGCCTGAAAATGGAGGCATAGATAAAGACAGCACAAATAAATCAACAAATAACAGTCTGGAAAACTCTTCTGAAGCTGGATATAAATGTGTTTGTTTAAATGCAAGGAGTATAGTAAACAAAAGAAATGAACTAAACATTATGGTAGAAGATATTGACCCTCATATAATAGGTATAACCGAATCCTGGACCACCACCGATATATCAGATGCTGAATTGGGACTGACAGGATATGTAATGTTTAGAAAAGATAGAATAGGAAGAAAGGGAGGTGGAGTTATTTTATATATTAAAGAATCTATTCAGGCTTATGAAATAAAATTAGAAAGAGAAGCAGATTGCGAAGAAGCTGTTTGGTGTAACATAGTTACAGGAAACTCAACGTTGACGGTTGGGTTGGTTTATCGAAGTCCAAACATAAGCATAGAAGAGAATGAAAAAATACAAAACGCTATAAGGGAAGTAAGCAAACGGGACTGTATTATTATGGGGGATTTTAACCATGGGCATATACAATGGAAATCTCTACAGAGTATGGGGAGAGAGGACCACAAGTTTTTAGTTTTAGTTCAAGATACATTCCTTTCTCAACATGTGCTAGAACCAACCAGGGGTGAGAATGTGTTAGACATAGTTTTGTCCTCACAGAATGAATTAGTTGACAATGTCAAGATATGTGAGCCACTGGGGAGTAGCGATCACAACCAGATACATTTTACCATCAAAGTAAAATCAGAAAGGAATAGCAAAAAGCAGTATAGGAGAAATTTCCACAAAGGAAGGTATAAGGACATGAGGAAATATTTAGCAAAGATAGACTGGAATAAGACACTGAAAAATAAGACGACAACAGAATGCTGGAATATATTAAAGAGTGAAATTAAGTGCATAATCGATAAATTTGTACCCTTCAAAAACCAAGGAAAACGGTCCAAAAAGAAACACTTATCGAAAGAAGCCATTAGAAAAATTAAGTATAAACAAATGATGTGGAAGTCATATAGATGTACTGGAAATGATGAAAACTACAACAATTATAAAGAAGCACTTAACCAGGCTACAGCTGAAATTAGAAATTCAAAGAGAAGCTATGAACAACAATTAGCTAGTAATATAAAACATGACAGCAAGAGTTTTTATGCGTATGTTCGAAGCAAACAGAAAGTTCAAGATAAGGTCGGTCCTCTAGAAGATAGTGCTGGAAATATGATATCAGAGGGATTCATAATGGCAGAAGACCTGAATGAGTACTTTAGTTCAGTGTTTACCAGGGAAGATATTAGTTCACTGCCAATACCAAAGGCTAAGTTCAAGGGGGCAGATTCAGACTATTTAGGACAATTAATTGTAACCCCGGAAATGGTAGCTAAGAAAATAAGGGCTATGAAGGAAAATAAATCACCTGGAGTGGATGGTATTCCACCCAAACTACTATTGGAAATTGTAGAACAAATTAGCATACCACTTGCAACAGTTTTCAACTTGTCATTAGAAGAGGGAGTGGTTCCTTTAGAATGGAAAGAAGCAAACATTATACCGTTATTCAAAAAAGGTTCGAGAAACAAGTCAGAGAACTATAGACCAGTGAGTTTAACATCAGTGATTTGTAAATTATTAGAAAGACTAATTAAAGATCACATGGTGGATTTTCTTGCTAAACAAAACTTGATAAACCCATCTCAACATGGTTTTTTTAAAGCGAGGTCATGCTTAACAAATATGTTATGTTTTTTGGAAGACATCACTAAGTGGGCAGATGAGGGAACACCAGTAGATATCGTCTACTTAGATTTTCAAAAAGCTTTTGATAAAGTACCACATCAAAGATTACTGCTTAAACTAAAGGCCCATGGCATAGGAAATGGTATAATAAACTGGATAGAACAATGGCTGATTGACAGAAGACAACGTGTAGTAGTTGATGGGGAGGCTTCAAACTGGAAATCGGTATTGAGTGGGGTACCACAGGGATCAGTATTAGGTCCTATATTATTCTTAATATACATCAACGATTTGGATGATGAAATAACAAGCAAGGTGTTGAAATTTGCGGATGATACAAAAGTGTTTAGAAGGATTAAAAGTGATGGAGATAGACAGCATTTACAAGATGATCTTGACAGGTTGATGAAATGGTCTGAAAAATGGCAAATGATGTTCAATTTTGGGAAATGTAAATGCCTCCACATAGGACATGGGAACGAAGAGGTAGAATATACAATGGGGGGTACTGTACTAAGTACTACTGTAAAAGAAAAGGACTTAGGGTTAACCGTTAGTGCTGATATGAAGATTTCAGAGCAGTGCGGAATTGCAGCTTCAAAGGGAAATCAAATCCTTGGATTAATTAGGCGAAACATAACGTATAAGGAAAAAGAGCTAATAATACCGCTGTACAAAACAATAGTTAGGCCTCATTTAGAATATTGTATTCAAGCGTGGAGGCCATATCGCAGGAAGGACATAGATATGCTAGAAAGAGTGCAGAGGAGAGCAACTAAAATGATACAAAATCTGAGGGATCTTAGTTATGAAATACGCCTAAAAAAATGCGGTTTAACAACACTAGAGACCAGGAGATTGAGAGGAGATCAGATAGAAGTGTTTAAAATATTGAAGGGTTATGAAAATATTGATAGAAATATGTTTTTCTCAGTTAAGAAAGATAGAAGGACTAGAGGACATGATCTTGCATTAGCAAAGGAGCAGAGTAGATTGGATATAAGAAAGTTTTCATTTTCACAAAGAACTGTAAATGAATGGAACAGATTACCTGCTGATTGTGTGGGTGCTAGTAGCGTGAATATGTTTAAAAATAAAATCGACACATACCTCAGAAGGGCGGGATACACATAGATAAAAAGGTCGGACTCTCGAAAAGCCAAGGGCTTCCTTGTCCACCTGCTACCTAGAGTTAATTCTCTGGGTGGCAATCTTGTTAAATTAGTAAAGGAGCAGTGTAGATTAGACGTAAGAAAGTTCTCATTTTCACAAAGGACTGTGAATGAATGGAACAGATTGTCTGATGATTGTGTGGGTGCTAGTAGTGTGAATATGTTTAAAAATAAAATCGACACATACCTCAGAAGGGCTGGATATATGTAGATAAAAGGGTTGGACTCTCGATAAGCCAAAGGGCTTCCTTGTCCACCTGCCATCTAGAGTTAATTCTCTGGAAGGCAATCTTGTTAAATATTGTTAAATTAAACAGAGGCAGTGAGTTTTTCTTGATATGCTCATGGATAGAGCGCTTGCGGTCAGTAAGCACTGATTGACGGTAGGCGTTGTATTGCTCCCTGCCCACTGCTTCCACGGTACGGACTGTGTTCACAACTGACTCGTCGAGCACATTCCGAGTGTCCATTGTTAACAGTTCAGGGCTGGTATCTAGGAAAGGACTGGTCTTCTCAGAGATAGCCAGAACAAGACCAAAGGTTTGCTCTTTGAATGTCTTCTGCGTTGAGAGTCCCTCCTCGTGGTGTTGTTTTTTTATTTTCTTCTTCTGAGGTAAACTCCTCCTCAAACTCTTGAAGAAGTCGTGCTTGCTCAGTTCCAGCTATCATCCACTTCTTGAAAGCTGAAGGATTCTCTGTCCGTTCCACTGCACCCCCTGTGCCCTTCACCAGGTCATTATTTTGCTCGTGAGCCTGGTCGATTGGTATATATATATGAATCGCCTGGATGTCTTCGAAACAACCAAGTGGCCTTTGTCTTCAAATTCATCTTGGATGGCTGGAGGTAGGTTCTCCATGTCTCGTATGTGTACGGGAATCCACCTGGCGTAGCTCTGATGATCAAGGGAAAAGCACCAACCCAGTAAAAAAACCTTCAGTGATTCCAATACAAGGGGAAGTATCGTTCTCGGTTGGCCCGCATGAAAATCAGACCAAGTATTTCCTTCTTGAGGATGGTTTCCCAATACTGAAATGTTGGGCTCTTGCTGATCATATCTTGTCTCCACGTTTCTTTCGCCCTCTCATCGTGTGGTCCTTCAGTCACAGTGCATGTGAAGGCATCGTGCTTTTTCACATTGCCATTTCAATATGGAGACCACCGAACATAATTATATACTTGTCTTCGCCATGTATCTGAGGCCAATTCCACTGAACAAACTTGGCCAGTGCATACAGTGGTGGATCTAAAGTAATCACTGGAATCTGACCAGGATTCAGGAACTGAGTGGCTTCGCGCTGAACATTTATCCCATGCTTGATCATAGCAGCTTAAGCAGCTTTCTCGTAGAACAGTGGCAGGAGTTGTGTGAGAGAAGTTTGTCTGTCATTAGATATGTTGTCCTGATGACTGGCATGGTAGGCTGACCAGGCCACAGCATCTCCCTTGGTTAACTCATCCTTCTCGGTCAGCTTGGAAGCATGCTCCAGCCAACATTTATCTTTTTCACATGCCTCCTCCAGACGTCCACCAACAGCTTTAATACCATTGGATGTCTCGGGTACAGCCACACTGTTTGTCTTGAGTGCAACTGCAGGTACAACGGGGAAGCTGTCAGGCAACACATGATTCTTCTTTGTTTCTTTAGAGGGCAATCGTATGTAATCCTGAGGCTGTCCCGTATTTTACTTGGTAGGGAACTGAAAGAGCCAAACAAGCAAAATGATACTTTGCATTAATCGAAACGAGGTCACCAGCAGCAATCCTGGTCAGTATAGCTGTTGCCTGCAGATCTGCAGCCATGTTTCTGATGTTGGTGTCTGCCTGAAGAGTTGCAAAGACATGTAGCTACCCATCACATTTGTTGCAGAATATGCACGTGCCAGTATCCACGGGCATGCGGCGCTGAAGTCGCTTGGCTGCAGCTCCCTCTTCCTTACTATTTCCAGTTTCTCCCCACTGAACTTGACATGACATGTTTTATGCCACTGCTCACGATGCTGAATAAACTGGGTCTTATCCATGTTCTCACTAAACTTAAGTGGGACCGGGGGTCCCCCTAACTGCCTGAATTCACTGACACTGTCCAAAAACGTCCCGTATGCCTTTGAGCTGTCCGTGTGTTGACGCACATTAAGGGGGCATCGGGGCGTTTCCGAGGTTGTCTGCTGACATATTGCGCACAAAGTCCAGTCCATTGTGCGCAACTGCACACAATGGATAGGCTAAAATAGAAAGAAGTATTCGCTTAAAAGTGTCATCCTTCAGCTCAGTCAGTGGTATTATAAACCGTCATAGACGCCGATCGGCGTTTTGGGACTAAAGTAATCTTACATGGTTTGGTCACTCACACAAATTGGTCGTCCATTGCGCAAGTCTTAAAATCTTACTGGATATTACATATACATTTGAAGAACATTCACTAAATTGATTATGTTGCGAAATCGAATCGATCGTCCCGGGTGAGTAGTTTCGGTGATCTGACAAGTCCATGTTTTGAAGAATTGTCTCATCTGTTTAGATGTAATTATGTGAAGGAATTTAAGCTGTGTGTATGCTAGTAGAGTGTTGTGATGGAATATAACAACAATAACAGACAATAATCTTATCATTGTCCGACCGTCAAATAGGAAACTTACCGAACGCGGTGAATGGAAATGGCGGTGTTTGCATCCTGTTAGCGTATGTAGTGCCGCCTAGCGACCATGAGTGATAAGTGACATGGACAAAAATACGTGCGCGGGTTACAGACAGTAGAGAGTGTCTGCAAGCATACCGATCACGGTTCCCTTCCCTACCCCTAACGCGCTGTGCGTACTACGTCATCGCTTTCTGTGTTTATGCGATCGGTTATGTATCGATCAGACAGGTAAATACGTAACCGGCCGGAATGATCGGTAAGCGCAATCCCTATCCATTTTACGTTCAAATTATGGATTAGTCAAAGACAAAGTAAACAATATGACAGCATTGTACATAAAACGGTTTTTGACTGTTTAACCGCGTCATTTTAATTGCTGTTGTGTTTAATGCATCAGAAAAAAAAGATTTTTAAGACGTTGCCGAGTGCTGGAAACAACTGGAACTAGAACCTATCTCAGCATGTAATACATAACGGTGGGGGCTCAAATCGTGCGGTCAATCGTTTATGTTGTTTTCTATTAAAAAAAACCTGATAATATTCTACCGCAAGATATCTATGTGCTAAATCTCTAACACATATTCCGTTAAATTTGTGCAAATAAACTGTTAGAAAAGTTGTCTTGGGTGAAGTACTTACGAATAATATAGACAGGCAAATCCAAATCTCGCAAAAGGCGCCTGCGTTAAAAATCGTGCATCCTATCTTCGCTGTGATATGTGCTTTTATACATAATTCCAAAATGATTTAGATGCATTATGGTCTGTCCATTTGAGCTTGTGAGTAGGACCACATATCCAGCTGAAAATCAAAGACCGTATATCAATACAAGACGGTGCAGCGCGCGCTATCTACATTGTTCGAGGAAAGTACGTAAGCAGTTCGTCCGCCATTCTGGAGTTGCGCCAAGCCAGACCATACGCTTACAGAAAATGCCGTTCTTTGCATTATCATTGCTCAACATTTTCAACGATAACCTCAAAAGTTTTATTATATAAGTGGTACAGCCTGATGATTAATATGATGAACCACGCCGACGTTCAGTTGGCTCAATAAATAAGTTTCGTCGTGATTTGTTTGCAAATTTCATTATTTTGAATTGTGATAGCTAAAAAACTTCAAGGATTACTTTAATATGTTTCATTTTAAATATGACGCATCACAGCTTGATGATTATTCTGATGAAATGAGGTGACTGAATCTAAAATCGCGCGCTGGCGGTCTCGCAGGCGCATGCGCTTGCTTCCCGAATGGCGGACAAAAACCTTCAGTGTAGACTGCCACTTTCTTGTCCAAATAGAGGCTCTTTGCTGAAAAGGGCATAAATGTACGATACGTTGGCGCGTGAAATGCCGTGATGTAGACACTCCTGACGGTTACGTATCTCCAACAATCGCCACCGATCGCGCAGCACGTAAGGGATAGGGAAGAGAATCGAGGTCGTTTGCTGACACTCTATCATCATGCGTTATCCCGTCGCTGTTAATAATAATAATAATAAGATAACTTCTATTGCGCCTAAATCCTTGGAAACCAAGCTCAGAGGCGCATCAAAACAAAAGGGTTGGTCAATCTCAAAATCCATAAGTAGTTTTCCAGTTGTCAACAGATGGGTCAAGGCGCTGGGGAGCTACGGTGGATAAGCAAGGTTGTAAAAATACGTTTTTAAATGACGACGGAATTTTGTAATATTTTCAACTGATCTAACACTAAGAGGAAGCATATTCCAAAGAGTTGGTGCAGCAACAGAAAAGCCCTAGTTCCAATGTTAGTGTTGACTTTAGGAACAAAAAGTAGGTCAGAACTAGATGATCGAAGTTGGATAGGTTTTCTTATAGGAGTAAGCAATAAATGCAAATAAGATGGTTACTTGTTGGACAGTGCCCGGTATGTAATGGTACAGATCTTAAAACTTTATACGATATCGTTCAGGGAGCCAATGCAAAGACTTCAAAAATGGTACAGAGCGAGAAAAACGAGGAGATCTTGTAACTACTCTTGCTAGACAATTTTGGACACGCTGAAGTTGTGTGATATCCTTGCTAGCGATATTATAAAGGAGAGAATTGCAATAGTCAAGTCTGCTGATAACAAGCGCTGTTGTAATAGTCTTAGCAACAGAAAATGACATATACCGGCGAATACGGCGAAGATCACGAATATGATAAAAACAGCAGCGACATGTTTGAGATATGTGTTGTCTGAAATTGAAGTTACTATCAAAGATCACTCCTAGATTCCGTACTGAGGTTGCTGGCGTGATATACTGATTCAAAATACGCGTAGGGAAAAAACCATCCGGTTTACAACGCTGCATTGGAGTACCAATAATGATCAATTCAGTTTTATTTGCATTTAATTTCAACTTGCTTGCGTTATCCCTGTATCGATGATTACATTTCAGCAAGTTACCAAACACCAACAATGTTATCTCGATTAGTTTTTTGCAAGTCAGCCAGTTCTATGTACTACATATCAGCTAAAAACCATCGTGCACCCGGTGGCGAACAGGCTAACAATTAAGCAAAATAACCCTTTATTGACCTCTGGGGACCCAAATATGGCTCGGAATGGAAAGCAGATAGAAGATTCGTGATTAACGTGCAATGTATAGATGCCGAAGTATACGACAATCGGAGCATTTAACTAAAAAACATAACTTGTCAATGTTTTCTTCCCCAAAATTTGTTTAAATGGCTGAAACAGGCTACAGAAAGGTCACATGACATGGTTCCAATAAAATGATGAAAAGTTACGGCACATAGATTTACAGGAAAAATTTTTTTTGCTTTTGTCCGGCATGTCCTGATAATATCAAAAGTTGGCCCTAAGCTGCCTCAATACAATAAACGTTCGTTAAATAGACACTTTGAATACATTCAAAACTTGCCTTAAGACTTACCAATTTAAGCAGGCGAACTTCGACTGAGGAACTGTGCTGTAGGACACTTTTCATGAACATATATTAATCAATTAATTTATTTTTATTAGATATATTTTAATTAATTTATTATTATTTTCTTTTAATACAATTTTTAATATTGTAATATATATTCTTTTACTTAATTATCTTAATATTTGTGCAAATATGTTATTTATTTTATTTACATTATATATACAGTCATGTGTGCGTGTGTGTACGTGCGTGCGTGATCGCGCGCGTTGTGTGTGTGTGTTTGTAAAACGAAAACGTGTTAGCTCGTTTAGCTGACAATATCAGATGATAGCAATAACAGCTAAGTCAGTTGCGATCAGATGTGTGCGTGCGTGTGTGCGTGCGTGCGTGCGTGCGTGCGTGCGTGCGTGCGTGCGTGTATGTGTGTTTGTACTGTTTGAGGGTATCAGTACAAAACAGAGCTCCCAGTGGTTGCAATGCAATAATTGGACGTGCTTTCTTATACTGCGCTGGTGCCGCCTAGACATGGCGCTCGTTGCGCCTACTCGATGGTCAGAACAAAGATTTCGGCAGCAACAAATGAAGCGCCCATACAGGGTTTTCCATTTATTTGTATACGAGGTGGGGGGTTTCAAAAAGCCCATATTTAGCGTGACGTTTTTATTAGGATGGCCCCTTTACACCTTACATGCGTATGTACCCCTACACTCGCCCTAGGAATAGTCCAACGCCCCACTTGGGACATTATTATCGGGACATTTCCCCCAACTAGCGGCATCGTGCCATCCACATATGAAACGTATTCAAGATCATCATTGATTGATTAAGAAATATATGCGCCAAGAATTATTGGGACCGTTTTAGGTCCGTTTGGTCACGGATGTTCAAACTACGCTGTTTGTACAGATGAAGTGAATTGAAAACCTGTGAACAAAACGCCTCCAAAATGCCGGCAATAATTCTTGGCGCACATATTCCTTAACCAAGAATATTCCTACGTTAGTGTCATAGGCAGGCCTAGATATGGGTGGCAGTACACCTCTTGTTGGAGGAAACAAGTCCCGATAATAATATCTCAAGCGGGGCTTTGGCCTTCGCCTACACTCACCCGTGACGTGACGTGCTGGAAGAACAAAAGAGAAAGGTCGAGACTTCACACCGTCATCACACGTTCTGCTTCAACGACCATCGTTCTGCATCCCAGAGTGCAGACACAAAGGCAAAGAAACCGACAGCATGGTACAATGCCATCTGTGCCAACTGTGGGTGCATTACGAATGCGTTGGAGAACAGCCAGAGGAGATTATTGGCTTGTGGAGCTGCCATGCATGCAGAAAACTGCCTAGTGTTGTCCTGCAACTGGTTAACACTGTATCAAAACTCGAAACGTCAATACTACAGTTAAATGACAACAATGCGGAATTAATTCAACTGGTGAAGAAGCAGTCCGACACAAATGATGCCATCAGGAATAAAAACACTGCTCTAATCGAGCAAGTTGCAACTCTACGAGATGAAATAAACCATAACAACGATATTAGAATGGTATATGACAAGCTTGACAGACTATCATCGGACGTGGCAAGCTTAAAACAGGCGCCTACTGAGCGGAAATCCTTCGCCGCAGTGACAAGTGAGAAACCACGCAGTGTGGTCATGATTGATAACCAGATTGGACGTGACATTCACAAGGTCACCACAGCGGACAACAAACAGATGGCCTTGCACAAGACATACAGAGCTACTCCAAAAGATCTACTAGTAGCTGTCCAGTGGGGCGAGGCGTGCAAAGAGGCGGACGAACTAACTATCGTGTGTGGCAATGCAGTCATGGAAGACTCGGATATAGAGGAAGTGAAGCAAGATTTTAGCGACCTCATCACCACAGCAACAGAGAACATCAACCGAGTGACGATTAGCAGTGTCTTGCCCGACACAACAGGGACACAAGAAGAAAATATTAAGGAAATTAACAGTTTCCTGAGAGATAAGTGTAGTGACACGGGGGCCCGGTTCGTTGACAACGATCAAAACTTCCTGTTTCGTGATGGATCCTGCGACACGTCCGCATTCCAGAATGACGGTATCAGTCTTACTGCGTTCGGGATGAACAAGCTGATGAGCAACCTGTCACTAATACTCCGTAACCATCGAGAAGGCGGAGCGTAGCGGGGATCCTGTTCGCAGAAGAGTTGCAATGAGTCGAAACCAACTGGTAACAGGTCGACGAAACAGCTACGCAGCGCGCCATCTGGACATCCATTGTCAAAAGGGAGCCGCTATACGCCGAGAGCGACTGGGAAACGACCACCGAAACAGGATCGAGGTACGCACGCTATTCGCCCTTCTAATGCGGATGACCGTGCAACTGCTAGCTACGTGCGTATTGCTGGCCAGTGTAACAAGTGTGGGGAGACAAATCACGTCACCCAGACTTGTCGGCATGAGAATGCTGTGTCGTGCTTTGTATGTGGTCAAAAGGGCCACAAAAGCAAACATCATACGAAAAGGGACTAGGTAAGCGGCCGAAATAACACGGCCATGCCATGTACGGAATACGGAGCCTTCAATATTCGACCTATAATCACCCGTAGCCGTAGCATACCACAACATAGAACAACAGGTGTGAATGCAGACAATTTAGTCACGCTTGCGATCAATCCACGGTGGGGCTTACCAACGATTCTGAGTCTCAACGCTCGGTCACTAAGTATTGAGAAATCAGATGAATTGCTCGCGGTAGCACGCACGAACAACGTGGGTTGCGTGTGTGTCACAGAAACCTGGTTCAAGAGTTACATGTCAACGGAATCTGTCGGTTTGGCAGGCTTCAGTTGTGAACGAAAGGACCGCGTGGATAAAGGAGGCGGGGGAGTGGCGTGTTATGTGGCCGAGACCATTGCGCATGACCGGTTACATGATATTGAAGATGCTGAACACGAAGTGATATGGATTAAAATGAAGCCTAAGAAACTACCAAGAAAATACTCGTGCAATATTTTAGCGTGCATCTACCACCCACCTGGTGCTGACAATGGCTCTATGCGAGAATACCTGATAACTAGTCTGGACACAGTTTTGCGACGTATCCCAGATTGTGGTGTCATTATCAGTGGTGATTTTAACCAATTCAAGGACACGTTTTTACGGACACATTATGGATACGAGCAGCTTGTTAAGACAGCCACGCGTAATTGTGCAATTTTGGATAAAATGTGGTCTAACATGTCATCTGTGTACGGCTATCCGACAGTGCTTGATGAATTAGGAACATCAGATCACAAGATGGTCTTATTGGTGCCACCGTGGTTCCCAACATTTGACACGGGTATGGTCCAGTACACCGTTACCAGGCGCATGGGTAACAACGAACGAGCATTGTTCACTTCGGCTCTGTCACAGACCAGATGGGAGTTTATGTACACATTGCCTACGTGCGAGGAACAGTTCAATCTATTCCAAGACACCATGGACCATTTACTGGATACGTGCTGTCCGTACAAGACTGTGTCACGTCACAGTACAGACAAACCGTGGGTCACAGATGGATTGCGACACCTCATTAGACAGAGGCAACGTGCTCGCAAGGCAGGTGACACGGAACGGGCCAATAAACTCCGGAACTTAGTGAATCGCACAGCACCTAAATTACGACACCAGTTCTACCAATCTAAAATAGCATCAATTGAGGAAACATCGTCACGCGACTGGTGGAAGCACATGAAGTCACTCATGGGAAAAGCATCTGGCAGTCGCAACGAGATGCTGGGGCTGGCAAATAAAATTACTGGTGGAGATATAGTCAGCTTAGTCAACTCCATGAATGCGTTCTTCGTGTCAGTGAGTGAAGATTTACCGAGATTGCAGACTTCCCACCCGATCTTTGACATTAAGGAACCACTGCCAGATGAATTCACCATCAGCGTGACTGACACTAAGT
Source organism: Escarpia spicata (assembly GCA_963995525.1). Classification (NCBI taxonomy): domain Eukaryota; kingdom Metazoa; phylum Annelida; class Polychaeta; order Sabellida; family Siboglinidae; genus Escarpia; species Escarpia spicata. The sequence continues at coordinate 9,710,724 of OZ023209.1, read as the reverse complement.
TGGCACTTAGTAAGGTCAAAGTGAACAAAGCCACGGGTCTGGACAATATACCACCATGGGCTTTGAAAAACTGTTCGCACCTTCTTGCAGCACCGGTCACTGCAATATTCAACAGCTCGCTCAGGGAAGGTGTATTGCCAAAATTGTGGAAATCAGCAACCGTTATTCCGTTGTCGAAGAAACACCCTCCAGTGACAGTTGAAAATGACATTAGATCTATATCGCTTACACCAATTCTGGCTAAGGTTTTTGAATCTCTAGTGCTAAAGTGGGTCGATGTTTATGTTAAACCACAAATAGACGACAGGCAGTTTGGGGGTATGTTAGGGACTGGTACCACGGACGCCCTTGTTGGAATGCTTCATAAATGGTACGAAACCACCGATGTAAAGGGCAATTTTGTAAGAGTGCTATTTCTCGATTACAGTAAAGCATTTGATCTAATTAACCATGATATACTAATACAGAAACTGATTGCAATGGAAGTACCACCACACTTGGTCCGATGGATGGCAGCGTTTCTACTAGACCGCAAACAGAGAGTAAAAATCGGCGACGCGGTGTCAAAGCCAGGCTACCCTAATGGGGGCGTTCCCCAGGGAACTTTGTTAGGACCAAAACACTTTGTGGTTCATATCAATGATTTGCAAACATCTTGTCCTATGTTTAAATATGTTGACGATTGCACCATATTTGAAATATGCGATCAAAGCATGATATCTGTTATACAGGATTCTGCCAACATTATTGAGCGATGGTCTAGTAATAATGACATGCGCATCAATACGAGTAAGACAAACGAAATGGTTATATGTTTCGGTAAAGATAGAACATTTGTAGAATCTCTGCCGTATATTGATATAAATGGGACAGATGTTGAGAGAGTTACTCAAGCAAAAATTCTCGGCGTAACTATATCATCGGATTTAAGTTGGAATGCACACGTAGATGAAATAGTATCAAAGGCAAGAAAGAGAGTGTATATGATCTATCAGTTGAAACGTGCTGGTATTAACCAAAATGACTTGGTTAGAATATATGTATCTGTGATTAGACCAGTAGTTGAATATGCCTGCCCGGTATGGCACACGAACTTGCCTAAATATTTATCGGACAACATCGAGATAATTCAAAAAAGGTGTCTCAAAACTATATTTCCTGGTTGTGTGTACGAGGATATTCTGGAGATGGTAAACTTACCAACGCTGCATGATAGACGCAATGAATTGTGTAAAACGTATTTCGCTAGAATGAAGCATAGTGACCACAAACTGAATATGCTACTACCAAATATTCGAAATGTGCCGTATACACTAAGATCATTCAATGAGTTACCCGTCCCAATGGCGAACACAAATCGCTACAAAAACTCATTAATTCTATGGTGCTTAGTACACTGCCATAACACTTAATGATTTTAGTGTATGTCAACAGTCAATTTTAATATTTAAACTATATGATTTTATTTTAGTGTATTTAAAGTATCTTATTTTTTAATGAAAGATAGTAATGCAATGTACAGGTTTTAATATAAAGCGCCTCATACTGAGTTTGTTGCGTCACGGGGCGATTTTGTGTAATTTAATTAACAGTATCTTTGGTGTTGCGTTATTTTATTTAGTACAACATGTTTTATGAGTATTGTAACATAATGTTGTGTCGTATTGTAACTTGTAACATTATGAAATGTGTGTGATTTGGGGCTTTTATGGTGAATGTATGTACAATCCAACTGAAAAGTTGCAAATAATAATAAATTTATTCTTATTCTTATTCTTAAGAACAAGATTCGCTGCACTAAACATCACAACACAACAATAGATAAGTTCTCCGACGGGTGTTTTATTTCTTGTTAGCAAGTACACGAAACGAAATCAAATGTCTTGCAAACACGCACACAGTTTCAAGCCGCCATTTTAGTGGGCATCGCTGGGTAACTTAGCATCCGCCCACCTTCTTGCAGCAAGCCCTGATCTTGACCCAGTATTTCAGTGTGCTGCTCTTGCGGCATCCGCCTGGTCCGCCATTGTGGACACGGGCGTAGTCTTGGCAAGTTGCCCGGCTACGACCAGCCTTGCGGGCGCAGCGGTCGCCATAACGACGCATGTAGGCACGAACGCAAGTCTTCGAGCAGGGCATTTGCTTCGTACAGCTACGCCAATCTAAAAAACACACACGATCAACATGAGCCAATGGTCTCGATATGCAAAATAAACACAACTGGTGGTGTTCTACCCACATATTTCCATTTATTTAATTTACAAAAAGCAGATGTTTGACCATTACGCTGATAAAAAGGGCGTAATCACATTTTCATAGACACTTTTGTATAGAAAAAGCCATTGACAGTTTTGCATTTCAAATTGGCTGGTCATTTCAAAAGACACTTCGATTTTGAATTTTACAATGTTACGAAACTCTGCTTCCTGAACTGGTTTAGCCCAGAACGAATCCGATTCCTTAATGTCCAGACATTTAAATAGACCCCCAAGTAACCGCAGTCGGTTTTCAGTGCGTACATTTATTTAAATGCTCAGAAAGGTCGATTTGGCCTCTACATCTGGCATCTTGCCAAATCCAATTTCCGGACCTAAATTTGGCCTTCAGCCTACTAAATTTATCGGAGGCATGTTTTTGAGGGAACATCGAAAATAGATAAGATCTACCCAGAAACATTTGCATAATAAATAGCACATTTAAATTGATTATTGGGCAAGCATTAAACAGATAATAGCATGTTTAATGTTTTTTTTATACATAACTACACATGTGCTTTTTGGCAAACTGTATTTGCAAATATATGAGCGAAAAGGCGAATTAAGGAAACACCTCTAAACTCGCTTGTTGTTTCTTCAGTTCTTTGTCCCACATAATGCCTTCTACCCTCTTCCATGCTGCTGCTCCTGCTTGCACCCTCCTTTGTAGTTCTTTACTACTCTTTCCATCCCCACGCACTGTATCGCCCATGTATACAAATCAAATTAAATCGTGACATTTAAAATGCGCCGTTCCAACAATCGTTGCTCGAAAACAGATAAGTCTTAAGGTTTTATTTAAAATCAGTGTTTGTCATAGTTGTTGCAGTAAGCTTTTGTGGTAGCAAGTTCCATAATGTTGGGGCTGCTACGCAAAATGATCTGTCACCTCAGCGACGCGTTGCACGTGGTACACATAAATGATTGTGTTCACTGGAGCGCTGCAATCGAGTTGGCTGACGTCGGGTCACACATTTGGTGATACACTGTGGTGCACAGCCAGTCAGTGCTCGGTGCGTGAGTAGAAGTATCTTATACTCCACTCTAACTGCTATTGGCAGCCAGTGCAGCTTGATCAATAGAGGTGTGACATGACAGAACTTCTTGGCGCCGTTGACAAGGCGGGACCCCCATTTTTATACTCTCTGCAGGCGTTCTAGTTGTTTCACAGGCAGTCGGTAGAGTAATGCATTGCCAACGTCAAGTCTGCTGTTCACTTGTTTAATGGTCTTGCCGTCAACAACTACATGCAGACGTACCTCCTATTCACCTATCCGCATTACTTCAGTCTTCTCCAGATTCATTCGGAGGCCGTGTTTTCTGAAGGTGTCACTCCATTCTTGCAATGCTTTCTGTAGTTCCTCTTTGTTATCAGCCACCACTGCTAGGTCGTCTGCATACAGTATCTTCTTAAGTTCTTCCTGCTCCGGTATCTTTCCACTGATCAGGTTCATCACTATAATGGAAAGCAGGGGAATCAAGGCACTTCCCTGTCTGAGTCCTACTTCCTCTCCAAATTGTTCCGATGTTTCTCCTTCGACTTTCACTACCGCTGTTGTCCCCTTGTACATTTCCTCCACCTTTCTGACTTCTGCTTCTCCAACCTCCATCCAACTCATGACTGCAAATGCGAGTTCTCTCGGCACGGTGTCAAATGCCTTTTCTCTGTCTACAAAACCGAAGCTACATCCCTTTTAAATGCTCTCTTCTTCTCAATAATTTGTCTGAAAGCAAACGATCCATCATCTGTTCCTCTCCCTTTCCTAAATCCCAACTGATTCTCTTCGATTTTGCTCTCCACTATAAACCTCACTCTAGCATCTAGTATCCTTTCCAACCATTTCAGGGCTTGGCTCAGTAATGTGATGCCTCTGGATCAAGTACATGTAAATCAAATGTATAAATATGTATAGATTTTATGTTTAAAAATAGTATAAATAATCTTTAATACGCACTGCCAAGTTGAAAAATAGTTTAAGTAACCACAAATAAAACAAGTACAACTAATAAAAAGTAATAATAAATATATACAAATGTGTATTAAAGGAGTAGGTAAAAATCCAGTACATACGTACATGTTACATACACATTAAAACTATACAGTCGATTAATCGAATAATTAATCATTGGATTTGTATGCTGTAAATTATTCTATACACATTTTACAAAGACTGGACTTTCCGACAATAACGTTTTGTGCAGATAAATCATATTGTCTAAGGCTGTGAATTACCTGAGCCCGGCTTGTGGCAGTCCTTGTAGTATTTCGCTTTTATTTGGAATGGTCCGCAGCTGACCGAGTTGACGTCCCAGAAGCACTTGCCCACATACTTGGAACACCCTTCGTTCTGACGTCAAGTTAAAGGTTCCATGTATCAGTTCCTCGATTATTAGCATTTATTTATATAACGGAACAGACACCCTCGCTTTAATAGCTAACTCTGTATAACGGAACATACAGCCTCGCTATAATGGCTGACTCTGTGTACCGGAACATACAGCCTCGCTTTACTGGCAATACACATGCTATGGCAAAATTGATGGAAATGACAATAGTTTCATCAACAATAATAACAACAGCTGGCCAGAAATATATTAATTATTTATTTCCGTTGAAGAAAAGACAGAATATATGTAAAACTTACCTTACATATGCATTTCAAGCATGCCTCTGAGAATCCTGCAGAGCCTGTTCACAAGATAACACCAGCGTGTTATAAAGTAGGCATTAATGACATGGCCGACTTGTCACTTTAGAGCAAGTAGATGTGATACAATAACAATAAGTGGATATAACACAAAGGCAGGACAACATATAACACCAGTAGGCCCTAAGTTATTCCTCATCGATTCAACCGAAGTGAAACGTTTTGGATAAACAAAAGTAAAGATAAGTTCTTATATAGAACAGTATCCCGTCCTTAGGACTGCTCAAAGCACGTTACACTTGACTTCCGGCAGACCTGTTCATTCAAACATCATTTCGACTTCTCTTGGAAGCATTCAATCACGCTGCAATTAATACGCGAAAATCTATTTGTACGCAAATTTCCACCACTGTCTATATCCAGGTACTATTTTGTACAGCTGAGTGAACTGGAGCAACGTAGAGTGAAAGAACTTGCCAAAATTCGAAATATTAATACAAGATTCGAACCTGGGTTTTCTTAGTCAAATTCTGTAGCGGCCACTGTGTCACTGTGCTCCACAAAGTAGTCATTATACACGACAGTCTTGCCTAAACGTAATTCGTACTATGTCTACAAACAACGTCACGACGTTAATTAAGCCCACTGGAGTGGAGTGCAAGTTTATGTCATTACAAATTGTAGCGGTTATCATAAGATCGTTGAATCCACGAGAAGTTTCAAATACCTCCACTGCCCGCGCATCCACCAATGCAGCATTTGCGATTAACATTGCCGGCGCATAAGCCTGCGACGTACCGCCCGCCACAGTTGTTGGTCGTCTTGTCCATACAGTGGCCAACATCCGCGATACAGCGTGAGTCTACAGTAACAGGAATGTGTCAGCGTTGTAAAACGAATGACGAGTGACGAATACTTTATTACACAGGTGTATGAACATTGCTACTATGGTCACTCTTAGAACACGATGATTGTTATTAGATAGATATAATAACTTATTTGTGTGACACAAACAGTAGAACGTATTTGTTATATCACGTAATAAGTCATAAACAGTTACTAGATAAAGTGTATGCGTGTCATTGTTACATATGTGTTATGTTTCCTTCTAGACGGCTTGAATATTGGGCGTTCATGGATTAATCTACGACCGTTCGTAAGAAAGACAGCACCTTTATTTATTCGAGATTTCGCGTTGGCTCAGGTTTCCAACGGTTTCAGGTTTCCAACGTTAGAAGGATGTAAATCGTTTGTTCATAACGTTACTTGTATTTGCTCCGATCGTTCCGAGGACGGCCGAACAACTGGGGACGGTTTAGGTAACTTGCGTTATCGCGAAAAACTTTTTCAAATTTACGCCACAACAAATGTAATTTACAAAATACACATGGAATCCGTCTTCTGCGTCTGTGTGTACGTAGCGCCAACAGAGGACGGGCATTTTACTGGCATATGTAATGACGATTATAGCCTGGATTGTGACTAATGGTAGTAACTAAATTATTTACAATTAAATAAGATTACCTACAAGGGAAGGGGATTGCCTGTGGTATAACTCTAAGAAATGCAGCTTACCTCCCGACACGCTGCCGGGGATGCAACAGCGTCTGTTACTGGAGCCACTGCAGTACCCCGACCAGTACAGGCCGCTGCAGGAGTTGGACGTGTACTGGCATGTTCCGCATCGCTGTTGGCACTTTGCATCTACAGGACAAACGTTGAAGGAAGACCGACACCAAACTGAGACAGACGCCGAACAGAGACAGACATCGAACTGATTCAGAAATCGAACTGAGACAGACACCGAGCTGAGACAGACGCCGAACTAAGACAGACATTGAACAGAGACAGACATCGAACTGATTCAGACATCGAACTGAGACAGACACCGAACTGTGACAGACATGGAATTGTGAAATACATCAAACTGTGACAGACATCGAACTGTGCAGGACCTGGACGTGTACTGGCAGGTTCCGCCTCGCTGCTGGCACTTTGCATCTACAGGACAGACGTCGAACTAAGACAGACACAAAACTGAGACAGACACAGACACCGAACTGATTCAGACACCGAACTGAAACAGACATCGAACTGATTCAGACATCGAATTGAGACAGACACCGAACTGAGACAGATGTTGAACTGAGACAGACATATAAATTGAGACAGAAATTGAACTGATTCAGACATCAAACTGAGACTACCATCCAACTGATTCACACATCGAACTGAGACAGACATTGGACTCACACAGACCGCGAACTGAGAAGATGCCGAACTGAGACATCGAACTGAGACAGACGCCGAACTAAAATAGACATGGAACTGAGACAGACGTCTTATGGAGACAGACATATAATTGAGACAGACACCGAATTGAGACAGACATCGAACTGAGAAAGACATAGAACAGAGACACACGTCGAACTGAGACAGACATAGACTTGAGACGGACATTGGACTAAGACAGACGTCGAATCGAGGCAGAAGTTGAACTGTGACAGACTTCAAACCGAGACAGACATTGGACTGAGACTGACATCGAATTGATTCAGACATCGAACTGGGACAGGCATCGAACTGAGACAGAAGCCGAACTGAGACCGCCATCGAACTGAAATAGACACAGAACTAAGACAGACATCGAACTGAGACATACACTGAACTGAGACATACATCAAACTGAGACAGACACCAAACTGAGACAGACATCGAACTGAGACAGATATCGAACTGAGACAGACACCGAAGTGAGACAGATATTGAACTGAGACATATATCGAACTGAGACAGATATTGAACTGAGACAGACATCGAATTGAGACAGACATTGAACAAAGACATACTCTGAGACAGGTATTAAACAGAGACTTACGTCCAACCCAGACAGATATAGAATTGAGACAGACATTGAACTGAGTTGCCGCCACCACAAGAAAGTCAGCAGCAAGAGCAAGAGCAGCAGCAGCAGCAGCAGCAGCATCAGCAGCAGCAGCTGCAACAACAATTAACAACAACAACAACAATAGCAGTTAACAACAACAACAACAGTCGGACAAGAAAACGCATTGTGACGTCATCCTACCTGCGGCTGTGACGTCCAACAACCCGAGAAAGACAAGGGCCGCCAACAAACTTATCCTCAGAAACCGTCGCATATTTCTTCGAGACGTCCCTGGTGTGTTGGAGTAGGTAGATGTCGTCGTTCTCAGTGGAAGACCTTTCTGGTGTTCACGTCTCTGGTTACCTTCATTTATATCTTACTTGAAATTTTGATTTATTATGGTCTTGTCACAGTTCGGAAAGGATGAATATATTAATAGCGCAAAACATGCCTTATTTCACAATGCTTGAAACCCTGTTAAGTTTTCAGTTAATTTAGTAATGTACCCCGATAAAACAAAAGAAAGACATGAATCACTATCAAACGAGCTGGATATTCTCAACATAACTGACGTAAGAGGCCGTTTCCTCCGCCTTCTATTCAACCATGGTATAAACGATCTGTTAGCCCATCCTTCCCCTATTATCTTTTCTCAACACCTACCTACTTGTAACTCTCCGTTTAACACCCATCTGAATTGTCTCAACTGATTTATTTTCAAGGGGCCTTTTTCTACACGAGTTTCTTCTAAAGGCGTTTCTTACTGTCCGTGTTGTCTATAGTAAGCACTTACGATCATGATGTTATATGCGTCATAAACACACACGTTGATAAACGTGCGTCGGAAAGATTAAAGGAACGGACAAGCGTTAACGTATGCACAAATTCAAGTGACCTTTTTATTAGGCTCAGACTTATAGGCCCTGTAGTCGACCTATATTCCCCTTGTATCACTTATTACCGGGCCTGCACATTACGTTTTTATTGTTTTCTTCACGTTTTGCACACGATACTTACTGTACCTAGTCCTAGCGTCCCCGTGAGGGAGCAACATGTGACAGCCTCTGGCCAACATTGTTCCTAAAATTTCATAGAGCTTGCAAGATATAGTTTTACTCAGAATTGTGGTTAATTAATCAGAAAGTGAATCATAATTACGGCGACTGTTAATGTTTTGTTTGTATTTTAGTTTTAAAATATGAAGATGTAATCCTTTTGTATCCTTCCAAATAAATGTTTAATTAAGTTTTCATTTGCATTATTAATTAACAATTGGCCAAACACCAAACATATATTTGTATGCGTCATATAATATGGTATCTAAAGACCATGGGCAAACATTTAAGTTGATTCTGACGTTCAGTAGTTTTCTGGGCTTCCAAGAGAAACTCCAGCAAACGAGTAAATCAAATCCTGTAAACTAATGCAACTAAACTGCAGGCCTTACCCACATGTTCTGAAGAAGAATAAGCATATTACTGTTTATAAGCATAACCTTTATTTTGTCACTAAACACCTAAATGCAAACGTGAGTAGAAACAACCATTATAAATGCCGAACATACGCAATTAAATAGTATGTATTAGAAGCATGTTTAATTAATATTTATAAGTGAGAAGCATAAATATTATTTTATTCCAATTCAAGCTAGTGAAGCTAATAATTGTTAACACTTGTTTGTTAATTACGGCTAATAAGTGGAAACTTGTATTAAGGAGAAAATATATAGTATATAATATTCCTTGACGAGGTTAATAGTTATGGTTAAGCGACAGGAAGCACACAACCAGAGAGTAATTGCAGGAGGAGTGGCCAGGTGTAAGTGACTGAGGAGTGACCAGGTGTAAGTGACTGATGAGTGGCCAGGTGTAAATGACTGAAGAGTGGCCAGGTGTAGGTGACTGAGGAGTGGACAGGTGTAAGTGACTGAGGAGTGGCCATGTGTAAGTGACTGAGGAGTGGCCAGGTGTGATTGAGGGGTGGTCAGGTGTAATGACTGAGGAATGGCCACGTGTAAAGTAACTGAGGAGTGGCCAGGTGTAAGTGACTGAGGGGTGGCCAGGTGTAAGTGACTGAGGGGTGGCCATGTGTGAGTGACTGACGGGTGGCCAGGTGTGAGTGACTGAGGAGTGGTCAGGTGTAAGTGACTGAGGAGTAACCAGGTGTAAGTGATTGATGAGTCGTCATGTGTACGTGACTGAGGAGAGGTCATGTGTTAGCGACTGATGAGTGGCCAGGTGTAAGTGACTGAGGAGTGGCCATGTGTAAGTGACTGAGGAGTGGCCACGTATAAGTGACTGAGGAATAACCAGGTGTAAGTGACTGAGGGGTGGCCAGGTGTAAGTGACTGAGGGGTGGCCAGGTGTAAGTGACTGAGGGGTGGCCAGGTGTGAGTGACTGAAGAGTGGTCAGGTGTAAGTGACCGAGGAGTAGCTAGGTGTAAGTGACTGATTAGTGGCCAGGTGTAAGTGACTGAAGAGTGGCCATGTGTAAGTGACTGAGGAGTGGCCATGTGTAAGTGACTGAGGAGTGCCCAGGTGCAAGTGACTAAGGAGTGGCCATGTGTAAGTGACCGAGGAGTGGCCAGGTGTAAGTGACTGAGGAGGGGGTTTGTGTAAGTGACTGGAGAGTGGCCGTGTGTAGGAGGCTGAGGAGTGGCCAGTTGTAAGTCACTGAGAAGTGGCCAGGTGTAAGTGACTGGGTGGGTGTTCTATGGGAAAAGTTAATATAAAATGGCGATAATAAGGTGTAAGTGACTGAGGAGTAGCATATATATATATATATATATATGTATATATATATATGACGACTCTGTTTCACATAATAACATTAACTTGGTCTGTTTTGTTAATGATTGAAGCAATATGTGTTGTTACTGGGAGGTGTATGCTGCAGGAGCTGTATGCCGAGGAGATGTATGATCCAGTCACATCTTTATTCTCCGTAAACCTAGTTACAAAATGAGCTGCTTTTGCGTGGTCGCCACTTTTCGTTTTTATGGTGTAGGTCCACGTATCTCGTGCCGTTGTTCCAATTGTGGGTAGTGCACAACAGTTGCGTGCGGGTTGTAGTTTACTCAGAGTCAGGTTAACATCTAACTGTGTATAATTAATTGTTTTGTAAGTACTCGTAGTTCACTCAGTACATTAACATTCCCTCAGTTGCACGCCAACACCAACTTGACGGCTAGAACCCAAATAGTTGAATATTACTCATGCATTTTACATTGTACAAGGAATGGTTAACACAATACTCTGATTTATTTTGACTGCAGACGACGCTAACAATGTTTTCGTCCGATAGTGACTCAGGTGAGTGTAGGAAAAACAATAACCAATCTGGACATATTATATTTGTGGTTTGCTGTGAAGACATCATTGCCACTGAATTGTTCTGCTTGCACTTATCTTTCGGCCCGGGCGATCAGCTATGGTAGTCCATGCCATATGTTTCTATTCTGTGTGGTCATGTGGTGTCTGACCTGCTTCGTGTATCGTTAGTCACGATTTTGATATTATCATTATGTATATCAGTTATGCTTGAAATGCGGGAATTAATACATTAGTTAATTAATAAAGCGTACACTCTATGTTTATATATATATATATATATATATACATATATTTATATATATATACATATACATATATATATATACACACACACACACACACACACACACACACACACACACACACACACACACACACACACACACACACACACACACACACACACACACACACACACACACACACACACACACACACACACACACACACACACACACACACACACATATATATATATGTGTATATATATATATATACGTTTTTGGTTGTGCCATATGTAATTTACGAAAGTTCGAGTTTTGGCAACATTTATTTATTTGTACTCGTTTTGTTGTACAAAACCTTTTTTATTTCCCTTGAATTTAGTCATGATACATCGGGCGCGTTCGCCATACAAAAAATATCTCTTGAGAATGCATAGTGAGTCTTTCGTTACACTCTACGGGGACATCACGTAGATCTTGTAGTCAATGGTCTGCATCGTGCAAACCATGTAGTAATGCAAATTGGTAAATAAGTTTAAATAACTACCTTTGTTTCTAAACATCACCAATTGGTAGGTCAGAGGCCAAATGTCAAAATAAGCGAGTAAACCTATAAAAAGCGAGTTTGCCTCGACAACTGTCCACAAAGTTGTTATTAGCTAGTGTAATAATACATAAACAGGTTCAAATCAAAATGTAGGGAACATTTTCACAAGTTTATATGTTAAAGTGTCGTTGTTTTTTAAAAGTATCTCTCCTCTCTAAATTAACATTACGACCTATTTCTTGCTCGTTTGCCTGGTTCAATGAATCTATTGTTTTAATCTAATTTGTAAGATTCACGAGATGCCCTTAGCTGGAGCCGATGTGACATTACACGACGAAGTTATGAAATGGACATAAATGACGCATTCATAACATGAATTCATGCGTAAATGTTTGTGAACCTCCCGTGTTAACGTAACACACTCAATTTGACGTCATGAGACAATTCCAGCCTTTACAATTCTAGTAACTCTTCCCTGGATGTCATACATAATTGAAATTGTGCCTTTGTGTCATTCTATGTGTTCCGAGTTTTACCCGTGTTAGCTCCCCCCCCCCCCCCCCCCCCATACGCAACCTGGCACTGTTGGACACAACGTTTTAGTATGATTACATAATGAAGAAGGTTGAGTAGGTCTATTAATTAACGGTGTTACCGCAGCATATCGAAAAAATAAGCCCGTGACATAGATTTATCTGTTATCAATAGTTCAGATATGTCCAATATCAAATAAGACAGCTACCAACAGTTGCAATGAGCTTCGTATTATGACTTACTAATAGTTATATGTTATCTAGGGTACATTAGTAAGTTCTGTACATACCATGGTTCGCCCCCACAACAAAGGTTTTTGCTGATTTGGGAAGACGGTGTGGTGTAAAGAAACATCGTTGACATTGCTGATCACTTTATTAACAATTCACCTGATAAAATACAGATGAATTGTGCATACTATCGTTTTGTTTTCTCTTTGATACCACCGCAGTCTCCCACACGTCCCCTTCAGAGCGGTCGTCGCTTCGGGTCGGTCTCGTATCGTTCTGTGCCTGACAGCATCCACTGACTCCGGCAAACGCATGTAGATTCAATTTATTTGACCTTATCCACATACACATTATCTACATTAATACATTGGTAATAATATGTAAGGTCGGTGAGACGCCCGTTGAGACATATATTGTCGCTAGCACAGGAGCCACCCCACAAATGTAAACAATAACAACATCTACATAGTATGATCCGATTAGTAAATTATAATCATTGCTTTAAGAATTAAAAATATAGCAATTATGGCTAAAACAGCATGATTTATAATTTAGAATATTGTAATTTTTATTTAACTTGAGAAATCATGTAGACTGTGTGTATACATTTTCTGAATGATAATGTCTGGTGTATTATTAACTGTCTCAACTCCGCGATACCTAATGCATTATTTGGCAAATTCATGTTTGTGACTCTAGGCATACGCAGATCATTTTGTTTACGTGTGTTTTGTTGATGAATGTCATAGTTGAGTGTGCAAGGAATAACTTTGAAATATTCGGGTAACTGATTGTTAATTAATTTGTAGTAGAATTGTAGTTGCTGGAGTCTATAAATGTCATCCAACTTTAATAACTGAAGTGTTTTATAAATAGGACTCGTGTGAGCATTGTATTTACTTAGGGATATTAATCGCATTGCTGTTTTCTGTAATTTGAAAATTCGAAGTGCCTGATGACCCCATAAGAGGATACCACAATTAATATGAGGGAGAATAAGAGAATTATACATAATATATAATGTTTGAAGTGGTAAAAAGTGTTGAAGTTTATTTATAATTCCTAATGTTTTAGTAATTTTATTTGCTATTTTGTTCGTGTGCCAGTTTAAATGGTTATTTATAGTAATGCCTAACAAACTGAAATCATTCACACCTTCAATGTGTGTCCCATCTATTTCTAATAGAAGGTACTCTACTTTCTTTTGAGGCAAATGAAAAATCATAAATTTAGTTTTTTGGGTACTTAGCGAAAGTTTATTTGCTTTCAACCAACCGCTAACCTTTGTGAGTTCTTTGTTAATATTTTCCCTTTGCATCTGGCCTTCTGAAACTGTAAGTGACCTTAGTGTACTAGTAAGGGTAGTGTCATCTGCACAAGCTACGAATTAAAAAAGACCACTCGAAAATGCTATGTCATTGATGTATATAATAAACAAGAGTGGTCCTAGAATTGAACCTTGTGGAACGCCAGTGGTGATAACTGTTTCTTTAGACTTAACATTTTCAATATCGACATATTGTTTACGATTGTATACATAACTCCTACAAAGATCAAGTCCCGCATCATTTAATCCATTGTAATTTAATGTATGTAGCAATTTATTATGATTAATTGTGTCAAACGCTTTTGATAAATCAAGGTATATATTAATTGGCGTAGCCGATTTATCAAGCTCTTGTATAATTCTATCCATTATTTCGAGTGCCGCAAATCCAGTAGAACGTTTCTTTGTAAAACCGTACTTGCTATTATAGCATAACATCTTGGAATGGAAATATTCGTGTATTTAATTAAACATTATCCTTTCAATTTTTTTTTAAATAGCTGGCAAGATTGAAATTGGACGATAATTGTCAAGGTTAGAATTATCACCTTTTTGAAAAGTGGAATAACTACAGCAAATTTTAAGTTGTTTGGACATATACCAGACATTATGGATTGATTTATAATTAGGTATGTCGCTGGATGCAAGCGACATATTTGGATGGCGTGCTTTGACTGCCTCATGAGCCGCTAAGTCTAAGCAAAGACCTGTTACCAATAAAACATTTCACTCGCTGCTTTTCTGTCCCGGCAGCGTCTTTGCAATTCACTTATACAAAACTAACAGGTGCTTTTAAACCACGCCCAGCGTGCTCATGATTGGTCGCTAGGTCATGGAGCGTTTGACACATGTGTCACGCGCATTTCATTTTGTTTTTTTGCGGGGAGACGCCAAGGCTTGTTATATGCTAGTAAGGGGCTATACGCACACAAACTAATTTTAAGAACTGACAGGCACACAAATTAATTTTACGAACATGTAGACAGGGCCCTATGTATATGTACGTTCATCCAGATTACATTAATTAGCGTTCAATTTAGACTGACACTGATTAGGACAGTCGCGAAATCCATTAATTGTAAATGTTGTCATACTGTTATCTTAAAATATGTATTACCTTTAGAAATAAAAAAAGGTTATATGTATCGTTAATATTATCACACATAAACTATTGTATTATGGAATGGGGATACAAAGGAAATAGACTGATGAAAATTCAGAAAAAAAGCTGTTCGTATAATATCGTCAAGTTGATACAATTCTCACTTAGAGCCACTTATAAACAACTTAATTTGTTAAAAATAGAAGATCAATTAAAATTACAAGAATTGTAAAACTATACATACTGCCAGAACTAAACATGAATTTGCAAAACAATGTCTTAAATATAGCTTGCAATACATTATAAACAGCTCTCCCGAAATAGTGACGGAAAAGATGGATATACAATTGCAATTTACACTAAAAACGTACTCCTGAAAGAATACAAAAATACATGTACACTTCTAACTTGTTATTCATGTCACCAAAATCAGTTATGTTAGTTGTTAATAAATGGACGGAAGTTTTAGTAGTCAAGTACAGAAACAGTTTTGATTATATCAGTCGCGATAAAGAACATTTACTGCCACATATAATTCACAGGATTGTATAATTTAGATAGACACAACTAAAAAGACCATCATATATTAAAAATATTTGTTATAACTGCGGTGGCTCCTATGATAGCGACAATAATATGTCTTAATTGGAGCCATTGACTATTTGTAATGAAATTTAAAGGTGTTTTCCTGTTAATTAATGACTATACTGTTTTCAAAAATGGTATATACACACATTATTATGTATGCATATCTATTTTATTTGTGTAAATGTGTGTACCTGATATGTGTATTGTGCGAATATTTTATATGTATTATAGGATCAAAATAAACTTCTAGTTCTTGTTCTTAACACATTGTAAACACGAAGCAAATAGGTGCAATGTGGAACAACAGTTACCTTTGCAGTCATGTAATAAAATTCTAGAACATGCGCAAATCGCTGTCTTCAAGCTTTATTATGAATATTTGCGACGGGATGGGTGTAAAATTATTTGAATGTTGTTCATTTGGAAGAAGGATATATGTGGAAATATTTATAAATGCTAGCCAACTAATGTGTTGCAAGTTGTATTCAGTACAAGTAACCTACAAACCGTCAAAGCACATATTTGGTGCTAAAATAATTGAGATTTGTTTAAAGTTAGTTAAAAATATCTTAACAAAAAATAATAAATGTGTTCTTGTAGATGTATAACATAGTGTATACTGAATATAATCCTGCAAGAATTATTATATATTCGTTCACTCACGGACCCATTTGGCATGTTTACTGCTGAGCTCGATTCCACTGCCCAGGCAGACATTCAAAAATGTACACATGCATACTTAGCTTTAATTAAATATGTAAATATCATATGGTAATCGGGCTGCACTTTGCTCAGTTCGTAAAGTGAAAGAGTCTCAGTAATGGTGCATAATGGCAATCCCATTTATTTAATAAAACATTTTAAAACGTGTATACAGTGTGTATTAAACATACCCCAATTATATTACATGACCACAGTGCACATGCATTATATAATTACTAGAATTTAAATTATTTGAAAACATAAGTATGGTATGCATTAAATACATATAAATTAATGTAGTGTATGTGGATTGCATATTTGGGTAGTGTATAAGTAACTATGCCTAGTATATTTGTGTCATTACTAGCATCAAACCAACTATATAAAGGACTGTACACATTTATATTAGTGTGCATAGTGTACGTTATATTTTGTGTGACTGTCACACAGATAAAATAATTTTACTCCTATTGTTATAGGAATGTGCAAAATATGATTATATAATTATATATATATATATATATATATATATATATTGTGGTGCACACTGCACATGCAACATATTTATTCAACCTATTTATTCCATTGTGCAATTATGAATATATGCAAAAAAACACATACACAATAGAGTAGAAACAGTTAACAGTACTCCAAGCATTATCATTGATACCATTTACACAAATAGACTTAGTTTCCTGGTTTTATCACTTATATTAAAAAGTACTTAATTATGAACACTATAAACCCAATTGCACTATCCATAATTGTCAAGGTTGTAACACATAATACTATAGAATATGTTATGTAATTATGTATAATTTTGTATTTTCTTAAGTATTTACTAACATTGATTTAATTATATGATTACTATTAATATTTATTATTTTATTTATTTTATTACAAGTGGGCTCCCATGTTAACAACATGTTATGTTTTACTAGAAGTCTCCTTGACCTTCATATTTATGTAAATTATTTCAATTTGTACATGGCGTATGGTCAAAATAAATCTCTGTCTGTCATAACCCTATTGAGCGCACGCTGCCGACTTCTGCTGTGTCTGGGTGTTTTTGTACGGCGTCGCTGGTGTCTCCTTTTCGTTTCACAAAAGTCAAATATTATTCCCTTTATTCTTTGAACCAATTGTATTTCTTTAGAGAACCAATCCCTGGCACAAGGATGTTACTTTTTCGTAAGTGAATCAGTATAAATTGAACACTAAATGATATAATCTGGATTAACGTACGTATACGGAGGACCCTGCCTAACTGTTCGTAAAATTAGTCTGTGTACGTATAGCCCCTTGCTAGCAATCAATCAATCAATCAATCTTTATTTCAGACAAAAAAGCATACATGTAATAGCATTATTACAAGCCCTGATGTCTCCCCGCGAAAAACAAAATGAAATGCGTTCCTTGACCTAGCGACCAATCATGAGCGCGCTGGGCGGAACAGGACGCAATGCCGTACTGTTCTGCTTGGGGATGCTTTAAACGTAGCGAAATTGGTATACGGTTATTCGGGTTTCCTTTCGATAAAAGCAGGAGGAAAACATGGGAAGCGAAATTGAAACGGGAAAGTTGGAGACCAAAGCCAGTGGGCTCAAAACTGTGCGAGGTAGGTGGCGATATTCAACTTTCAAGGTTAATGCACTAGTAGTAGTAGTGTTTCGCAATTTTGCCGTACGTAATAGGAAATGCTCGTTTAAACAAAAAAACGGCGGCAAACGTTTGGACCATACGATATCCAAAATCTAAATCTCTACCGTACATTTAATGAAATTTGTGCAAACAGTTTATACTTTGAAACTACTTTGAGTGAAGTAAATACAATTTTACAACGCCAACGGCAAAACTGCGTTACCACGAAAACACGCTAGCGCCATTAGTTGCGTTATATATAATGGCGTTGTAAAATTGTATTTACTTCAGAAATTGTTTTTATTTCATTCAAAGTAGTTTCAAAGTACAAATTGTTTGCACAATTGAAAAATACGGTAGAGATTTATAATATGGATATCGTATGGAAACATTTGCCGCCGTTTTTTTGTTTGAACGAGCATTTCCTATTGCGTACGGCAAAATTGCGAACCACTACTACTACTAGTCCCACAGTTAATAAGGTACAACATCCGTGTGATCCATCCAGGGAGTTGTATTTATTGGAGGGAGGGAGGGAGGGAGGGAGGGAGGGAGGGAGGGAGGGAGGGAGGGAGGGAGGGAGAGAGAGAGGTAGATATAGAGAGGGGGAGGGAGGGGGAGGGAAGGAGGAAGGGAGGGGGGAGCGAAGGAGTGAATGAGGGAAAGAGCGAGGGATAAGAGAAGGAGTGAGTGAGTGAGTGAGTGAGTGGGTGGGTGAGTGAGTGAGTGAGTGAGTGAGTGAGTGAGTGAGTGAGTGAGTGAGTGAGTGAGTGAGTGAGTGAGTGAGTGAGTGAGTGAGCGAGTGAGCGAGTGAGCGAGTGAGCGAGTGAGTGAGAGAGTGAGGGAGTGAGTTAGGGAGTTAGGGAGTGAGTGAGTGAGTGAGTTAGTGAGTGAGTGAGTGAGTGAGTGAGTGAGTGAGTGAGTGAGTGAGTGAGTGAATGAGTGAGTGAGTACGTGGGTGGGTGGGTGGGTGGGTGGGTGGGTGGGTGGGTGAGTGGGTGAGTGAGTGATTGAGTGGTGAGTGAGTGAGTGAGTGAGTGAGTGAGTGAGTGAGTGAGTGAGTGAGTGAGTGAGTGAGTGAGTGAGTGAGTGAGTGAGTGAGTGAGTGAGTGAGTGAGTGAGAAGGAAAGGACGCGAAAGGAAGACAGGGAGACAGGGAGAGACTGAAAACTGAGACTGAAAACTGAGACCGAAAGGGAGATTAAAGTCTAAAACATGCATGTTTGCCTACTACAGACATGTCAATGGCGCCGTCTGACTTTGGACTGGATCTTGATGTATTCTGGGCTGCCAGGGCAAAGCGAACTTCGCTTGTTGGACTATGGCTATTCGATAGGTTTACACGACAACTAAAAATGCATATCATCAAGTCCACAACCATTTCAAACCGGAACGGGACTTTCCGACATTGATCATCGTTCAAAGTTGGCCAAGAAAACCTTTGCTACCTCTTTTTCAGTAAATGTGAACTACTCCTCAGAAAAAAAGCATCGCAGAAAGTCTTGCGGGAAGAAAATATTGCTACCACCAGCTGCTACGTCATGAACTGACGTGGAACTTTGTGATTAATTTGTCTCAGTAAATATATGTTTTTTTTATTTGTATTTCTTTGTCATAATATAGTTGCGTTCTATTATATAGTCGCCCAAACCACATGTGTTCTGTGGCCATCAGCATCAAAGCGGTTGCCGCAAACAAGCACGGTTGGAGAGATGTGTAAAGAAAGAAACTGAAAGACTGATGTATTTTACAACGCTTTTTACTATTCGTAAATACGCATGTTCGTAAGTTTTTCTACATTTACACCGCTGGTGTCGTGGTATATCTATTTGCAAATGTAGTGATGAGTTGGCAGTAAGTACAGCATGCCTTAGAGAGGTTTAGTACAAATAAGTCAACAGAGACGGATCAACGGAAAAAATAACGAAAACAATTAAAATTAGGCTATAATTATAACGAATGCAATTAAAGGAAATTGTGCTAAAGTAACTAGAACATAATCATATAAACACTACTAGACAATATAAATCGATTATACCAAGCCTAAAAAAACTAGCACTAAACACAGATACCTAACCATAACACAGAATAATTATATCAGTTAAACGTAATTCTGAATGAAGAAAGGAAAACAAAAATTAAACTAGTATATTATGGAAAATAAAACCCAGTTAAGACTACAAACTAGTCTGTAGACTATACCGTGTGGTTATGCCCGTATCATGTCTCGTTAAACTAGTCAGTCTTTTTTCAAAACCCGCCAAATCGAAATAACTATGCAGGCACTGAGGATGATCACTGCCAGGGTGCGTGACGTTTTAGTTGTTCTTCTACGTTCCAAATCGAGACGGGACTGACATTAGCATGACCTCCGAGTCACGAGTCTCTCTTCGCCTCGTGTGCGTGCGTATGTGAGAGGTGCACTATCAGAAGATGAGCACGTTTAAATGCTCTGCCACATGTGCTACAAACGAATGGTTTGTTTGTATGTAACTTCAGTGCGCAGTACAAATATTGTGTCACATTTTGTGCACTTGCGTGGCTTTTCCACTGCGATGAACTGTGGTGCACGGGCACTCAGTGCTCGATAGAACAATCCTAAGCCAACACAGAAACTTGCCTTTCTTTCTTGGCTAGTACTTACTTCTTCCTGCTCCACCACGACTCTATTCTTGTTCGGTCCCCCCCCCCCCCCCCCCCCCCGTACAGCGGTGACGTCACGCCCCTCTACCGAAGCACCGCTTTTGCTGCAGCTGTTCTGTGTCGCCCCCTACCGGCATCCCCACCTTCCATTTCCTTACCACCTTCCCCATTTCCTTCTTCACGCAGTCCTTTCGTCTCAACCTTTTCCCGCAGTCTTCATGTTTCTCTAACTAAACTCCATGTTAAGCAGGACGGTATCCCTATCTCACCCTCCTTGCTTGGTTCAGTCATTCTCAGGACCAAATTATCTCCACAAATTCACAGCTACTATTGTTGCTCCTGCTTTTGCTGCTTTGTTGTCGCCACCGTCTCTAGACCAAACAAGCACGCTGGTGTTACCTACACTGTAAAAACAGATGTTTAGATTTTAAACACCAAACTACACACCCTGTGTTTCAAGCGCGCGGCAACGTTCTATTAATTGACTAGTCTGTAGACTATACCGTGTGGTTATGTCCGTATCATGTCTAAATAAACTAGTCAGTCTTTTTTCAAAACATTACCGCCAACTCGCCAGGCGTTTAAAACTTAATACTTCTAGGTGTTTAAGACATTACCTAAATGGTGCTTAGTTCATGGCGTTTAGTTGAAATAGGCGTATAGTAGATTCCGAGATGTTTTGCTTGGAATCTCTGCATGCACATTTCCCTAAAACTGCATGCAGAAGAACACGTGTGTTAATATCAACATTTATTACTGTACAAGAATACAATGAATGAATAGCTTTATCAAAACACATATTGCAATAACAAACTGCTGAAATAGAATACATTTAGTTTGACTTATATCTTTACCATTATCAATACGGACACTTCAATGTCAGGCAACATGTACGATTATAAAAGTAAATATCAATCGTTCAATAGCAAGTTGCTAAAACAGAATGCAACTAATTTCGATAGTTAACACAAGGAACATGTACGTCCAAATAAAAACATTAAATCCATGGCAACAACGAAAGGACAAGAAGCAAGGATACAGACGAATAAAATGAGGATGCTGAAGGGATTTGTGGAGTAACAAAGAAAGATAAGATCCGAAAAGAATATATTAGTGGCGCAAAGAGAGTGACACAAGCATCCAAAAAGATAACAGAGAAACGACTGAAATGGTATGGGCATGTGATGAGAAGGGAAGAGGAGCACGTAGTGATACGAGTGCTAAATGCAGAGATACCAGGAAGAAGAAGGAGAGGACGACCGAAGACCAGATGGAAAGACACATGCAGAAGAGACATGGAAATCGTGGGTCTGGGTGCAAATGCGGTGATGGACAGGGCGACATGGAGAAAGAAAATTACCAGCCATGCCGACGATCCCAGATGACGAGAAAAGTCAGAGAAGAAGAAGGAGTTGGTACAATAATGGAAATTGATAATTCCCTGAAATGAACATGGCTACATCATAACTTCCATAAACTTCCATAAAGGTTATCCTTAAATACCCTTTTCTTCGTTTATCTGTGATCTCTGTCATTGCTCTGTCGTCAGTTGGTCGAGTTTAAACATAGCTTTGGCGTGGGCAGCAACATGATTTTCATTTCGGCACAAAACGGCAGTATATGGCAAATCATAAGTTGCTGTGTACAATGAGAAATCCAACAGTATAACAATTGTTTTAAATTTATTAAGACGTTTGTTATAAAACACTGTTATACCAGAACAGACTATTTTAATGTTCAACACCTCCAAGATTCCAGTATAAGGTGTCCGAGGATTTATGCACAATAGAGGTGTAATTATTAATATTGTTAATAGTAGTCTGTATCATGTACGCACAGATGCACGCACATACCAACACACGCACGCACGCACGCATACACATACTGGACTGAAATGATGCTTACAAATGTCTAAAGTCACACATAATTAACACAGTAGAAACGGATAACAATAATACAGGCGCTTTATTCGTATATCTCAAAATCTACTTACGAAGATTGGTTCCTGGAATACTGGGAACATATCCAGTACAGCCTTTACACTTCCACCCCTTTCATGGCGTCTATGGCCTGCCGCCGGTTCACGTAGGTTTCTTTCATAAGCAAGACTATGTCTGTTAGCAGTTCTTTACTTTCGGCAGTTCCTGCCGTGTGCTTCCGAAATTTCTTTAGCAGCTCCTTCGTCTTCCCCATGTGCACATCGTATTTTGACGATCGAAGGGGTTGTCTGTCCGGTCCAATGCGCGACCTTGCCTCGAGTTGAAGATGTACAACTTTTGCAGCATCGTTGCTGATGCCCGACATCGACGTCCTCTTTATAGCCCGTGTGGAACACGTGAAGACAGATCAGATGTTAATGTGGACTGAAACATATAAAGCACAGTATATAAGGGATGTTCTGAACATTACGTCGATGTACAACGCTCCACCAAGTTACTTTCATGAAGGAAGGGCAACACATAAATCGGCACCATCGGTGGTAGGGTAGTCAGAATATACTATGGCGGGTACAGTTTTGTTGTATTATACACACACACATTCTCTCTCTCTCTCTCTCTCTCTCTCTCTCTCTCTCTCTCTCTCTCTCTCTCTCTCTCTCTCTCTCTCTCTCTCTCTCTCTCTCTCTCTCTCTCTCTCTCTCTCTCTCTCTCTCTCTCTCTCTCTCTCTCTCTCTCTCTCTCTCTCTCTCTCACACACACACACACACACACACACACACACACACACACACACACACACACACACACACACACACACACACACACCACACATACACCTACCCACACACACAACCACACCACACACACCACACATACACACATTGTATATAATCATTAAGCTATATTATACCGTTAGAATAAGGCTTCCTGGAAAAAGAAACATGCATGTACGATATATGCTGTATGTGTGATGTATGTTGCTTACCTAATCTGTGTTCCCGGGTCTCTTAAGATTTGTGTAGGTCAGCACCACCTTACTTCTAGTGACGGTTCAGACTGCTTGATTTGTCTTTCTGATCTCAGGGTTTATGTTGAAGTTGTACTGGGCAGTCTCCCTGATTATCTGGCGCCAGATATCTGCAGGCCTACCCTCAACCAAGCACTGGTGTACCCTGCTACTAGATGGTGGTATTGCAGTGTCTTTTTTGATGGAATGTCTGTTTGGGCTGAAAGGTTGCACCGGGTCGGTGGCCCGGTTGAGCTCATGGGGTTAATTTCTTCCCTACTACTGGATGTAGGGGTCACTGCATCTAGACCCGTTGAAATGGCAGGAACTGAGTCAGGTACATTGGGCATTAATATCAATGCACCACCAGCAACTGTCAAACAAAAACGAATGTCATTCCGTGGCAAATCAATCACTTTCAGAGAACATAAAACAGCAAATTAAAAAATCTAGATTCATACAGACTGTGCGTCATTTCATTGTAATATAATTACTGTTTTAACACTTATGTACATACGAATTCGCAAGCGCAAACACATACGCGCGCGCGCATGCGCATACACACGCACAGACTACCTACCTTACTGTGATATTTGTGTAGCTTCCTTGGCAGACATCGGAAAATTCTCACCCGTCGAAAGGAGCACCAGTACGTCTTGAATGTTGATGGCCACCAGAACATCATCATCATCGACTTCGGCACCGTTGCCAACGAGCAAAACCTTCTCAACTCCTCCCAGAATGCCCAGTTTTGCAGCATCTTCATGACAAAAGTAGACCCAAATATTATTTAACACTAACAATTCAAAGAAATTGATATCTTATTTTAATAGTTACAACACAACATTGCAATGTCACACCCAGGTTTCAGACATATTCTGCTTAACCTGCGTGCATATCTTGTGCTTACAAAACTAGATTATAAATAACCTATATATGTAATGGTTAGCTTACTTAGAGTAACTATTAAACATGTATCGATGTTAACATACATACAACAATAATGTTGTATGACACCTACACAACATGAGCTTTCTTTATTTATGAACACAATAGAGAGATATGGTGTAAATGTAAAACTTTTTAAAGATTATTACAAAACAATTAAGAACAGAACTTACCCCTCGACGTAAGCTCTGCTAAATCCTTAGCAAAGACCGTCTTCTTCCTTACAAACAAATCTTCCCTTTTCCGAAGTCATCAGTCGAGTCGCGGAGAAGCTGAAGTTCCGGCGGCGCGGCGGCGAAATATCTTCAACAGCACCCCCATCAAAACAGTATTGAATAATGGTAATCAACGCTGAATTGTAGATATTATTCGAATATCCATGGGTTGTATTAATGCATTAAACCAGTGTTTCTCAACCGGTGTGCCCCGGCAAGCAGATATGACATAACAAAATCCCAGTGCGCCGCGGAATTAGACAAACAATATCACCTATATAGCGATAAATAATCAAACAACGTGATAGTTCCGAAAACAGACCCCACTCTGCTAGACACTCATCTTTGTTGACAGAGACACCAGTTCGTTGAAGCGGTTGCTGCAGTAACCTTACATCACTGCGCAAGAAGTCACACCGATACAGAATGAATATTCAATTCAATATGTTTTATACAAATATACAGTAGAGTCTGCAATCGCCTCAATATGATTTTGTTGTGACATACACCTGTATGTAGGTATGTATGTAATGTGGTTTGAAAGGTATACAAGAAGATACAAAAAATTGTAGTTAAAACCCTAAATATATAGTTTTGTTAATCACATTGCAGAAATTAGCAGATGAATGTGTGTATATAGCACACATCCCAAATGTCTAATCCTTATAAGAAAAAAAACCAAAAAAAACAATAACACCGTAGTCACATAGTCATATTAATAATTTTATGATCAGTGCAACATAAATAAATGCAAAAATTCAAAAAATTATGACATATTAGAACCAGTTGCAATAGCAAATACAACAAGATGTAAAGCTGGTAGCCAGAAACTAAAATTCTTCCAGCTTAGCCACTAGGAAATTGCAGCCACACACACAAACACATACATGTTGCGTTTTCGGCGTATTTTGTCATTAATACGGCTGTTTCGCGCTGACGCCGTCTCCCACTAGTGGTACTGATCGTTCCGCCCCACTGATTCACGTCTGCTCCACCAAAGCAAACTCTGTAAAGGACTACAAATCACCTATTTTTAAAAAATACGTATGAATCACTGTATTGACGACGTTTTGTTGACGTTTTGTTGCCGTCTGGCATTTACCCGACCGGTCGTTCCGCTCCGCTGCTTCACACCTAATATCATATTTTAATAGTTACAACACAACATTGCAATGTCACACCCAGGCTTCAGACATTTTCAGCTTAGCCTGCGTGCATATCTAAATAGCCTATATGTAATGGTTAGCTTAGTTAGAAACATTTACTACATTTGCTATGCAAAGGAATGCATTGTTAATAATATATATATATGTATATATATATATATATATATATATGTATATATATATATATATATATATATACATATATAAGTATATACATATATATATATATATATATATGTGTGTGTGTATATATGTGTGTGTGTGTGTTTGTGTGTGTGTGTGTGTGTGTGTGTGTGTGTGTGTGTGTGTGTGTGTGTGTGTGTGTGTGTGTGTGTGTGTGTGTGTGTGTGTGTGTGTGTTACTTCAAGAATTCTTCCAAGCCTGCCAAAAGCGGGTTGCCCATGTTCGTAACTGAGCAAGATAACGCATCCTTTCTTGTAATGAAGACCATGTGCCAGGTATTTCTGTTTCTTCACAACCATAACATGGATTTCCATGAACAGCATCTGGACATATGTGTTCCATGTTCGTTGCTAACTTAGGATAATCTGACCTGACATCAACTTCACCTCCTTTCCCTATACGAAGAACGAACGAACGAACGAACGAACGAACGAATCAGTTTATTTACACCATGTATATGAAAAGGACAATTTTGGTTCATCCTTGATTATAGAAATACAATAAAACATATAAAAACACAAATATATATAGAACGCATGATACATAAGTATGTAATTCGGTAATTTGCGGAAAAAAAATCATATATTTGATTACATAATGTATATATCAGACGGGGTCAGTGACTCCTATTAAGACAAAACGTCCATATCAAGTGTGTGCGTGTGTGCGTGTGTGCGTGTGTGCGTGTGTGCGTGTGTGCGTGTGTGCGTGTGTGCGTGTGTGCGTGTGTGCGTGTGTGTATTATTTTTTATTTTGCATGTACGTGTACACATGTATGCACTCTTGCGCTAGCGTCTTTGTAAATCTATTGCACATTCTCAATACTTCATTTATTATATGTTTTGGTGACATGTACAACAGTCTGATAGTGTGCACCTACAATCGTGTTTTTGTAAAAAAAACTAATTTTTTACGCATATATTGAAAAACCTCGCATAATGTGCGTGTATATCTCATCTTTAATTAAATCAGGCGTGTTATATATAGCGTGTGACAAATTGTATTTCAAACATTTCATTGCAAAGTCATGCTTAGTTCTGAAAATGTATATATTTTGTGTTTTCCGAATGTCGTAGTTGTGGATGTTATGTCTTGGGACAATTTGCCAGTTTAATAAATAATCTGGTTATTGTTTCTGAATGTATTTGAAGTAAAATGTTAGCTCTTATAGCTTTAAGATGTCTTCAACTATTAACAGGTTAAGTTTTTTAAAGTGGTTCGGTATGTGAGTTATATTTGCTTATACTATCACCATTGTAGACCACATTTGGTGACTGCTGTAGCGTAATATACGGTTTGGAGTCAGAAACCTGGTGTAGACGAACGACTATTTTGTGTACTCTAGATTATGTTAATGATGTGTCGAGTTGGTCTGACAACATGGTCGAGTGAAATGCGAACCGGTATTGTATGACAGGCAGAACAACAATAAAGCGTTTCATACCGTTGCTTATTGTAAGAATATGAACAATGAAACAAGCAAACGTAACATGGTGTCTAGAAGTGGTAGCGAGTTTGTAACTGTGTGCATTACTGCTACAATTGACACTGCGATTGTTGCCGCTACTCGCTAACGATACGAACTGCAAATGGCTACCTCGAGCAATCCGTCGCCCAGACCCCTGAAAATGAAACTCTGAGTGTAGTCAATGGAAGTCATGGCGCAAATCATGGACTAGATACGAAGTGGCAACGGGAATACATGACGATACACCCTGTTGTCTGTGATAGGCGCCGAAGCTGTGAAAGTGTTCGATACATTCCGGTTTGCCAAGGAGAAAAGCGAAAACAATATAGAAGACGTGCTGAGAAAGTTCGAGGAATACTGCAGTCCTAGACAAAAAAACACAATTTATGAAAGATATAAATTTCAGTGTATAATTCAGGAGGCAGTTGAAACAGCGTTACAGTACGTGATAGAACTACGACATGCTGCAGAAACTTGTGAGTTTTAGCACATTACGGCAAATCAAATAATCAGAGACCGATTTGTGCAGGGTCTACGCGATGCAAAGGTACGAGAAAGACTGTTAAAGGAGAAAGACCTCACACTTGAGAGAGCTCAAGAGATGGTTCAAGCGGCCGAAGCAACCATAGAACGGTCCGTGCTAAGAGGAAAAAAAGTGCAAGTGTCCGAGGACAGTAGGACAAGGCACGTGGTGGCTACAAACAGGGACGTCAACCAGATAATAATCGTGACAGAGTTTCGAAAAGGAGAGATTGCACGTATTGCTCATACAAACACGAAGGAAACAAATGTCCAGCATATGGAAAACAGTGTCGGAAGTGCGGCAAGCTCAAGCACTTTGAAAGCAAATGTAAGCTGAGACATGTGAAGCAAGTTCAGGCTTCAGAGTCGAACCATGAATACGATGTTGGAACATTGTCAGTTAATAGTGTAGGGAAGAAACATCGAACAGTAATAACTATGAAAGTTGGTGACAATGGCGTGCCAGTGCCATTCTAGATAGACAGTGGCTCAGAATGTTGTGTGCTGCCACGACACGAGTACGTTAGAGTAACTGGAGACAGATCGCTGACCAAGCTAAAGCCAGTGAAAACCGTTATTGTCATGTACAACGCAACACGCGAAAAATCGTTGGGTCAGTGTAAGCTGCCATTCGTCCTGAAAGGTGTGAAGCATAGGCTGGTCTCCAACGTCATGGAAGGAGACTACATGCCAATACGTAGCCTAGACCCATCAGAGGGCATGGGAATACTGAAGATCAACGATTCTGATTCTTTGAACCATGTGTTCACTGCATTAAAGGATTTTAACTGCGAGCGCTTTGAAAACCAACTACGCCGATGTGTTTCAAGGCTTGGGAAGGCACCAGCATACGTATGCAATCCAGATTGATGAATCTGTGAGACCAGTGGTGCACGCGCCGAGACGTATACCAGCGCGTGAGAAAGTGCGCAAGAAGCTTGACGAACTGGTGAGCGAATGAGTGCTAACACCAGTGACAGAAGCAACGAACTGGGTGTCAAGCATGGTGATTGCTCAGAAACCAAACGGACAGATCGGAATAAGCCTAGATCCGAAAGATGTGAATATCGCAATCAGACATGAATACTACCCCATGCCAACAGTCGAAGAGGTCAGTACCAGGCTGAAAAATGCCAGAGTGTTCACCGTGATGAAAGCAATGAGAGGATTCTGGCAAATACCCTTGGATGAGAAATCCAGTATGTTGACGTGTTTCGACACACCATTCAGTCGGTACCGATGGCTGAGAATGCCTTTCGGCATTAACTCTGCACCCGAGGTCTGGCAACGCACGATGAACCAACTGGTTGAAGGTCTGAAAGGCGTAGAAGTAATCCGCGATGATTTTCTGATCGTAGGCTGTGGTACAACTGATGACGAGCCCGAGTCGGATCACGACAAGAATCTATGAGCGTTCTTGGAGCGGGCTAGAGAGCGAAGTCTCCGACTAAATGCTGAGAAGATCACGCTCAGGATGACAGAAGTCCCATACATTGGACATCTGCTAACACGTGAAGGACTCCGAGCAGATTCGAAGAAAGTGGAGGCAATGGAGAAGATGCCAAGACCAGAAGACGCCAAGGCAGTACAGAGGCTACTTGGGTCTGTAAACGTCTTTGCGAAGTTTGTGTCACATCCGTCTGACAAACTTGAACCCCTGAGGCGACTAATGGACAAAGACGCAGAGTGGAGTTGGCTGAGTACACATCAGGACGCATTTGACCTGAAGAAGGAGCTCACAAGTACCCCAGTACTCCAGTACTACGATGTCAGAAAACCTGCGTGCATCAAGAGCGATGCTTCAGAAGGAGGTATCGGATGGGCTCCCTGTGGTATATGCTTCAAGAGCACTGGCACAGATAGAGAGACAATACGCTCATATCGAGAAGGAGTTACTAGCTATAGTATTCGCCTGCGAGAAGTTCGACCAATATGTGTACGGAAAAAAAAGGTGCAAGTACAGAGTGATCACAAGAAGTGATCTCCAGGAAAGCTTTCGTAACTGCACCCAATGGATTGCAACGCATGCTGCTGCAACTCCAACGCTACAGTATTGATGTGACACACACGCTGTTGCAATAGAGAAGATAGACATGACAGAAGGACTGTCAATGTCTCCCAAACGGCTGGAAGAGCTGCGAGCAGCCACTGCCAGTGACTGTGCTCTCCAGAAGCTGAGGCAGGTGACAATGAAAGGCTGGCCTGCACAAAACTCTGACAGTGACCTGGACATTCGTGCATATTACAATGTACGATATGAACTGGCTGTGCAGAATAGACTGGTGTTCAAGATTTCGTCCCCTGCACAGCTGTTGTTCGGTCGCCGATGCCGAACACTGCTAGCAATAATGCTCAAATAGCACACTACAACAGGTCAGCACAAAACTTGAAACCGACAGCACCGGATGATGCCGTACGTATGAAGTTGCTAGGTCAAGATACATGGACGGTTGTCTAATGCACGAAGAAGTTCTCAAACCGGTCGTACGGTTGTTCTGACGCAACCGACGAGCTCTACGTGTGGTATACGAGTGCCCATCGCTTCCAGAGAGTGAGCCCCTGGTTTGATCCAGTGTAGACGATTGGTTTTCTGTGCACTGTAGATTATGTTAATGATGTGTCGAGTTGGTCTGACAGCAGGGTCGAGTGAAATGTGATGCGGTATTGTATGACAAGCAGAACAATAAAGCCTTTCATACTTGTTTATTGTAAGGATATGAACAATGAACCAAGCAAACGTAACAACCGCATGTTATTAGCATCAAGCCTTTTAACAAAACCACACTTGGTGTTTCCTGCTGAGAGTTTTCAGTAAGTTTCTGTAGGATTTGCATTTTATACCCTTGCAGTCGGCATGCTTTGCTTCAAACTGAGGAATCTGCCAGGCCCAAATAGTCTCATATGGGTGCAGCAGGTAATGCATTTTAGGCGTGATACTTGCCCTGGGATAATCCCTTTTAAAAACCTTGTGGTGTGTGTATACGGCTTCTTCCAACTTTCGAATACATCTACATTTGTACAATAACTGACAATCGTGGGTTATTTGAAAAAGTAGCACTCACTTTTGCCACTTCGGATCATCTTGAGGTACTTCTTCAGCGAGAATGAAGGGAGCACACTGACCAAAGTAAGCATTGCTGCTGACGTTTGTTTCAGCTTACTCAGTACTGTCAACGAGATTATTTTTTCTGAATAATTTCTGGCGTTGATTTTTCCACGTAAATATAGGGAAATCTGCGCAGTGCTGCATTTAGCCAATCCAAAGTGAAGCATTTCTTTACTAAGATAGCATGAATCAAGAAGAGCTGTAGCTCGTATGGAATCAGTCCCTCAAGAAGGACATGCATAGGATCACGCTAAAGTGTTACATTGTGGAAGTCGGGTATTCTAGCAAAGCAACTTTCTCTGTAAATTCCTCGCGTTTTACTTCAATATGTTTTAGCTGCTTTTTTTACGGTGTCCAGACTTGTGCAAGTTTGTTGCTTGCGTTTCTAGGCAAGCAGGTGGTTTCACTTTATCTTCGAGGGTGTTCCACAATGCGTAGCTTGAATTGTATATTGTATTAGCCAATAGAAATGATGGAATCCTGTCATATGATGTGTAAATAGGTCCGCTTATATAAACGTCTGTCATAAGCTTTTCGCCATCATAGGGCGCTGGCGAAGGACTGGGACAGATCCAGGGTTGAACGACAGGTTACCCTGCTGCCAAGAGAATGGCAAATGAAGTCGTGAAGCGTGGTGGGAATGTTAACGTGGGTTACGTTCCCAAGCTTTTGTGTGTGCAATATTCACCGTCCAGAGTGACTGTTTGAGCTTCGAAGAAGCCATGCCGCCACGCCAGCGGTTTATTGAAGCAACTTTCCGGTCGGCCCCAACGTATTTGCGTCGATGAGTGATAATCGCGACGCGCTCACCCCAGCTCGGGCCATCCTCGAACAGCGGTCTCACAGCGACATCGTCCGACAGCTTGACCGAATGCGACTCGTAGCGGCCGGTGGTAAGCGTATACTGCCCGGCGTCGTCATTCGCGCGAACCCATTCATTCGACTTCTCGATGGTTTGCGACAGGGCAAGACCTCTCGATCGAAACACCGAATGCGACTCGAGAATTCGTAGCGGCCGGCGGTAAGTGTCTACCGCCCGATGTCGTCATTCACGCGAACGTATTCTACTGACTTCGCAATCGTTTACGACCGTGCGAGACAAGTCGATCATAGAACGGACACGACTCGAGAATTCGCGGCGTACGACGGCAAGCGTCAATTGCCCGACATCATCACTCGTGCGGCCGAGATACACCGTTCTGATTGTTTTCTGAGCTCAGCGTGTTGACTTCAACAAACGTTCGTATAGATTCGAGATGGGACTAACCCAGTGTAAATGTCTATTTTCTAATTGAACGTATCTATTATTTGCTGTTTATGAATGGTAGTTATCTGTGGTTTTGAAGTGAGGTATTATTACCCTTGAAGTATACATATATATATATATATTTGTTGTAACCGATTACTGTAATGAGAGTCCGCGAGGTCTAGTTATATGCTATGTATTTATCTTATGGGATTTATTCCTAGATAACACTTGGCGCCTAGTGTTTGATCGTGTAGTGGAATAATCCACCTTAGAAAGGAAGAGGAATTTGATAACTGAACGATTAATTGTATGTTTACTTTCTTAGTTAGATCGATTCAAAGATTCAGTGTTATTGTTTATTATGTTCTGTTAAGATTTGGTTACGGGGTTTCTTTATTCTTTTCATTTTTTGCTAATCGAAATACTTACCAAAAGGAAGATATCTTGTAATAAAGTTTATTCAATTTTCCTCGTTCTTTGTTGCTTGTTCACGATAACCGTTCTTTCTCATATGCGTTGACCTTGATATATAAGAACCCTACTAGACCTGAGCCATCTAGTGTACGGAGACCTCGCTAATCCGTGACAGAAAGAATGCCATAGCCATAACGTCTCATTTGTTTCACACCTGTTGAGGTCCTAATAGCCCTTTCCCCCAAATATACATCTTCCGGTTGTATGTAATTGCAATCATTTGCATAAAACTTCTCTCTAAGACCCGAAACCTTGAAATGGGCCCGTTTCTATGGTAGGAAAGTTTAAGTCTTGTACTGGATTTTGGAAAATACATTCTCTCATGTATGCGTGTAAGTACTCTGCCACCAAATCTTTTGACGTGTTTAGCACTTCACTTATTGCCCTTTCGGACAAACCATGTTGTGTGTTCAGTTATAATACATAACTTGCAGCTGCATATCCATGTGTCTTCGTGGGAGAATTGTCACTGTGCTGTACCTTCTCGTTACCTCCCACCGGAAATATATTCATTTCATCTCCATTCTCTGAATAATTGTCAGCCGGAATGTCTGTTTTCGTGATACATGAAAGCGAAATGCATTCCAGCTTTTTGTGGAATATTTGCGTAAATATTAGAATAATCAGACAAAGATGGCTTATTTCGTTGTGTTTACATAAGCCCCGTCTACACGACGTTTTTAACCCGGGATATGCGTCTACTTAAAGAACTACATACCGATATGTCTGTTATCAAACATCTACAAATTACTCACAAAGATACTAACGAATAGGCTAGAGAAGACACTCGACGAAAACCAATCACGAGACCAAGCAAGATTCAGAAGCAGGTACTCGACGACAGACCACGTACACATCGTAAACCAACTGAAAGAGAAGTGCCGAGAATATAATATCCCGCTCTGCATCGCTTTCGTCGACTACGAGACGGCTTTCGACTCGGTGCAAACTCAAGCAATACTGACCTTCCTTCAAGAACATGGGATAGAAGATGTGTACATCGATCTCCTGAAAGACATCCACACCAACAGCTCAGTGACAGTCCACCTACACAAAAAGAGCAACAAGATCAACACCAAGAGAGGAGTACGACATCGCCCAAGCTGTTCACGGCAACTATTCCGAAGACTGACCTGGGAAACCAGAGGCTTGACCATAGACGGAGAATAACTCAGCCATCTTCGCTTCGCCGACGACATAGACATATGCGCTAATACATCGCAAGAACTACAAAACATGCTGCAGGAGCTAGCTGATGAAAGTGAAAAACAAGGTCTAAGGATGAACATCTCGAAGACAAAAGTGATGCTAGGAAATGACACACCAATATATATATATATATATATATATATATCAACACGACGCAGATAGAGAACGTTGAAAGCTACATCTATCTGGGACAGCGTTACAGTATCAGAGACAAAAACCAAGACAAGGAGATTCAAAGAAGGATCACCGCCGGCTGGACACCTTTCGCCAAACACCGGGACATCTTCAAGGGTAACTTTGGAACCTGCTTGAAGATAAAAGTCTTCAACTCGTGCATACTTCCAGCGATGACATACGGCGCGGAAACATGGGCACTCACCATTCAGACGAAGAACAAGCTAGCATATGCAAATGTTCGGAGCAAACAGAAAGTTCAGGATATGGTAGTGCTGGAAATTTAATATCAGATGGATTCTTAATTGCAGAAAGACCTGAATGAGTATTTTAGTTCAGTGTTTACCAGGAAAGATATTAGTTCACTGCCAGTACTAGACGCTAAGTTCAAGGGGGCAGAATTATACTATTTAGGACAGTTAATTGTAATCTCGGAAATGGTTGCTAAGAAAATTAGGGCTAAGAAGGATAATAAATCACCTGGAGTGGATGGGATTCCGCCCAAACTACTATTGGAAATTGCAGAACAAATTAGCATACCGTTTGGAGTGGTTCCCTTATAATGGAAAGAAGCAAACATTATACCGTTATTTAAAAAAGGTTCCAGAAACAAGTCAGACCAGTGAGTTTAACGTCAGTGATTTGCAAATTATTAGAAAGACTAATTAAAAAGCACATGGTAAATTTTCTTGTTAAACATAACTTTTTAAACCCAACTCAACACGGGCTTCTAAAAACGAGGTCATGCTTAACAGATATGTTATGTTTTTTGGAAGATAAGTGGGAAGACATCATCTACTTAGATTTTCAGAAAGCTTCCGACAAAGTGTCACATCAAAGATTACTGCTTAAACTAAAGGCCAATGGCATAGGAAATGGTTTTATTTAACTGGATAAAAAAAATGGCTAATTGACAGAAAACAACGGGTAGTAGTTGATGGGGAGGCATCAAACTGGAAATCAGTTTTGAGTGGGGTACCACAGGTATCAGTACTGGAACCTATATTATTATTAATATATATATATATATAAGATTTGGACGATGATATAACAAGCAAGGTGTTGAAATTTGCGGGTGATACAAAATTGTTTAGAAGGATTAAACGTGATGAAGTTAGACAGCATTTACAAAATGATCTTGACAGGTTGATAAAATGGTCTGAAAAATGATAAATGTTGTTCAATTTTGGGAAATGTAAATGCCTCCACACAGGGCATGGGAACAAATATGTACAATATACAATGGGAGGTTTTGTACTAAGTACTACTATAAAAGAAAAGGAGTTAGGGTTAACCATTAGTGCTGATATGAAGGTTTCAGAGCAGTGTGGTATTGCCGCTTCGAAGGGAAACCAAATCCTTGGATTAATTAGGCGAAACATAACGTATAAGGAAAAAGAGCTAATAATATTGCTGTACAAAACAATAGTTAGGCCTCATTTAGAATATTGTATTCATGCGTGGATGCCATATCGTAGGAAAGACATAGATATGCTAGAAAGAGTACAGAGGAGAGCAACAAAAATGATGCCAAAACTGAGGGATCAAAGTTACGAAATATGCCTTACAAATGTGGTTTAACAAAACTAGAGACCAGGAGATTGAGAGGAGATCAGATAGAAGTGTTTAAAATATTGAATGGTTATGAAAATATTTATAGAAATATTTTATTCTCAGTTAAGAAAGATAGAAGGACCAGAGGACATGAAGTTACATTAGTAAAGGAGCAGTGCATATTAGATATAAGAAAGTTCTCATTCTCACAAAGGAGTGTAATTGAATGGAACAGATTAGCTGCTGATTGTGTGGGTGCTAGTAGCTTGAATATTTTTAAAAATAAAATCGACACATACCTCAGAAGGGCGGAATACACAGAGATCAAATTGTCGGACTCTCGATAAGCCAAAGGGCTTCCTTGTCCATCTGCCACTTAGAGTTAATACTCTGGGTGGCAATCTTGTTAAATCTTGTTAAACTCTATCAACGGGACTGCTATGGCCATATATATATGGCCATAGCAGTCCCATTGATATCATCAAGCGTGCAGCAGCTATAGTATTACATGCAGTTGCTGTGACTATTCACATGGGTTCTGCAAACAGAAGCATGTGGAAGAGTTTTGGTGTTATATGCGGTAAACATAGTCCCACAGTTGATAAGGTACAACATCCGTGTGATCCATCCAGGGAGTTGTTCTTTATTGCTGATGTCCTGCATGTCATCAACAACTTGAAAGCAGCCCTTGTCAGTGGTCAGACCATCACTCTCCCTGATTATATTGTTGAAAGCAACAACTGGTGCAGCTCAGAGGTGAGCATTGCTCCAGATGAGGCTTTAGCACAAAGTCAGGAAGATCAGCAGCTGAAGATTGCCCCAAAACTAACAAGTGCTGCTCTCAACCCTTCCCACTTTAATAAAAATGAAAGTGTTGCACGCCCATATTAAGTAAATCGGTGTCAGCAGAAATTCGTTTTCTAATAGAATCGAACAAGGCAGGTAGAAAGTCAGCTGACCTTGTAACTGCCTGGTTCATCGAACTGGTCAATAAATGGTTCGATCTTATGTGCAGTCGACACCCTGCAATGGATCTAAGCAATATTAATCCCTCGAAGCATGCCTGTGCTATATCATTTCTCTCAAATCTGTCATCCACGTTTTCACTGGAATACAAAGTAGAAACCTGTTCAAACAGGTGTTATTCTATCAACACAATCTATCATAGACATTCAGATTGAGTTACTTGACGAGGGCCACAGTTATCTGTTAACACCTAGATTTACCCATAATTTTCTAGAAAATCAAACCTGTTCAGCTGTGTACGCCTGAAAAACCCTGTTCCATCTCCTGTCGAATTCAAATACGCATTAAAAATATTGACTGTTGCCCAATTCCTGAAAACATCTACTACTGGAAATTATGAGAATGACGAAGGAGAGTTTGTGGCAGACTTTCTTGATCAGCAGCAGGTCTCACCTAAGCGAACAGAGCTAGACTTACAGTTACAGCCAATGATCTTTTTTGAAGCGAAATCTGTGAAGGAACTTTGTGGTGCAGAAAAGAACAGCTTGTACTACCTAGCTGGGTACTGTGTATCAAAGATTCAGAAGGATGACAAAGTTTGTGACAACTGCATCTTCAATACTGTTGCTAGTTCCTCTGTTACATCTCTTGATGCTGCCAAACTAACTCAGCTTAGAGTATAAGGATGGTAGCCTTACCCATCCAACAAAACAAGCATTTCAGGTCTTGTTGGCATGTGAAATGGTGTTTCGTTAACAGGATGAAAAACTTCTTATGTCACAAAGAAATGCAAAGGCTTTCTTGGTGAATGTTTTTTGAATTAGCAACTACGGCAGTCCAACTCCCACTTTGTCATACTATCAAACATAAGCTGATTGGGCGATATACTGTTGTTTGGCTGCATCTATTTTCCAAGACGTTACGACTTGCAAGAAAGTATGCATAAGTGCATAAATCTGGTAGTGAACTAGGCAGTAAGAGAATGGCAATGAGACAGATGGTGAAACATATTAAATAGAAATGTGACACGTTGCATTTATTTGCACTGTAAGTAAGGGTAGTAAATTACCCATGGTGCTCATTGTATTTTCCAAGACGTTACAACAACAAGAAAGAATTCAAATTCACCGCATACATCTAGTAATGAACTTAGCAATGACACATATGGCGAAGCATTAAATAGAAATGTGACATGTTGCATCTGTTTGCACTGTAAGATTCATTTTGTTATTATGGCATTGTGGGCATCATGCTAAATGCGAACGTGTTACCTTGTTAAAAGTGTTACTTTGTAAGTTATGAGTGGTTGAATTGACTGAGAGATCAGGTTTAACATTGCAATCAAGTCTCTGAAATATTCAGGATACTATATTACCTATTGTACACATTGTATTCTCCAAGATGTTAAGAATTGCAAAAATGCCAATACACTGCATAAATCTGGTAATGAACTTGGCAGTAAGATTTTTACTATTCATGTTGGTATTTTTTAGTTCAGACACATTGGTAAATGCCAACAGTTCACCTTATTAAAAGTGTTACTTTGTAAGACAATTGCATGTGAAGATGTGTATGTGCAGCGTTGAGAACAAAGGTATTCGATGTTGTCAATATGTGTTAAATTTGTACACACTACAGTGCATTCTGGATACGTCGAACTTCCAAAGACACATGGCAATACTTCTAATTATCAGAAACTCCACTAATCAAAACCTATGTTTTATCGCCTTATGTGCCTGGGATTGAAGAGAAAGATCGACATAAGCAACAGTCAACTAAATGACAGTTCGAGTTATCTGAAATGCACTGTATATTGAAACAAGGCCCCACAGAGACACAGTTATGCTGAGTGCTACTACTGTATATTAATATGTTTCCTACTGGTCCGTATAATAATAACCAATACCATAACAATGTCCTAGGTTCATATTCGTTTAACAGAGGAGCAAACTTTCTCAATATTTACGTAAATTTCATAAAGACACTTCATCCCATTAACAAGCTAAACGCTTATACACCGACTCTCCACCCCTTTAAAGGGATGCACAAAATATCCTTTAAATATTTAAACATATATTATTATATTATATTGTTATATTAAGAAATATAGTTACTTCTAATTTTAATGTATGACATATAGACCCGTTTAATATATGTATGTATGTATATATATATATATATATATATATATATATATATATATACATGTCACGGATTAGCGAGGTCTCCGTACACAAATGGCTCAGGTCTAGTAGGGTTCTTATGTCAAGGTCAACGCATATGAGAAGGAGCGGTTATCATGAACAAGCAACAAAGAACGAGGACAATTTAATAAACTTTATTACAAGATATCTTCCTTTTGGTAAATATCTCGATTAGCAAAGATGAATAGAATAAAGAAATCCCGTAATCCAAATCTTAAAAGAACATAATAAACAGTAACACTGAATCTTTGAATCTATCTAACTAAGAAAATAAAGTTACAATAAATCTTTCAGTTATCCAATTCCTCTTCCTTTCTAAGGTGGATTATTCCACTACACGACCAAACACTAGGCGCCAAGTGTTATCTAAGAATAAATGCCATAAGAAAAATACACAACATATATAGCTAGCCCTCACGGACTCTCATTAGAGTAATCGGTTACAACAAATACATATGTGTATACTTCAAGAGTATTAATACCTCACTTAAAAACCACAGATAACCACCATTCATAAAACAGCAAATAATAGAAACGCTAAATTAGAAAATAGACATTTACATTGGGCTAGTCCCATCTCGAACCTATACGAATGTTTGATGAAGTCATCACGCCGAGCTCAGAAAACAATCAGAGCGTACCTCGGCCGCACGAATGATGATGTCTGGCAGTATACGCTTACCGCCGGCCGCTACGAATTCTCGAGTCGCATTCGGTCACGCTATCGGACAATGTCACTGGGAGACCGCTGTTCGAGGATGGCCCGAGCTAGGATGAGCGCGTCGCGATTAGCGCTCATCGACGCAAATACGTTCGGGGCCGACCGGAAAGTTGCTGCAATAAACCGCTGACGTGGCTGTATGGCTTAATTCTTCGAAGCTCGAACAGTCACATTGGACGGTGAATATTGCACACACAAAATCTTGGGAACGTAACCCACGTTAACGATTCCCACCACGCTTCACGACTTGATTTGTCATTCTCTAGGCAGCAGGGCAACCTGTGTCGTTCAACCCTGGATCTGGCCCAGTCCTTCGCCAGCGCCCAGATGGCGAAATGCGTATGACATATGTTTATGGTCACTTCTCACAAACGGTCGACAAATGGTAAAAAAAACGGGTAAAACAATAAATCAACATGGGTGTACTTTTTATATTTTATAGTATATATATATATTGAGGTCAACTCACACCATGTTGGGAACACTAATCTCTGTAACTTCCAGAGTTATGTCCACTTGTTTCTGAATGTCCTGATTCGTTGTTACCGTTCGTATACAATTAATTTTAGTATGTGGTTAATTGATATATTAATTATAAGCTTATTAGCAGGTATCAGTCCATGGACAATACTTTGTGGAAGACTTAACTGCTTAACACCAGTACAAGACATTTTACTATTTATTCTACTCTATTGAAACTACTTGTGTATTTTGTTAAGTATTATTTCTTTATTATGACCTTGTATCACATGCTGCAAAGATAATTGGCTAGGTATAATTCCAATACCAGGTACTATTGTCAAGACCATGGCCTCTGTGTAGGAAAAAATTAGACCTTCACTTGTCTTTGTCCCTGTGATATGATCGCTAAATAAATGCATACTAACGGTAACGGTACAATGAATTAAACCAAAATCAGACTTTTTATAGTGACTGATGAAACAATCAATAGACAGTTATTGTAAGCTTTTCCATTCTTCCCTGCGATATCTCTGTATGTCTAGTTGAAAATAAAACACATTAAATAGACAACGTATGTTGTATTCTAACTAACCTACTGCAACTTAACAGATGTCACATAACGTTGTTTTTTATAAAACGGTCTGTAAATGTTACATGCAGCTATAGAAGCATTATTGTGTACCGTGTGAATATGTATGTATATACTACATTTCAATGCTATGAGCCAATTATGTAATACTACCTTAGGTGATGTACAAGATTATGAAACTGGCAATGCTGCAATGCGGAATATAGATCCCGATTGTAATTTACTCACAACAGATAGCTTTGTAAATACTAAATATTATCTTGAGGATGACATTAATGAAGTTATAACAAGAAATAATATCTCTGATGACGAGTTTTCACTTATGCATTTAAATATCCGTAGCTTGCCAAAGAACATTAGCAAATTGGGTGATTTCTTGTCACTGATCGATAACAGGTTCTCGGTCATCGGTCTAAGCGAAACTTGGTTACATAATGACAATCTTGATCTGTATGAATTGCCAGAGTACAAAAGTATACATTTGACTAGGCCTTCCAAGAAGGGAGGTGGTGTATCCTTATATGTTCGTAAGTCCCTTGAGTATACTGAATTACCAGAAATGAGTGTCATAACTGAATATCTGGAATGCGTTTTTATTGAAATCAAGACTCGGTCTAAGACATGCAATAACAAAACAACTGTAGGTGTTGTCTATCGACCACCTAATACAAACATTACTGCTTTCACAGAACATGTTATCAATATTATACAAACGCTCAAGGTTGATAATAAACAGTGTTACATAATGGGTGACTTTAACATTAATCTACTTAATTATGGTAGTCACACGGAAACTCAAGATTACATAGATGCAATGTTCCAACAGGCATTTATACCCCTTATCAGCAAGCCTACCAGAATAACAGCAACAACTGCCACTGTCATCGATAATATATACAGCAATGATTTAATTGGTGCAAATTATCAATTGCATGGAATAATATATACAGATATTTCTGATCACCTACCAATATTTTTGCTCACTAAACATACTGATAGCACAAAGGTAGAAATGACAATAGCGACTAGAATATATAATGCGCAGACTACTGCTACATTCAAAGAGAGTATAGATAAAATATGCTGGGATGACGTTTATGCATGCAGAGATCCACAAGAATGTTATTCTGTATTCATTAATGAGATATTAGTTGCATACAATAATTCATTTCCGTTAGCTAACACAACTACTAGGAAAAGAAAACATAAACCGTGGATTACTATGGGACTCCGACACTCCATTAGAACTAAAAACAAATTGTATATGTATTACTTGAAAAAACCGACTGTCTTCAATGAAACTAATTATAAAAGATATAGAAATAAATTAAATTGTCTTATTACTGTAGCAGAAAGAGAATACTATCGACATGAGCTTCAACAGCACAAGGGTAATTTAAAAAAAAACTGGATAATCTTAAAGAGTATTATAGGAAGGAAGGAAGCATTTTTATCTAATGACAAATTGACGGTAAAAAAAAAAAATGCATAGCTGATACATTTAATGAATATTTTACAAGTATAGGTCCAGAACTGGCTGATAAAATACCAGTCATATCAGAGAGACCTGATGACTACCTCCAAGGAGTCTATAAAAATGCAATGTATTTGTCGCCAACCACACCAGATGAGATAAAGGGAATTATTAAGAATTTTTAAAACTCTAGTCCTGGATGGGATGGCATAAAACCTATTATTGTCAAACAGGTCTTCTCCAACCTACTTGATCCTTTAAGTTACATTGTAAATTTATAATTTGATCAAGGATATGTTCCTGATCAACTAAAAATAGCTGATACAGTTCCTGTTTTTAAAAATGGCGATACATCATTAATTAATAATTACAGGCCTATTTCTGTCTTGCCTGTATTTTCAAAGGTTTTTGAAAGATTAATGTACAATAGATTAATGAATTACATAATGAAACATAACATCTTGTCTAATTCCCAATTTGGATTTAGGAAAGGATATTCCACTGATATGGCTATTTCACTGCTAATTGACAAAATTAGTAAGGCAATTGATACCAAAGAGCACGTAATTGGGTTATTTCTGGATTTAGCCAAAGCCTTTGATACCGTTAATCATAATATATTATTGAGAAAATTAACACATTATGGAATCAGAGGAAATATACTCCAATGGATTCGTAACTTTTTAAGTAACAGACAACTACGAGTAAAATTCTATGGAACAAAATCTTCCCTTAAAAACATAACATGTGGTGTTCCGCAGGGTTCAATTCTGGGACCTTTACTCTTTCTTATCTATATAAATGATTTATCTACTTTATCTGACACAACGTTTACCATTATGTTTGCTGATGACACGAGCATCTTTATACAAGGCAACAATATAGATGAAATGGAAAATGTTCTGAACTCTGAAATAAAAAAACTATCTTTATGGCTTAACATTAATAAACTTTCTTTGAATATACAGAAAACTCACACAGTGACCTTTAGTAATACGATCAGTATAAGAGAGAGGTGTAATAACATTTGCATAGACGGCATACAAATTAACACTGTACATGAGATCAAATTTTTGGGTTTGCTTATAAATAATACATTGAATTGGAGCACACACATTAAATATATATCAAATAAAATTTCTAAGAATATTGGTATTATAAAAAAGGTGACAAACAAATTAGATAACAAATCATTGTTAAACCTGTATTACATGTTTATATATCCATATATTACTTATTGTAATGTCGTCTGGGGAAGGGCCCCGAATATATACCTTGCTAAAATTCATTTACTCCAAAAACGAGTTTTGCGTGTAATAAGTCATGTAGGATTTATTGATCATACGCAGCCTTTATTTACATCTTATCAAATAATGAATATTTATGACGTAAATAAATATTTATGCTGTATTCTAATGTACAAGCATAATAGGGGTATGTTGCCAGATATATATCATGATGTATTTGTCCTGCAAATATCCACACATAAATATAATACAAGGCAGGAAGTAACATATAAAATACCATACTGCAAGACTAATTGTAGACAACTGTCTTTGGCTTATGTTGGTCCTAAAATCTGGAATACATTTATTACAAATAACTATTTACAATATTGTACATCTCTTCATATGTTCAAACAAAGGACCAAGCGTCTAATTCTAGCAAACATATGCTAAATGCTGCTTTAATGAAATTTTTTCATGTTAAGATGTACCTGATGTTCAGTGTTACGGTACTCGTGTAATGTTGTCATGTTAAGATATACCTGGTGTTCAGTGTTACGGTACTCGTATAATGTTGTCATGTTAAGATGTACCTGGTGTTCAGTCTTACGGTACTCGTATAATGCATTATTAAATAATTAGTTATTAATTTATTATGAAGATGTTTTTTTTCTTTTTCACGAATCATAGTTTTCATTGCATATATGACATGAATAAGGAACACAAGCAATGTGTTGCTTCGTTCCATTTGTTACGTAATGTATACATGTTTCATATTACTGCTACATCTGTGCTATACTTAACATTATGTATCAATAAAGATTATTATTATTATTATATTAT
This sequence comes from Escarpia spicata, assembly GCA_963995525.1. Classification (NCBI taxonomy): domain Eukaryota; kingdom Metazoa; phylum Annelida; class Polychaeta; order Sabellida; family Siboglinidae; genus Escarpia; species Escarpia spicata. The sequence continues at coordinate 9,666,365 of OZ023209.1, read as the reverse complement.
TACAACACTTATATTTTTGTCTACGTCCTTTTATTATTATGTTCATGGTATATACACAAAGCTGGTCATCATAGCACTCAATTTTTAAAATAACTCTTGTTTTGATCATCAATCGATTCCTCTAGTACCCAAGAATTGTATCATCATGGAAAAAGTGCCACCTAATACTTTGGTTTACATATTCTATGGGGAAAATGCTTCGCATACTAACGATAACATGTATACTAACGGTAACGGTCATATCAAAGTTACACATAAACAACTGATCTTTAAATCTGGATACTTGTCACCACTTGTACACGTTTTCCAATGTTCACCCTTCGCCAGTGCTACTAAATGGCTTGGTCTTTGCCACTGAAAACAAAAAATATATCAGTTTCTATAAAGTTTTAATTTGTCAACCCTTTTCCCTTACATGAAAACTGAATCCCCTCCTGGACTGACTGACTGAGTTCTTAAAGTAATTTAAAGTATAGCCACTACTGGGGCATTGCTCCCGACACTTACAATGCAAGTTTCAGTTTTATACATCGGAGTCAAATAGTAAATGAAGAAACAACTGCATACTAACGGTAACTTGTATACTAATGGTAACCAAATTATACAAATACAGGCTTATAGTTCCATATTCTGAAGAGTTTTTGACCATAAAATGTCTCTAAATATCTCCTGAATGGAAATTATCTCTTATGACCAAACATATCATATTTTCTTAGTTTGCAAGAGCTTCTTAATGCGAGCTTGGTCCTCCGGTGTCAGCTGGTACATCTTGCCAACAGCTTCCAGCTCTCCAAGCTTCATTATGCTTTGGCTCTTCTCGGCGTGGCCCTCATCTCGCATTCCCCATTTCCATTTGCCTCGGCATGGTGTCATGTACGATAGTTCATACAGATCTCCCTCTATGGATATCACCTTGGCAACATACCACCGGCGCCCGTAGCGCACGGCTACCAAACACCCCACTTCGATGACATCTGATGGGGCTGCTGGTGGTTCGACTGCAGCTAGGGCCTCTGGTTCTTGGATAACTGCGACCGCTGGTGGTTCGAATGCAGCTGGGACTTCTGACTCTTGGACACTTGGGACCGCTGGTGGTTCCACTGCAGCCGGGGCCTCTGACTCTTGGACACTTGGGACCACTGGTCGTTCAACTGCAAGGACATTTGGTGCTACGAGGTCTTCCTTGAAGGCAAGGGACAACCCTTCGCACCTAGTGCCCACCAGGTGGGTGGCAACACTCCCTGAAGCAGGATAGCTCCCGCTTCATAACTCGCTGATCACCCACTCCACAAATGGCATGAGTAGCCATTATGCCTGATGCCTTTGGCACATTCCACCTTTCTATCTCCTTCTTCATCTGGGCGATACGATCCAGCTACACTTCCAACAGCTCTGCCTTCACAGGCACTTGGCGAAGGGCTTCCGCTAGCTCGGAAGTGTCGCGGATGATGCTGCGTCCTGCCTTGATGATGTTGTCTGCAGTCTTCTTCACACCGCCGCCAAGACCGTCGCACGGTCCTTTGCCGTGGCCAACTTCCAGCAAGGTCCAGCTCCCATGGACCTGAAACACAATACGGAAATGGGCGCCGATGGCGACAATCGTCCGATTCCGGTACTACGAGCTCGGCGAGTCACTAACGAAATGAACCATCTCGAGAGCTGGCATGGAAGCTTTTAAGTAAGACATCACCGCATAGATGAATGCCAGTATCGTTGGCGTCGTGTGGCTGGTGTCATCGGTGAGTCCAACGTAGTTGTGATGTTGTAGGCCTTCTTCTGTGCGGCTGTAGGTGACCATAGGATGTACTGTGAACTGCTTGTTGTTGTAGTAGCAGGCGCTGATATCATCCTGGTATTTTGTTGTCCAGTTCTCGTTGAAATCCAGCTGGATCATAACCTCCTTCCCTTCCTTCAGCTGTTCCTTCAGAAGTCGGAGTTGGCGATAGATCTCCCCGATCCTGGAGGTATGCGGGCGAAATTCTTTACAAGCTGCATCTTCGTAATCACCTTTCCGTTAAAGATGATTTTCACATACTCTCACTTCCGAAAGCTGACTTGACTAGGGAGTGAACAGAGCTTGGTGTTGATGTCGTTCGGCATGTCTGGCAAGGCCTGGCTAGACTTGGGAAGCACCTGTGCAGCCTTGAGATGTTAGCGTGCCTCTGGCACAGGCATGTCCGACGTTCTGTCCACTGTATCAGTCTCACGTTCTTGGGTCGCGCCTTGCAGAACGTCGACAGGGACATCTTTATGTCGGGGTTCTCTTCTCTGAACGGAACCTGGCATGCAAGTTTGACAGTGTGTCGAACAAGCCGTACCGCGTCCTGCCTCCCACTTGGTCTTTCTTCCCTGGCAGTTCGTGGCAGTTGTCTGGTCGTTTCAGAAACTCGCCAACCATGGCCTTACGAGCTTGGGCCACAGACTTCTTCATGAACTTTGCACTGCGCTGGTTGAAGATGTAATCGCGAGAGAGCATCACCTTGGCGCTGAGTGCCTTCGTGCACCCTGTGCGCCTCCTTCTCGTTGGTTGGAATAGCTCTTTCTTGATAGCAGTTGGGGCGTCACACACTCGCTCCATCGTTTCGTATGGGGCCAAGGTTCTGACTCGGTCGGGTCGTGGAGTCACATCCACGGAATTTAGGATTTCAACAGTATGCCGCTCCGATGTTAACTTTGGGAGTGGTTCCAGTGCGTTGCGGTCCATCTCCATCTGCATGAAGTTGAGCTGGTGCCGGAGCGCCTCGTTTTCCTTCTGCAGTTCGTCAACCTGGCGAACCACATTTCTTGCCTTTGGTTGCCGGCTGAAAGGCATCTTTACTAGAAGTCTGAAAAAATAGAAGAAAAACAGGGAAACTCTTAAATACATTCTTATTAAACACGTTTCTGTACAAGTATTTACAGGTATGTACAAACTATTTACAACTACCTACAGGAAGTAGGGGAGCGTTCTGCAACAGACATGTCAGTGAAAACATATAGCTAGTATGTTTTAGGACTGTAAAGGTTGAGAACATCGCCTCAAGGTAATATACCAGCCGTAAAAATAAAAAAATCCATAGATAATACTAAGCTTCAGCACGTTATCCCATAGTAAAACAATAACCAATTACCGTTGGTATACACGTTACAGTTAGTATGCAACATTATAAAGCACATTTTCATAATTGTTATCATCTACCTCAATAAATACAAATGTATGTCAATAAAGAGGCTGTAATCTATGCATATGACATAAAAAAAACTCATTAAATCGAATAAAATTAGGACAAGGGCTGGAGTTTGGGTCACAGGTGACATCATAATTTTTTCCAAGAGGGCCCCATCTTATCTTACATGTAGATAGCATGATTATTTACTCTAAAATCGAAGAACAACAACTACAGATGATGTACCAGCGGTAAGAATACAAGATTTGATAGGAAATACCCAGTTTAGCTCATTGTGGCATTATCAACAAAACCTGTTACCGTTGGTATACCGTTACCTTTCGAATACAAAACATATTTGTCGATTTTATGTGTTCTTATAGATGTACCTAACACGTGTATCAAGGTTAAAAAGCTTTGATGACAAGAAAAACAAAGAAATTTACTCGCCTAGTTGGGGAAAGTCTTCTTTTTGTATCCTCGGTGGTGTCTCTGCTTGACGCTAGTCGGCGAAAGTCGGTATGTTTGCTTTTTAAACTGTAGATGGCAGTAGAGGTTTGCCTGGGTCATGCATTCTAACGGTAACTGTATACCAACGGTAACAAGGGGTGATGAAAAGGTGTCCAGGGCAGGAGTAGAAGCTTGAATAATTATTTGTGTACCTCATATGTATAGCTTGACATAGCAATGATATTTCACTTAAATATCTTCCACTAAATACCAGGGAATCAAGTGCAGTACATGGAGACAGTGCATACCAACGGTAACCCCAAAACTACACAATTCATGCCTTTTTGTATGGGATAAATAGTAGACACATAAAGGACCGGGATGCTACTAAAAAGGAGCATAAACTTTTTTTCCAGTTCTGAGTGCTCTGAAAAATGCATACTAATGGTAACACAAAATTACACAATGGCTTTTACCAAGCCTGTGAAAAGGTGAATGCTAGTAGGAATGTATATTGTAGCCTGAGTGATGCTGGAGATATGGAGCATTTATGGTAAACATAAAATGGACACATCTAGTTTTGTTTTTATTTACCAGAATTTTATAAAGATGAAACATCTGTAAATGACCTAAAAAAAGACAACAAAATCACGGGTTTTGGGGGCCCTGGAGGCTGTATTTCCTATAAATGCTCTCTTTGTCTTTTGGTGGGGCGCGGGCGTTTATGCGTTATGCAAATTGCATGGTTCCCAAGACCAGCGGAGATATATGCACTTATAGGACAAAGTACTGCTGTACAAACAAATCAGCAAACTTCCGCACATTGCGTAGGATATCTGCCAGGAGTACTGTAGTCAATTACTACCCCTGGCTTGCGAGGATGTTGCCGAGAGAAAATTTAATAGGACTCCGAAAATGAAATGTCGCAAGAAATAATTTCGCAATCTGGTGGGAATTACTGGTGTCCGGCAGATGGCGACACTTGTTGTAATGGTCTCGTTTTGAACGTGAGTTGCAAAATGGCAATGGCTTGTCAACGTGACAGCTATTTACAGACGGTAATATTATACGGTGATTCCAAGACTGTTAAGCCGGAGTGGGTGTGAGGATAAGCTCTCACTACCTATTAAGTGCCCTGACGGTGTGCGTCTCGTAAAGCCTCTGACAGCCGAGTCCAGCTCCTGGCCTTCACGTGGCGGAATTGTTCTTTACTGACAGGAGAAGTGGCAAAGGCGGATATATGGCGCCTTAAAACCAGATGCTTCGGGCAGATGGGGCTCGTTAACCTTGACTGGTCGCCTGTCTAGGAGAAAATAAAATGTTATTCCAAACCTACGCTGCCTTGCGGCTATACCCACACATGTGAAAGGCTAAGGGAGAAAACCCTGACAGCAAATCCGGAGTCGGGGTCCCGAAGGCAGTCCGATGTTGTGTTCAACGTCCTTCTGGCAGCTCCTGCGACGGCACTGGTTCCAAACTGTATCAGCTCTGGCTGTTCCTTTGGATCCATCAGTGACGTGGAGAGGAGAGACTTGCTGCATGGGCAACAACTGGCCCACCATATCAACTTGCCCAGGCTTGTGCCCTGGAGAGGCCACTCCAGCTTCACATCACGGTGTAGATAAAACGAATTTACGTTAGGAAGCCCGAATAGGATCTCCTCAGGCATGCACACTTCTCGTCCTAATTGCAACATATTTGGTGTGAATCCTGTATTTCGATTCACCGTGGCTCGTAGGCTCATCCCTAGTGTAGCCAGGTGTTCGTCCCATTGGGACATCTTATCAGTAAGATAACACCTGATAAAGGAGAGAACCATTTGGTTTTGTCGCTCTACTTGACCATTGGAACAGGGTCGGTAGGGTGTTGTCCTAGTCTTTTCGACTTGCATTAACTTACACAAATCTGAGAACAATTGGCTATCAAAATTCCTGCCCTGGTCGGTGTGTACCTGTAGGGGGGCGCCATATCTGGTAATCCATTGTTCAAAGAACGTCTTAGCTGTTATTTCAGCTGTTTGTTCAGGCAGTGCATGTAGCTCTAGCCAACGAGTAAATTGATCCAAGATCATAAGTACGTACTTATTCCCAGATTCGCTCGTTGTAAATGGCCCTAGAATATCTAAATGTACACGTTCCCCAGGGATCCCCGCCTGGTAATGGAGCAACTGTGCACGCTGTGGTCGTCCCACTTTGTTAATGTGGCATACCGCGCAAGTGTCCACAAACAATTGGCAGTCCCGGCGCATACAGGGCCAGAAAAAACTTTTCCCTAGTTTTGCGAAGGTTTTATCTCTTCCCCAATGTCCTCCAATGCGATTATCGTGGATCATTTGGAGGACTTCCTGTCTCATTGATTGAGGTACTATTAACTTTAATGTATGGGGACCAGTCTCTTCCTCCCAACAATAATACAAGACCCCATCCTCTATTTGCAGTCTATCCCTATTATTCCATAACTTGCGGGTACCCACACCTTGGAGTTGTAAATCGTTTTGTGTAGGGGGCTCCCCTTCTAACCAGGTGATTACGGGTCGTAATTCAGTGTCTTGCATCTGGGACTTTCGTAATTCCTGTGAGCTGTACTGGTGCATGTAGTTTGGGCCGGTTTGGTTCTCCCCCATTATACCATTAACTTCACTGGATACATTGAGTTGTCTTGTTGCTAATGGTACTACATAGTCAATTTCCTTCTCGAACGTTCCCCACTGGTTGTGTAGTTTTGTACAATATGTACAGCCACCACAAGGTAGAGAACTAAGTTCTTGGCCAGCTTCATAACAATTGCATATTTCATGTTCTTCTGGTATTCTTGATAATGCATCGGCATTGGAATGTCTAACCCCAGGTCTGTGTTGGATAGTCATGGAGTACTGAGACAATTCCTCCAGCCACCTACCAAGCTGGCCTACACGGTGTTTGAAGCGAAATAACCACGTGAGTGACCCATGATCTGTCCTTATAGTAAACTCACGGCCAAGCAGGTAGTGTTTGTAATGGCGTGTGAACATTACTATAGCCAGCAATTCCTTACGTGTGGTGCAGTACCGTTGTTGTATTGGCGTCCAGGTGTATGACGCAAAGGAAACTGGACGTATTATTCCATTCTGTACCTGATACAGGGCTGCGCCAATTGCCACGTCTGAGGCATCTGTATCAAGGATGAATGGGTCTACATTGTTGGAGAAAGCCAGCACTGGCGTGGTTGTCATTACGTGCTTTAGTTCTTGAAATGCCGTTTCACACGACTCAGTCCATTCGAATGGCTGTTTTGGTTTGGTCAATGCATAGAGTGGTTTCATTTTTTCAGATAATCCCTGAATAAATTCCCTATGATAGTTGACAAATCCCGTGAACTTACTCACTTGCAAAGCATTCATTGGTCGTGGCCAATTTAGTACACTCTGGATATGATCTTTAGTGACGGAAACTCCCTCTCGGGACACTTTACGTCCAAGGAAGCGAACCTCCGTGCTAAACAATGAGCATTTTTTTGGTTTTAGTTTTAAGTTGTGTACCTCAAATCTCTGGAGAACCACTTCCAGGTTTTCGAGGGACTCCTCAAAGCTCCTCCCCAGTACGATTACGTCATCTAGGTATACTAGTACTTTGTTCCATGCGAGACCGCGTAAGACAAGATGCATAACCCTTTGGAACGTGGCAGGTGCATTACATAAACCCTGGGCCATTCTGACATGTTCGAAGAGGCCATATTTGGTTAGGAACGCCGTCTTATGACTGTCGCGTTCATCTACCATTATCTGCCAATAGCCGCTGGCCATGTCTAATGTGTGGAACCACAGAGTACCTGTCAAATTATCAATACACTCTTCGATCAAGGGCAACGGAAAAGCATCTTTAACAGTGTTCACATTTAGTTGTCGATAATCTACTGTATATCTTACTTCCCCATCTTTTTTTCTTACTAACACGGGTGCAGATGCCCACTCTGATGAAGATGGCTTTATTACTTGGGCATCAAGCATGTTATTCAGTGTCTTCTCCTCCTCACTCTGGAATTTTAGTGGAGTGCGTCTTAGTCGTTCTCTGACCGGGTCTTCATTATAAGTGCTTATGCGATGGCGTATAAGAGTGAATCTTCCTAAATCGTTACTGTCCTTGGAGAATACGCTACCATATTTAGCTAGTAATAGCCCCAATGCGACTTGTTCTCTAATAGAAATGTTCTTCTTTGCTTTGGTAAACATGTCCTCTAAATGTGGGGGTATTTGTGATTCCACCTCCTTAAGCATAGTGGAGATTTGTGTCTCGTCTAGGCTGTCATCTGGAATAAGGGATACTGCTATAGGCGATGGTGTCTCATTAATCCTATTTACCTCTTCCCACGAAGGCCCATTATCACCAATAGTATTCCCCATCATTTCAGTACGACTGACCTGTATGCTTTCTCGACAGGACTCTGAGTTAGTATCTAATATGGCATCCATTTCCACAGCCTGGACTAGTATTTTCCCTCTCTGCAATGTGACTGGTTTGTTGGAATCGTTTATAATCTCCATAATCACGGGTCCAATTCCCCCATTAATTATACAAGATGGGATTATTAACTCGTCTGTCATTTCCGGTGAAGTAACGTAGACATTGCAAGAAGGGTTAGTGCACTCTACCTTCACATTACCTTTATGTTTTGGGAGAATTACAGTGCGTTGCGCTACTTGAATTCTACTTATATTGTACTTCACTGCTGGCCCCTTCTTCATCAGGGCATGAACAGTGGTGCCGTCCATTATTACAGTGCTGTTATCGATATCCGCAATACATTGATGCTTTAACAGAAAATCAAGCCCAAGAATAAAATCATCTGTTATAGGTCCCACAGCCACATCTATGTTGTATTGATTTTGTTGTATGGTTATTGGGAGTTTCTTGATTAAATAGCACTGCATATACGAGTCGTTTTCTGCATTCTTAATGGTTATGAACTCCGGGGTCATAGTGCACACATGTCCTAATGAATCAATAAAGGATTGACTGACCATTGACATTTGGGCGGCAGTGTCTACTACCATGAGCGTATCCTGCTCATAAATTGTGGCTGGTATTAACAGTGTGTGGCCTACTGTTGGGCTAAGGTGAGTACTTCTGACTGTCACATGTTCTCCATTATCTTTGTCCTGTTTATTGGACATGTCTAGGAGCTCATTGCTATTTGGGTGTGTTTGTTGGTCAGTAGTCCAAAGTGCTTCTGTAGCTGTTGTATTTACTTTGACACCTGCCCCAATACTACACAGAGCATGTACTTTAACACCTACTCCACCACCATTGTCCTGACTAGTGGACATGCTGGAGGTTGTATTAGCACCTCTGTGCCTTGCCTGGTCAGTCTTCCATTGTGGTGTTGTAGCCACACTAACGCTCGACTCATTGGTGATACCTACTCCATTATAATTGTCCGAACTGGTGGACATACATGGAGTTGGTCTGTTATTATTGTGTGTTGGTTGGCCAATACCCCAAAGGGTGGTGGTGGACCCATGGCCAACTGGGTTCACCTTATTTAGTTTGACGGTGGTTTATCCGTCCCATCACTTTTTCTGTTGGAAGTGGCGGGGAGATCACGACGAGGACTGATACTTCGGCTGTAATTTTTATCTGGAGGCTGATAATATCTTCCCCGGTTATCATCATGAGGGGAGTTATGAGTCATATACCGTTCACGAGTATCGTCCCGATTATCCTCTCGTGAGGGGTTATGGGTCTTATATTGCCCACGAATATTATCATCCCTCCCACCATGCCTACCGCCATGCTCCCGAGTCCTATATCTCCAACGCCGTGCATCCTCCTCCCCATTATACCTGCCATCACGTCGACTGTCTCGGAAACCCCTTCTACTGTGATGTCGTTTAGGGCTGCGATACCTGCGACTATCGTCAGAATCCGTGCTATTGGTGCTATTACTGCTATTGCTACGGTGTCTCTGAACCTGACGTTTCACTGGCGAGTCCCGTCGTGATAGTGTATTCGAGCATTCCCTGGCCAGATGACCCTTGCCTCCGCATTGGAAACAACTCAGGGGAGACGGGGAGCGCCGTCTCTTATTGGCACAGTCACGTGACCTGTGACCCTTCCCCCCGCATGTGAAGCAAGTGTCACTTGGTGGGCGTCCCAGGGATATAGTTGACTGCTGTAGCTGTCTCACTACACCCTGTACTACCTGGTCAACCAAAGTTGTCTCCTCCGAGCATTTTCCGGTCAAATTGACTGCAGACTCATCGCTGAAGGCAACTTGTCGGTTAGACAGGTTACGACCGCCAAATGTACGCGTTGCACATTGGATGTGCAGTACTGCTTCCACTGCCGTCCTGATTGTTGTCGGGTCACTAAATTTCATGGCTTCCTGGGCGGCATTCCGATCGCGGATGCCCCTTAGGAAGGCTGGTACTGATAGGTTATCGTACAAGTCCTTGTTCATATCCGGATAAGCCTCCACTGTTAGTGCGTATACCCTATCTGCGAAGGTATCTAAACTCTCACCCTCCTCCTGTTTTAAAACTGACAACTCTGCTCTGAGAGTTGTCCTAGCGACGGGTCTGGTGTGGCCATATCTCATACCGAGGTACTCTATGCAATCACTATAGTCATAGCGTTCGTCTTTGGGTAGGCTTCTATGAGCCGTTAGAGCTGGCCCTCGAAGACATGACACCAATCGTATCATCTTTTCATTTGGGTCCCAGTTGTAAGCCTCGGCTATGAATTCGAACTGGTGAATCCAGTTATCCCATTCACCTGGTTTCCCATCAAACTTGTCGATAGTGACATTTCTGTCACTTGGCCTACGAGATATCTCGAGACCATTCCTATTGTCCTGGCGTCGTCGACTGTGGTTGGGACGTTCCATTGGTTGGTCATCCCCAGGTTCAGTGAAGTACCGATCATGGCTAGATCGTTCGTATTGGTATCGTTGCGGACCATCGTAATCACTGTTGGGGAGGGTGTCTCTTGTCTCGACATGCACCGCTTCCGTTGACAGGGACTTGTGCTCATCGCGATGCTTAGTTTCTGTTTGTGCGTACTTCGGTCGGGCTCCTGAAGAGAACCCGGCACATATTTCCACAACCGGGCCTCTTTCCGGGCCGAACACCTTTGCCTGTAAGGCACGTACGGTTGCTTCAATTGTGTCCTGTTTGTTTAGTTTTTCAGTTATTTCAAACAACGCTTTCTGCATCGATTCGATGACAGATTCATTCCTGTCAAACCTATCCTCTAGTTGAGAGAATCTGGCCCCAAGCTTGGTTATGCTGTCGTATATACGCTCTGTTGAGGCTGTACGACTAGGGCTACCAAATTCAATTTCGTCCGTTTGTTTGACATCCTCTGTAGTTGTTTGATTGTCGATTTCTGAATCGACATTCCCATTACCCTGAGGTTTTTTTTGTCTTCTTGGTGGAGCCATGTTCAGTGGCATTTAGTCTGTCATTATACGGCTATACAGTACGTTTCAACTGTGGATGGTATACCCAATTAGTTTAGAAGATGATTATTTTAAAAGACAACTACCGGACAATAATTTATGAATTATCAACTATCAATTGTTACCTGTAATAAGGCACAGTGTAACAAAATTCCCCTTCATGTCGTTCTATATAGTTGCAAACGGTGGAACTGATATCCTCGACTTATTGACTAATGTCAGCGAGTTATCGTTAACCAGCAGCGTTATTTCAACTAGATAACCAGTTTAACGAATGTTGTGTGGAGACAATGAATTTAATGTTGGCTTACAATGCGAGTGGACAATGCGCTTTGTCCGCGAAGTCACCCGTGTGTAATTGCCAATTGAACCACGCCCTTGTCGCTGCGTGGCGAGGCACAAGGGAATGTGCGAAGTATTTAATTACAGTCAACTGACATCGCAATATATACAAGCTTCGTAGTCAAAATTTATATGTACTTGGACAATATAAATATAACTTAGTAAATTGTCGTATTCATTGTTCTCCTGGGCGTTACCCGTATAACCAGTTTGCCGTTTTTCCGAATAAGTTTCGGTACAAAAATAGACCGAATAAACGAGAACGCGTATAAATTCACACAGTACAGTCGAATTGACGTTTGAAATTATATCGACTTAGTTCCCTCGGTAAACTGGTGGCGTAGTTGTTGTTGCCATGGGCGTTGCCCCGTATAACAAATTCGTTGTCTTTCCGAATAAATTCAGAAAAAGTTGAACGAATGAACGGAACTGCGCAACAATTCACATAGCATCGTCAATTTGACGTTTGGAATTTGCGACTTATTTGCCCAAAATGTATCTGAATAACTTTTCACGTTGGCCTACAAAGGCGCGTGGACGTACATATACTTCTGGTACCAATGTGGTAAAGAGCGAACGGGTAATTAGTGGTAACTTACGTGGCTCGCTCTTTACGTTCGGTTGCTGCGTTGTGTTCTGTAGTCGCCGTTGATCCTGAGCCAGCACATCGAAGTATGATGTCTTGCTCGGGTGGATCGGTGTGGCGCACTTGGTATGGGTGTGGTTAGGGTTTATATACAGGGCAGGGGTATTGGTGTGCAGTGGTGTGTGCAAGGGGTAGTGGGTGGGTGTCGATGAGCAGTGCTACCATCTGGTGACTACCACAATATTAAGAATAATATACGTCCTAGTACTGATCCCTGTGGTACCCCACTCTATACGATTTCTAGTTTGAAACCTCCCCATCAACTACTACACGTTGTCTTCTGTCAATCAGCCATTTTTCTATCCAGTTTATTATACCATTTCCCATGACATGGGCCTTTATTTTAAGCAATAATCTTTGATCTGGTACTTTGTCGAAAGCTTTTTGAAAATCTAAGTAGACGATATATACTGGTGATCCCTCATCTACCCACTTAGTGATGTCTTCCAAAAAACATAACATATTTTTAAGCATTACCTCAATTAAAAAACCCATGTTGAGATGGGTTTATCAAGTTATGTTTAACAAGAAAATCCACCATGTGATCTTTAATTACTCTTTCTAATAATTTGCAAATCACTGATGTTAAACTCACTGGTCTATAGTTCTCTGACTTGTTTCTCGAACCTTTTTTAAATAACGGTATAATGTTTGCCTCTTTCCATTCTAAAGGAACCACTCCCTCTTCTAATGACAAATTGAAAACTGTTGCAAGCGGTACGCTAATTTGTTCTATAATTTCCAATAGTAGTTTGGGCGGAATCCCATCCACTCCAGGTGATTTAGTATCCCTCATAGCCCTTATTTTCTTAGCTATCATTTCCGGGGTTACAATTAATTGTCCTAAATAGTATGAATCTGCCACCTTGAACATAGTCTCTGGTATTGGCAGTGAACTAATATCTTCTCTGGTAAACACTGAACTAAAGTACTCATTCAGGTCTTCTGCCATTAAGAATCCCTCTGATATTATATTTCCAGCACTATCTTCTAGAGGAACGACCTTATCTTGAACTTTCTGTTTGCTTCGAACATACGCATAAAAACTCTTGCTGTCATGTTTTATATTACTAGCTAATTGTTGTTCATAGCTTCTCTTTGAATTTCTAATTTCAGCTGTAGCTTGGTTAAATGCTTCTTTATAACTGTTGTAGTCTTCATCATTTCCAGTACATCTATATGACTTCCACATCATTTGTTTATACTTAATTTTTCTAATGACTTCTTTCGATAAGTGTTTCTTTTTGGACCGTTTCCCTTGTTTTTGAAGGGTACATTGCACTTAATTTCACTCTTTAATATATTCCAGCATTCTGTTGCCGTCTTATTTTTTAGTTTGTTATTCCAGTCTATCTTTGCTAAATATTTCCTCATGTCCTTATACCTTCCTTTGTGGAAATTTCTCGTATGCTGCTTTTTACTATTCCTTTCTGATTTTACTTTGATGGTAAAATGTATCTGGTTGTGATCACTACTCCCCAGTGGCTCACATATCTTGATATTGTCAACTAATTCATTCTGTGAGGACAAAACTATGTCTAACACATTCTCATCCCTGGTTGGTTCTAGCACATGAAAGGAAAGTATGTTGAACTAAAACTAAAAACTTGTGGTCCTCACTCCCCATACTCTGTAGAGATTTCCATTGTATATGCCCGTGGTTAAAATCCCCCATAATAATACAGTCCCGTTTGCTTACTTCCCTTATATTATTATGTTTGGACTTCGATAAACTAACCCATCTGTTAACGTTAAATTTCCTGTAACTATGTTACACCAAACAGCTTCTTCGCAATCTGCTTTTCTTTCTAATTTTATTTCATAAGCCTGGATGGATTCTTTAATATATAAAATAACTCCACCTCCATTTCTTTATATTCTATCTTTCCTAAACATTACATATCCTGTCAGTCCCAATTCGGCATCTGATATATCGGTGGTGGTCCAGGATTCGGTTATACCTATTATGTGAGGGTCAATATCTTCTACCATAATGTTTAGTTCATTAATTTTTTTACTATATTCCTTGCATTTAAACAAACACATTTATATCCAGCTTCAGAAGAGTTTTCCAGACTGTTCTTTGCTGATTTATTTGTGCTGTCTTTATCTATGCCTCCAGTTTCAGGCTTTTCTGTGAGGCCCCCTGCGAATCTAGTTTAAATAGATGCAACCTGTCAACAGCGGTTCTCTGAGAAAACTACTGCCCCCTTTCCACTAGGATGGATGCCATCACTCATGTACATATCTTCCCTCCCAACAAAGTATCCCCATAAATCTGTGAATCCCACCCCCTCTTCTTCACACACCTGCTCAACTATTGCGTTGATCGCCATCCTCTTGCAGTTTCTATACGTTGCCCCCCTTCCTCCCATTACTGGCAACAAATTCCTGAGAGAATAATCTGTTCAACTCTTGTGTTCTTTAGCTTCCTCACTAACTGTCTATACTTCTGTACTATCCCAGTTGTTCCCTCCCTGTCTGCATTATTTGTTCCTACATGTACTAGTATAGACCCTCCCTTGCCATGTCCCAATACCTTCTCTACCCTTTCAGTCACATGTTCTATCCTAGCCCCCGGTAGACAAACAACGACGTCCTTCAATCGTTCAGTGTCTTGTCCGTCTTTCTCACAATGGAGTCCCCCATAAACACCATCTCTTTCCTCATTGCCCCCTCAATCACTGCCTTAAAGTAGCTTCTTCTTCTTCTGTTTGCATCTGTCTGGTTGTTGTCTTTCCCCCTGCCGTCTTCTCTCCTGTCACATTCTCTTCCGATCCATTCTTTCTTGTCGCTTTTTCTCTTGTCACCTTTCCTCCAGTCAGCGTCCCTTTTATCGACTTCTTTTCTATCACATTTGCTCTCACTTCCTTTCGACCCTTCATCTTTCCTCCCATCTCATTTGTTTCTCTCCTCTCCCGTCCCATCTTCCCCCCTCCTTCTCTACGGTCACTTTCTCAGTTGAATGTGGAGAGCTGTTACTAGTCCGTCAAGAACCGTACGAGGAACGATGATGCACTCTCGTGCTGGGCTGAGTGGATCGTTACGTCGTACGACTAGTAGACCATCGCGGGCGATAGATGCAACGTTTATATATCGTTTGACGTCTTTCGCATTCGTTATCTTCTTAGATGGTCGCGTACCTTGTGTAAGGTGAGAATGTGTGCGTCGCAGATCTGGGCATTCAGCTTGGATAGCGAGCCACGCAGATCTACTGGTGAACGGAAGTCGAGCCTTCCAGATGTCACGTCGTTAGAAGTGACGCGTTGCAGTATAACATACTCCTCCATTTTCCTGATGAAGGTGCAGACTTGACACTTATGTTCGAGACATGTCGGCGCGTTGCGACTAGCAAAGTCTGATGGTATATTCGCTGAACCGGCGAGATGTCGGACAGTTGATAGCGACTGACAACTGACAAGAACGTGGAGACTCGCGGACTCGCAGAGAACTCGCCGCGACACAGCTTTTCATGAGCTTGTACACAAGGCTTACTGTCAGTGAGGACAGACGTGGTGTGATTCGACTGTATGATGAATGGACTGAAATGCTTCACTGCGGCTGCGATGGATAACGCCTCTATCTCACAAGGTAGCCACGTGATTTGTCGCCTACGTAATTTCGCACTGAAGAAACCGGCTAGCTTTAACTTGCCATCACGCATCACGTACAATGTAGCTCCTAAGCCACACAGTTTGACAGAGCCATCGGTCACCAGCCATAACTCGTCGGTTGGTCGAGGCAACGTGATAGTCTTGTTCGCGAGTAGACTCTCCTGTGCATGTTTGAAGGCTTCCCGTAACGAGTCGGTCCAAACGATGTGCTCGCAAGACTGGCGCCCGCCCGTTAAGTTGTCGAACGGTGCGAACAAGGCGGAACATCCGGGTAGTACACGCGCTAGTATTTTGTATGCTCCGACGAATGCCCGCATGGCTTTCACAGTTACGGGGGCGTTACAGATTGCAAGCGGAGCGATGCGGTGTGGGCTAGCCTGAATAGAGCCTAGGTTCCATAACCACCCAAGTATGGTAGTTGTTGTCGGACACAACGTTGTCTTAGTGGCAGATAATCGCAAACCACTGTCGGCAAAGCACTGTAATAGCCTTCTGACGTTTTAGTTTGTTGTGGTTTGCTGTAACGTCCCATGTCTGTGAATGCTGTGACCAATATGTGTCCACCGCTTCGCTTCTTTACTAGGAACGACGGATTGAGGTACTCGGCGTTCACTGGAACATCCTCAGGTCGGACGAATTCACCCATCGTCTCAAGTTCGTCGAATTTGCTCTGTAGCTCAAAGAGCTGATTTCGAGCGTATTGTGGTAGGCGGCCTTTCCGTTGAGGTGGTTGAACTGGACCCAAGTTTACGACCGCCTCGAATGGCCCAACGTGACCATTATGGCCGGCGTAGTTAGGGTCGAAAACATCATCGTACCCTTCAATGATTGAGCGGAATGATGCTCGTTCATCGGAAGATAGCATTAGACCCGGATCGATTTGACAGCGACAGAGTGTTTGATGGATGAAGCGTTGGAGCTGCGTGATCGTACGTCTACGACCTGGTGCATGACGTCAGAGTGTACGGGAGTGTTCGTGGCGACGTCAGGTACAAACACTTCACGAATCTGACCAAAGTGTTCGTTTCGTTTGAGCAAGCGAGTGGTGTTGGTCAAGTTGTGTATACGTAGCACACCATCGACGCTGGTACTGAACGACGGTTGTGGCCACACATCACTGTCTCGCATGAACTTGTTGCCCTTGGTGTCAAAACGTGGTGCTTGGAGACACCATGGCATTCCAGCAGCTGGAAGCACAAACAGGATTAAAATGCGGCAAAGGAGGAAAGACCATGACGATCGTGGTACACAAAGAAGTGAGTCGGCATGCAATTCCTTATTATTAATAACTCAGCCTCCCCCAATCCAAATCCATTCTAACAAGTATCATATCTTCGTGATATATATATCGTGTGATATTAATATATGCGTGCACTTCTTCATCTTCAATTGAATGATACTAGCTTGGCAAATAGTGTGGGTAGAAAGACGAAACTGTGACTATAAAGGAACTTTCATGACCTTCTTGGGCACTTCTTCACTGTCCAATCGTTCTCGGCAAAGTAACTACTGAATGTCCGGTCAATTTATTGTGTGACTATTTAGTAAATGTTTATACTTAATGGTTTGCTTTCCAGAATCGATCACAGAAACAACTCGATGCCTGCAGAAGTACTGAATGGACAGACTCTCCCCGGCCCGCAGTGTCCACTATTGCAGACGAAATGGTGGATCAGTTCATCACAGCTGATGGGAACATCAAGATCATTTGCACCTCTATGTCTTTCAGGCAGCCATTGTACGTTTTATTCTCAGTGTACTGCACTGCGTGGATCAGCTACCCAAGGGCCTACTCACAGGTGCTTGAGTTGCTCCATCAGTGTGAGCTCAATGAACCATTCGTTGAGCCAAAGTACCGAACCTTCATCCAATGTTTGCAAAGGCTCGAACGACTGATTTAATTGATGCAGTCTTATCAAGTATCAGTCACTACGTTTGTGTATGCGTGTATATTCACTGCGCCAGCGAGACGTCACCAGACGTGCATAACAATGACAACGCTACGCAGCGACATTGCAATAAGCGTTACTAATTTTTACTTTGTATGTTTTATTGTGGCATTTCTGGCTGTTTAAGTTACGTGGATCTTGACGAATACAATACACGCTACGTGTACACTACATTTGATAGTTATACACTGTCAGAAAACGTTCAAATATGTGGGGCAATTTCACTGTCCAGTATTACAACATCCAATCAAATCTTGCAGTACTACGCTGTACCGATTGTCTGTTTGCTTCATTCTTACAAACATGGATTTTATTTGGCGATACATGTTCCTTCTGTTAACTATCGAAATTAGTTGCATTACGTTTTAGCAACTTGCTATTGAACGATTCGTATTTACGTTTATAATCGTACATGTTGCCTGACATTGAAGTGTCCGTATTGATAATGTTAAATATATAAGTCAAACTAAATGTATTCTATTTCAGCAGTTTGTTATTGCAATATGTGTTTTGATAAAGCTATTCATTCATTGTATTCTTGTACAGTAATAAATGTTGATATTAACACACGTGTTCTTCTCCATGCAGTTTTAGGGAACTGTGCATGCAGAGATTCCAAGCCAAACATCTTGGAATCTACTATACGCCTATTTCAACTAAACGCCATGAACTAAGCATCATTTAGGTAATGTTTTAAACACGTAGACGTTTTAAATTTTAAACGCCTGGTGTAAATAAATAAACACCTGATTCAGCCATACACCCTGTAGACACACCTTTTAAACACCTGAACACGTCCAAGCTTCAAAGTGTCAACACCCAGGTGTATATAAACCTAAACAGCCGTTGTTGAAAATTAAACTCCTAAATACGTTAACAAAATACACGTGTTTAAAAGATGTGCCTACAGGGTGTATATTTTCGTGTTTAAAATCTAAACATCTGTTTTTACAGTGTAGGTAACACCAGCGTGCATGTTTGGTCTAGAGACGGTGGCGACAACAAAGCAGCAAAAGCAGCAGCAGCGACAACAGTAGCTGCAAATTTGGTCCTGAGAATGACTGAACCAAGCAAGGAGGGTGAGATAGGGATACCGTCCTGCTTAACATGGAGTCTAGCTAGAAACCGGAGGACGTGGAGGGGCCATAATGAATGTGTAAGTGGGCAGTCTGCTAAAATTGGCAGAAACATCAAGACCGGTGGAAAAGGTTGAGACGAAAGGACTGCGTGAAGAAGGAAATGGGGAAGGTGGTAAGAAAATGGAAGGTGGGGATGCCGGTAGGGGGCGACACAGAACAGCTGCAGCAAGAGCGGTGCTTCGGTAGAGGGGCGTGACGTCACCGCTGTACGGGGGGGGGGGGGGGGGACGAACAAGAATAGAGTCGTGGTGGAGCAGGAAGAACGTTTAAGTACTAGCCAAGAAAGAAAGGCAAGTTTCTGTGTTGGCTCAGGATTGTTCTATCGAGCATTGAGTGCTTGTGCACCAGAGTTCATCGCAGTTGAAAAGCCACGCCAGTGCACAAAATGTGACAAAATATTTGCATGTCGCAGTGGTCTAACTGCGCACCTGAAGTTACATACAAACAAACTATTCGTTTGTAGTACATGTGACAAAGCATTTAAACGTGCTCATCTTCTGATAGTGCACCTCTCACACGCACACACGAACGCACCTCTCACACGCACACACGAACGCACGCGCGCGCGCGCGCGCACACACACACACACACACACACACACACACACACACGGACCTACCACTTTCACAACTCCTTAAATACGTGTTTTTAAAATTATATACACTTTTAAGATAAAACGAAAGACGAAGTCCTGAGGCAAGATACTAGCCTACACACGAGGCGAAGAGAGCCTCGTGACATTGAGGTCATGATAATGTCAGTCCCGTCTCGATTTGGAACGTAGAAGAACCACTAAAACGTCACGCACCCTGGCAGTGATCACCCTCAGTGCCTGCGTAGTTATTTCGATTTGGCGGTAATGTTTTGAAAAAAGACTGACTAGTTTAATGAGACATGATACGGGCATAACCACACGGTATAGTCTACAGACTAGTTTGTAGTCTTAACTGGGTTTTATTTTTCATAATATACTAGTTTAATTTTTGTTTTCCTTTCTTCATTCATAATTACGTTTAACTGATATAATTATTCTGTGTTATTGTTAGGTATCTGTGTTTAGTGCTTTTTAGAGTTAGGGTTTGGTATAATCGATTTATATTGTCTAGTAGTGTTTATATGATTATGTTCGGGTTACTTTAGCACAATTTCCTTTAATTGCATTCGTTATAATTATAGCCTAAGTTTACGTGTTTTCGTTATTTTTTCAGTTCATCAGTCTCTGTTGACTTATTTGTACTAAACCTCTCTAAGGCGTGCTGTACTTACTGCCAACTCATCACTACATCTGCGAATATATATACCACGACACCAGCGGTGTAAATGTAAAAATAAATTACGAACATGCGTATTTACGAATAGTAAAAAGCGTTGTAAAATACATCAGTCTTTCAGTTTCTTTCTTTACACATTTCTCCAACCGTGCTTGTTAGCGGCAACCGCTTTGATGCTGATGGCCACAGAACACATGTGGTTTGGGCGACTATATAATAGAACGCAACTATATTATGACAAAGAAATACAAATAAAAAACCCATATATTTACAGAGACAAATTAATCACAAAGTTCCACGTCAGTTCGTGTCGTAGCAGCTGGTGGTAGCAATCTTTTCTTCCCGCAAGACTTTCTGCGATGCTTTTTGTCTGAGGAGCAGTTCACATTTAGTTTGGTGTTTAAACATCTGTTTTTACAGTGTAGGTAACACCAGCGAGCATGTTTGGTCTAGAGACGGTGGCGACAACAAAACAGAAAAAGCAGCAGCAAAAATAGTAGCTGTGAATTTGTGGGGATAATTTGGTCCTGAGAATGACTGAACCAAGCAAGGAGGGTGAGATAGGGATACCGTCCTGCTTAACATGGAGTCTAGCTAGAAACCGGATGACGTGGAGGGGCCATAATGAATGTGTAAGTGGGCAGTCTGCCAAAATTGGCAGAAACATCAAGACCGGTGGAAAAGGTTGAGACGAAAGGACTGCGTGAAGAAGGAAATGGGGAAGGTGGTAAGGAAATGGAAGGTGGGGATGCCGGTAGGGGGCGACACAGAACAGCTGCAGCAAGAGCGGTGCTTCGGTAGAGGGGCGTGACGTCACCGCTGTACGGGGGGGGGGGGGGGGGGGACCGAACAAGAATATAGTCGTGGTGGAGCAGGAAGAAGTAAGTACTAGCCAAGAAAGAAAGGCAAGTTTCTGTGTTGGCTTAGGATTGTTCTATCGAGCACTGAGTGCCCGTGCACCACAGTTCATCGCAGTGGAAAAGCCACGCAAGTGCACAAAATGTGACACAATATTTGTACTGCGCACTGAAGTTACATACAAACAAACCATTCGTTTGTAGCACATGTGGCAGAGCAATTAAACGTGCTCATCTTCTGATAGTGCACCTCTCACATACGCACGCACACACGAACGCAGCGACAACAGTAGCTGCAAATTTGGTCCTGAGAATGACTGAACCAAGCAAGGAGGGTGAGATAGGGATACCGTCCTGCTTAACATGGAGTCTAGCTAGAAACCGGAGGACGTGGAGGGGCCATAATGAATGTGTAAGTGGGCAGTCTGCTAAAATTGGCAGAAACATCAAGACCGGTGGAAAAGGTTGAGACGAAAGGACTGCGTGAAGAAGGAAATGGGGAAGGTGGTAAAGAAGTGGAAGGTGGAGATGCCGGTAGGGGGCGACACAGGTCAACTGCAGCGAGAGAGGTGCTTCAGAAGAGGGGCGTGACGTCACCGCTGTACGGGGGGGGGGGGGGCAACGAACAAAAATAGAGTCGTAATGGAGCAGGAAGAAGGTTTAAGTTTCTGTCTAGCATTGAGCGCCTGACAGAGACACACACACACGGACCTATCACTTTCACAACTCCTTATATATGTGTTTTTCACATAATATACACTTTTAAGATAAAACGCAAAGACGAAGTCCTGAGGCAATATACTAGCCTACACACGAGACGAAGAGAGCCTCGTGACTCGCAGATCATGCTAATGTCAGTCCCGTCTCGATTTGGAACGTAGAAGAACCACTAACAACGACAAGCACCCTGACACTGATCACCCTCAGTGCCTTGCCTGCATAGTTATTTCGATTTGGCGGTAATGTTTAAAAAAAGACTGTTTAATGAGACATGATACGGACATAACATTGTAACCACATGGTATAGTCTACAGACTAGTCAGTTAATAGAACTTTGCCGACAACAAACAACAACTATAGGAACTAGATCTCACCAGCGATGGCCACCCCAACATCCCTCCGACTGACACGAAGACGACGAAGACAACGAGATGTTAACATCGCCTACGCTGTTCTAGATTGTGATCACGGAGAGGACAAGCAGATACAAAGGCATGTTCAGAAGGTGGACATGGAACCATTACATTTTATTTGATCACATGATTATGATTAGAAGGGAGAAGGAAATGAGCACCAACTGTTTGCACCACAAAAATAGCCTAATCAGTTTTGGAACATGGACAATTGGAGACATTACAAAACCTTTAAATTGGCTCCAATGCGAGCAACTACTTTGTAGTCTTAATTGGGTTTTATTTTCCCTAATATACTAGTTTGATTTTTGATTTCCTTTCTTCATTCATAAGTACGTTTAACTAATCTAATTATTCTCTGTTGTGGTTAGGTATCTGTGTTTAGAGTTAGTTTTTTTAGAGTTAGGGCTTGGTATAATCGATTTATATTGTCTAGTTTGGGGTATATTGTCGTAAGGTTAAGCTTCATTTTTGGAATTGTAGTAATCGGTGTTAGTGTTTTAGGATACTGATATTAGTGTTTATATGATTATGCTCGGGTTACGTGTTTTTCCTTTAGCACAATTTCCTTTAATTCCATTATATATTCGTTATATAGCCTAAGTTTACGTGTTTTCGTTCTTTTTTCCGTTGATTCGTCTCTGTTGACTTATTTGTACTAAACCTTTCTAAGGCATGCTGTATTTACTGCCAAGTCATCACTACATCTGCAAATAGATATACCACGACACCAGCGGTGTAAATTAAAAAAACTTACCAACATGCGTATTTACGAATAGTAAAAAGCGTTGTAAAATACAACAGTCTTTCAGTTCCTTTCTTTACACATCTCTCCAACCGTGCTTGTTTGCAGCAACCGCTTTGATGCTGATTGCCACAAAACACATATGGTTTAGGCGACTATATAATAGAACGCAACTATATTATGACAAATAAATACTAATAAAAAACCCAGATATTTATACAGACAAATTAATCACAAAGTTCCACGTCAGTTCATGTCGTAGCAGCTGATAGTAGCAATCTTTTCTTCCCGCAAGACTTTCTGGGATGCTTTTTGTCTGAGGAGTAGTTCACATTTACTGAGAAAGAGGTAGCAAAGGTCTTCTTGGCCAACTTTGAATGATGATCAATGTCGGAAAGTCCCGTTCCGGTTTTAAATGGTTGTGGACTTGATGATATGCATTTTTACTAGTCATGTAAACCTATCGAATAGCCATAGTTCCAACAAGC
>OZ023209.1:9539887-9642951 GCA_963995525.1 Escarpia spicata | reverse complement strand
CAATCAACGGTTATTTAAAAGCAGTTCTTGCTGAAGATGCTGATTTTCGGAAATCTCAGCGTAGACATACACCTCTTACAAGCGTCTTACATGCGCCATGTGAACCGCCGTAGCAAATAATTATTAGCAACCATATATATATCTTCGCTCGACTGACCAGTCTCCCATAGTTGTTCCTAGAGTTAACCTGGAACGGCTCGACCGACGCGTGTTTTCATGTGCAGGTCCCACCCTCTGGAATTCTGTTCCATTAGAGCTAAAAACACAACGTGATTCTGGACGTTTTAGGAGGGACCTGAAAACCTTTCTCTTTAATCAGGTTTTTCGTAATTTCTTTTCTTTTTAAATTTATACATGTTCATAAACGGCATACGTAGATAATCGAAATGTGTAGTTTTTATTGTGTTATGTAACACATGTATTGTAATATTATAGTCACTTACGTAACGTATTCTTACTTCGCATTTTAGTTTGTAAACACCCTGAATCTATTTGTACAGATATGTGGTGTCTAAATTAATTTGAATTGATTTGATTTACACAATTCAGTAGCTACGTCTTGTCGAATAGAGCTATGTTTGATTTAGTCAACAATACCTCATACATTTTTAGTTTATGTAACTAATATAATCTAATGGAAATTATTTGCGCTTCATCGGATGGCAGAAGAGATTGTAGTCCTTACGAATACAATAACGGTAAGTTCTTATATAGCGCAGCATCCTGTCCTTATGACTGCTCAAAGCGCTTTACACTCCCTGGTATATAAGTTCGATCGAACACCATCTCAATTTCTCTGGGAAGAATATCGGTTTTTAAAGCAGTCCATAACAACGCAATAACAAAGCACCGCAGTGCATCTTACAAACCTAGCCACCGTTGCCCGACAGTTGTCATCTACGTGTCTTCCCTTTTTTAGCAACAGAAACTATAATGTTGTCATGGAAACTATTCTGTTTAATGTTTATATAATGCTTATACAATTCCTTTGGCTACCAGCTCGATAAGTTATACTTCTCTGGTAGCCACCTCATCTGTGTTACATTGCTCTTGAATTGTGTTTTTGTATTATAATACTTATATTATTTTATATATGCATATTATCTGGATGAGGAAATAAATTTACTTACTTACTTACCTGAAAATAATTTGTTAATAGTGCTGTATTCAGCGACAATTTCATCGTCTGCAAAAACACGGTGAAATGAAGTATATTCAGCCTTTTTTTATTATGCACGCTTATTATACGAAGTTGTTTTTCCCTAAAACGGTACCTCGAGGTGCAAAGGTTTTTCTCTCCCTAAAACGGTACCTGGAGGAACACAGTTAATGTTAAAGTATACAACCTGCACTTCTTATGTCAAACCAATTAATCAAGTAGCGTCTTCGCATCGTGGAGGAACTTCGTTGCTGCATTAAACGCCAGCAGGCATAATACTATAATAGGCAGACAGAAGAATATATATACACACGATAATGGCAGATATTCTGCGCATTCCACTTACAGAAGGAATCTACATCAGGTTCCGAACGGATGGGAATGTATTAAATCTCTGCAGACTCCTTCCGCAAACCAAGACCACTGAAAAAGTGATCTTGGAGCTGCTGTTACACACACACACACACACACACACACACACACACACACACACACACACACACACACACACACACACACACACACACACACACACACACACACACACACACACACACACACACACACACACACACACACACACACACACACACACACACACACACACACACACACACACACACACACACACACACACACACACACACACACACACACACACACACACACACAGACTCACAGACTCACAGACTCACAGACTCACAGACTCACACACACACACACACACACACACACACACACACACACACACACACACACACACACACACACACACACACACACACACACACACACACACACACACACACACACACACACACACACACACACACACACACACACACACACACACACACACACACACACGCACACGCACACGCACACGCACACGCACACGCACACGCACACGCACACGCACGCGCACGCGCACGCGCTCGCGCACGCACGCACGCACACACACACACACATTATAGATCAGACGATTCTTCTATATATCATATATCACACGTTTTCAAGATGTCATACACATAAGGTTAACAAATCATTTCAAGAAAGTTAAAAATATAAAGACAAAATGCATTATACGTGACTTTCTGGCGTAACGTAACGATAGCGACTTATTTGGCGAGCGATTGCTGTGCACACTACCCGTAGTGATATGTTCTAATCTAACGACTCTATTACATCAAAATTAGATTATGTTACTGATCCGAACTTAAAACAAATGTTTCTATTTTGCCCCTTCGTTCTTTTGACTTCGCTCTTTTACAGGGAAGTCACATCTTAGTACACAAAAGTCTTCGTGACTAAGCACAAAAGGAATATGAGTTTTGACATGAAATAATGCGTGTGTACGTTATTTTGAGCATTCCGACGCTCATTTGTTAACACCTGGTGCAAAACGCAAGTTAAATCATCATGTAGATAAAGAATTAGGCGGTCACGACGAACAGTGTCAAACGCCATAGGCCGACTAGAATAATATATGTATTTCTAGTTATCCGACAGACCCTGTTAAATTTAGGCAACTCTAGAAGTTCTTACGTCATGACGAGGAATATACATCATAAATATAACATTGCTTACAACCCAAATCAAAATACCTTAACATTGACACCGGAACGAAGTTAATATTGAGTGGGCTGAGCCGGATCTTCAGCACCACTACGTTGTCGGAACATGACACCACCAGAAGACGGGACAGGGGTGCTGTAGAAACATTTGAAAAAAATTATGGTGACGTTTAACATGTTTGAAACTCACCAAGAGCCTCCAACTGTGCCCTCGTTGATACTCACCAAGAGCCTCCAACTGTGCCCCCGTTGATACTCACCAAGAACCTCCAACTGTGCCCCCGTTGATACTCACCAAGAGCCTCCAACTGTGCCCCGTTGATACTCACCAAATTCTGTTTACTGTACCCGCCTTAAAACTCACGAGAAACCCAGATCGAAATCATTCCATCCAGGAAAATAACTTAGAAAATGAGATAAAATCTCTCCAGTCTGCGTACTCTAAATCGTGAGGGCATGCAACAGGAAACATACATATTATTCTG
Organism: Escarpia spicata; assembly: GCA_963995525.1. Lineage (NCBI taxonomy): Eukaryota > Metazoa > Annelida > Polychaeta > Sabellida > Siboglinidae > Escarpia > Escarpia spicata. The sequence continues at coordinate 9,639,733 of OZ023209.1, read as the reverse complement.
GTAGGCCCTATGAAGAAAATAGCCTAAATGTGTTTTTGGGTAGCTTGTTTAGCATATGTATGAAGGGCGGAGACAGCAAACCTATTGAATACAAATTCCTGTTGAACACATAAGTTCACTGGTGTATTTTTTACGTATTTCTAGCTATGGTTTATGTATGTGGTGCGACAACATATAAATTGCCATTACATTACATAGCATTACCATACAGTAAGTCAGCTATAAATATGGCAGGGCAGTCGGTAATAAAACAGGGAAGAACGCCAACGTCTACCAACTATCTTCTACACAAACGGCACCACCGAAAACATCTCTAACGACGATGCGAAGGTTTGCGATGATAAGTTTGTTGACGGCCCTTCTTGTCTGTCTTGGGTTTGTGGATGTCACCGTCGCAGGTTCAGGTAAACGTTAAACTGATTCTTCTATGTCTACATGTCTACAGGCCCGTTCGTGTAGAGTTCGCTACTAGCTAGTAGCGGCTAGGTGTGAATACTCGCCCATAATGTCAAGTAACTCTCCATGTGAATGTCACTGCAAGTGACATTCATACAGAAAGCTAGTATACGATTTGAGTTCATATGGCAATTACAATTTGAAATAAATTTGTGTTCCTTTTATAACGAATAACGACATGGTAACCTGAAAAGTATTTTTCGAGATATGACGTTTAGTAGTAATAATATAATCGGTCCTACGACTACATACATTGGGTTCGGGTATTTTTTAAAATGTGAACAGTTAAGTTTAGCCCACTTCAAGAGTTTCATAAATTTACAAGAAACTGTTTCATATTGGAATGTGTGTGTAATTATATATATATATATATATATATATATATATATATATATATATATATATATATATATATATGTATGTATAATAATAATAATAATAATAATGACACACTTCTGTAGCGCCTAATTCCCCAGGAATCTGAGCCCACAGGCGCAACATACAAAAATCATTGGGCAATATCGTTAACAGGGACAAGTAAGAGTTGTCATTAGGGCAAGGGACCGCCGAAGGTTAGGGTGGGAACGCAATTTCAAATAAATAAGTAGAGTTTTTTACGGAAGGTATTTATAGTCTCAGATGATTTTAAAGCGATAGCGAGTTGATTGGGTGCAGCTACAAAAAAAGCACGTTTGCCGATATTAAGGTTGGTTTTCGGAACAAAAAGTCGTTGTGAAACAGATGATCTGAGATTCCTGGGGATATCGGAAAAACGAAGGAGACTAAACAAATAGGATGGATGTTGCGTAGAAAGGGTACGGTATGTGATAGTGACTAATTTGAATTGTATTCGATATGTAACTGGAAGCCAATGCAACTGTCTAAGTAGGGGCAGAGATGGTGAGAAACGAGGTGGTTTTAGTACTACACGTGCTAAACAATTCTGTATACGTTGGAGTTTAGCTATGTCCTTTTTAGCAATGTCGTTTAGGAGTGAGTTGCAGTAGTCAAGGCGACTGCTAATTAGAGATACTGATATTGTTTTAGCAGTAGATAAAGACAATTGACGCTGAATTCGGCGGAAATCACGAAACAGGATTTACATACTTGAGAAATGTTCTGCTTAAAGCTGAAATCACTGTCAAAGATAAAATCTAGATTACGAACAGTATCTGATGGTGATGTATCATTACCAAGCAATTTAAATGGAAAGTAGTTAACAACCTTGTTTCGTTGTTGTTTTGTGCCAATAATAATTTGATCCGTTTTATCTGGATTTAGTTTCAATTTACTTGCTTGCACAGCAAGATGTCAGTGAGACAGTCATTTAAAGTTGATAGAGATGTCTGTGTGTCAGTTGGTGAAAGTGATATATACACATGTGTGTCGTCAGCATATAAGTGATGATTTATATTATGATTAGTTATGACTCGACTAAGGGATGTAATGTATAAGCTAAACAGAACAGGACCAACGACAGAACCTTGTGGGACACCAAATGGAAGATGTTCTGGACAAGACAGTGAGCCAGATATGTTAATGCTTTGGTATCGGTTTGAAAAATATGAACTAAACCACTGAAGTGCCACGCCAGATATACCAAAATGTCTATTAAGACGATGTAAAAGAATGTCGTGATCTATTGTATCAAAAGCAGCTGATAGATCTAGTAAGATGAGAGCAGTCAATTTGCTATTATCCATATTAAATACAATGTCATTGTATATTTTAAGAAGAGCCGTCTCAGTTGAATGAAATCTCTTATATGCAGATTGTAGATCATTTGATAAATGCTGTGAAATAATGTGTTGATGGAGTCGATTTGCAATAACTTTCTCCAATACTTTCGACAGAAAATTAAGATTTGAGATAGGACGGTAATTTTTAAGGTCATTTTTATACAGACTTTGTTTTGTAATAAGAGAATTGACAAGAGCTTGCTTGAATTCGTGTGGAACAACACCATCCTGCATTGACATATTTATAATATTTGTTATAGGATAAACCAGTTGATCAATGCAACTCTTCAGTAGAAATGTTGGAAAAGGGTCAAGACCACACGATTTAATAGGACACTTTTGTCTGATAGTGCTAACTTCACTTGTAGTTGCAGGTGTAAAACATTTCAGTGTATTATCAACAATCGGCTGTTCAGTAAACTTATAATCAACGTCATTAATAACAAAACGTGATCAAATGTAAGCATAATGTATCCAATGAAGAGGTATCAGGCAATATTTTTGGTTTCTCCCAATGAAGGACACTATTGATGGATTTCCACATTTGGCAAGGTGTTTCTGAATTTTTTGATATTAAATTCGTATAATAGTCTGATTATGCTTTTGACATCATGTGGTTGCACATATGTAACTGCTTAGTATAGCGGATTCGATCAAGGGGTGAACGGGTACGTCGCCAAATTCTTTCAAGATATCGACGATGACGTTTTTCTTGTACTATATGTCTAGTGACATGGACGGTGGATGAACTTTTACTTTTTTGTTTGTTTGGGGGCATGTTTATCAAGAATATTGCTTAGTGTAACGTAGTACTGGTTTACTAGCTCACACAGTGTAGTTTTAGGATTAATTAAGATATCTGAATTTGCAAGGTTCTCACGAAGAATGTCTGTATTAATGTCATGTATCGGTCGGAAAGTAATAAATTGTTGTGCTGGTCTTGACTCGAGTCTGAGACACAGATCAATAATTACAGTATGATGATCTGATAATCCATCAGTAACAGATACTGCCTTGATATTATTGCAGTTTGACCTAGTGATAAACAAGTCAAGCCAATGCCCATGGATATGAGTAGGGAATGTGACATGCTGTTGTAAGTCAAATGTTTGAAGTGCATCCATGAATAACCTAGTATTAAGGATAGGTAAATCAACATGGATATTGAAATCACCTAGAATATATAAGTCTTTATGTAATTGTAATGTCGTTTCAAGAAAATCTTGAAATTCATCAGCAAATGTACCTGTGTTTCCAGGAGGACGATATATGCAAATAAAATTAGCAGACATAGATGAACCTTTTATAAGAATACATAAAGCCTCGAAGCTGTGGTATACAGGTGAATGAAGGATTTCTACCTTAAACAAATCAGAAACTAGAAATGCGACACCACCACCTCCACCTGACTGGCGTGGATGATGGTGTAGAGAAAAGCCAGGAGGAGTGATGTCAGCAAGACAGAAGAGTATAAATTTTGGTCAACCATGTTTCAATCATTGCTAAAATATCAATATGTTTTGATGGTATTAAATCAGAAAGGGCAGCAGATTTGTGACGAACAGATCTGAGATTGGTAGTCGCACAGCGTATATTATGAAACGTTTTTGGACCAGGATTAATTGACACATCACCTGCCAGAAGGAGAATAATAGATAATTTAAAAGGTGGATTACAACCTGATTTTTTCACTAAGTTTTTGTGCGTACATAGACCAAGACAGGAAATATGTAAAGCAGGGGTTTTGGTAAAACTGATCTGTGCACTATTTTGAATGAAGAATCTAGATTGATTATAGGTATGGTAAATTTCATCTTCACTAGAGTAACGTTTGTAAAAAATACAGGTATACACAAAAAACATATCGTGACCATGAATAGAAAACACATTTTGTATAAATACTTAAATCAATGTCGACTTAAAAGGCTTACTGAGATATATAATTAATATATATATATATATATATTAATCTTAAACTTGGCATATGAATGAGTATGCAGTGTGTGTGAGTTGTGCCTCTAGACTAAATACATTAGTATGTATTAGTAGAATATTGCAGATACTTGGAGGAATATGGATATATTCAGAAATTCATATTGGAAATGTTTCTATCTAGCACCGTTGCGACCAATTAAATCCGTTACAATTCCGCGTTACGTTTATGCTCTTCCTAGTATTCTTCCAAAACTGTTCATTCGTGTTACACACTACACATTTTGCCATACAACTTACAACATTCATTTTATTCTAGATTGGTGTAAAGATCTGCATAATGCATTTACATGTTGTTTTTTCTTATGCAAATCGTAAACCAAGAAGACGGCAATAGTAAAAGTAACCCACGAAACACGTACAAATCCCGCAGAACATTGCGTTATTAAAACCACAACGTTTGAATTATTTTAGAAAACACGACGGCACATTTTTATTTCTTTATATTAAAAGGTGCTGGTTAAGGAATGTTATGCCGTTAATAAGCGCTTTCATAGATGGTATTAAAATAGTGTGCCTCGCCAGTTGTTGCTTTCTTTTTTCGTCTGCCTGAGACGCACTTACGAAAGTTGCAGATGGTGCAGAATTCTGCAGCATCTCTCATTACCGGGACTAGGGGACGAGAATAATAATAATAATAATAATAATTAGAGCAATTATAAAGCGCCGTGACTCCAGGTTACCCTGTTCGAACGCGCTGAGACAAAAAGAGTAAAATAGTCGAGATTGTATAAACATAAAAATATAGCAATAAAAAACCAAGATCATAAAAACGTGGCACCAAGTGTCCAATCAAATTATCATTCAGAAACTTATCAAAAACATAACAAAAACAGCACTATAAATTTAAGATCATAAAAACATAGCATAGAATAAATAATCATTAAAAAGTTCAAACGAGCGACATTAAACGACAGTGACAGTTTAGCAATAAAAGGCTCGTTTGAACAGGTGAGTCTTTAGGAGTCTTTTGAAGTGGTGTAAAGAGTCACATTTGTGCATATCGTGGAGAAGATTGTTCCACAGGCGAGGAGCAGGGAAGGAGGTGTGCACTGCGTACACTCAGTAGAGAATCTGATGACGATCGCAACGTTCTGCTGGGCTGGTAGAACTGGAGCAGGTCTAAGATGTAGCTACCGGACGGGAAGCCAATGGAGAGTCTCTAGGATGGCTGTTATGTGATCATAGCGACTGGCTTTGACCACTACGCGAGCTGCCACATTCTGGACTCTCTGCAGCTTGTCCAGTAGCTGATCAGGTACACAGTAAAGGAAGCCATTTCCATAGTCCAGTCGCGATATGACGAGGGATTGAACCAGGAGTTCAGTGGCATGTTGAGTCAAGCAATCTCTGATGGACCGAATTCAATGTAGATGAAAGTATGCTACGTGGCACAGTTTCGACACTTGCGATTTCATGCTGAGCTCACTATCAAACATCACTCCAAGGTTGCGAGCGACGGTAGTAGGCTTGAGGATGCTGTCACCGATGACGACATCAGTCAGACTGTGCTTGCTGGCCGAGCTTGGTGTGGTGGTCACAGCCTTCAGTCTTGTTGTCATATAACACCAGATATGTACCATCTACATTGATTGCTTGTACGCCAGCGGATTTAATATTCAATTTGTTACCGCTGGCATATCGTGCTGTGCACCACCTAGGCCATGCATACCTTTCATCGCTCATGACCAGTCTTGGATTCAAATCCACATGTCGCTTTGCACTTGCATTTGAGTTCCAGGATAAAAACATTTGTACACGATTTTGTCATGTTTGATAATTGTATGTATTTTTTACATTTAGTTTGGTTACGTGATTTCTCCCCGCAGATAAACGCTGCATCAGGGCAGGAGGCCACTGCCAGGACGAGACGACCAATAGATGTCGACGCGGAGACTTCCTAGTGGGCTACTGTGCCGGAGGACGTCATCGCAAATGTTGCCTCCCCAAACGAAGTAAATGAAACTTTGTGATTTGAGACCCAGTCGCTGGGAATCAACAAACGTATGCGTAGTAGCATAGGGATGGGAAACGTTTGCAACTTGACACTTACAGACTCCACTATCGGATTTGATTAAATATTATAGTCCTTAGGCTTACTATTTATATATAGTTATCATAATCGGTAATAGAGTTCATCATAACCACTTAATCTAGAGTGTGACATCTGTTGTACCACTGTCTAATAAGGGATCATCTCAGAACGTCGATGTCCGGTATCAGACGAAATTTCTTTCTTCTGGCCTCATCTCCCCGCCGTTAGACGAACGTTTGTAAACATTGATATGATGTAATCAGTATATTAACGGCATCGGTCCGAAGCGTAATATATCGATGTCCGATGCCGTGCCGCTGAACCCCCTCTCTCCCAAACGGAAGTAATTTCGTCTGAAATCGGACGTCGACGTTCTGAGATGATCCCTCATATTATCATTATTGTGCCCAGGCTGTCTATCACAGCCACTTATTCAGCAGTGTTACTTCGGCTGTATCATTGTATCGTTAGTAATATCCAACATAGGCGAATCCAGGGGAGTCCAGGGGTCCGGACCCCGTTTTTGAGGCAAAATGTTGATTTATTTAAATTATAAAATAAATAATTGGCAGAAAATCAGAATCGAAGTGTCACCATTGATTCATCAAAGTGCATCTTTTCAGTTCAGGTATTTTGCGGATAATACACCATCGCACGTACCCCACCCCATAGTGATTAATTATTTGCCACTAAATGGTGCATTTTCTACTAAAATATACATATTTGACTTGGCTGAATATACGCTACTAATTTTAGGTGTCATAAAAGTGCACATTTTCAAGAGATTGGTATAAAATGAAAAGGTGACAACTCCAACACTGTTTTTGCCACTACATTGTTCTTTGGGATGAAGACATATTCTTAAATTACAAATATATATGTTTATTAATCGACTAAAACTTAGTTCGCTAAGTGTCATCACGTTGAACCGCTCAAATGTTGTGTTAAAAATACTTCAAACACAACAGAATGACAAAGGAGTCCTTTACCCGGGGTCACCCACTTGTGATTCCCTTTTTTTAACCACTAAATGGACACATGTATAACTTTCATGTGTTGAATGACTGAAAAGTGCGACCAAATTGCAACTTTTCAAAAGGTGTTTTAATTTATGGATTATAGCCGACTCACATTCTCTGCTTCGTTTTGGCAATCACATTGATACACGCATAAACTGCAATATATATATATATATATATATATATATATAAATTGCGTCAAAATCAGATTTCAGGTGTGACCATATCTATTTCAACGGAGGTACACATCAGCTTAAATTAATTAATTGGCTAGGCTAGGCCTTGGCTAAAGGAAACAATTCTAAGTGTCATTATGGTGCACCTTTCAAAGTGTTCTCGTCAAAATATTTCAAACAGCTACCCCTGATGCTTCCTTTCTGCCCATTAATTTGCGCCTTTTCAAAAGTTTTGTATTGAATCAATAATTATTTCAACCCACTCACTCTCGGTGCTTCGTTTTTGTCAGTTTGTTCTTTAAATGAATACACTCAAAACTGCATATCTATACGTCTAGTGTACTTGTATCACAGGAACGTCTTCTAAAATTTCACATAGCATACTGACACCTAATAATTTACTGACGATAATAATGTTGTGTCGACAGGCTCTGGCGGAATCACAGACAAGTGTCTGCGGTGTATATGTGAGGTACGTTTCATAGCATACAATGTGTAGTTGTTAAGTTGTATACAGTGTGTTGTCGTTACGAGTATACAGTGTGTTGTCGTTACGTAGCATATAGTGTGTTGTCGTTATGTAGCACACAGTGTGTTGTCGTTACGTAGTCTACAGTGTGTTGTCGTTACGTAGTATACAGTGTGTTGTCGTTACGTAGTATACAGTGTGTTGTCGTTACGTAGTATACAGTGCGTTGTCGTTACGTAGTATTCAGTGCCGCCGTTGGAACGAGATATGCTGATGGGCGTTCTGTTCAGTTTTATATTGTTGCTTTGTGGTTATTGGCATCATTGTTGTATCATCATTGTGGTCATTAATCTTGTGTCATCAGCGTGAAGGGTGTGAAGGAAAACTGGGCAAATGCAATCTAGACAAAGGCTCTCTCAGCTGCGGACCATTCCAGATTAAGCACGACTACTACAAGGACTGCTATAAACCTGGCTCAGGTAATCAAATATAAAACATATTTATTTTTATTTTATTGTATTCCCCTCTTCCTTCCTTGTGTGTCCGGGGTGAGGCAGGCCTCATTATTGGTAGTAGATTTATGATTTCTTAATTATAATACACATATACAGTATATATATATATATATATATATATATATATATGTATGTGTGTGTGTGTGTGTGTGTTTGTGTGTGTATGTGTGTGTGTGTGTGTGTGTGAGCGTGCGTGCGTGCGTGTGGGAGCGGTGGTAGTGCGGTAGACCGCCGGACAGTCGATCGAGGGGACGGTGGTTCGATTGCATCTGCCGTCGTGTCGAAACTTAGGCAATTTCGTTCACCTCACGTTGCCTGTGTCTATCGGAAGAGACAATAGGGACCGCTGTTCCCTTCTATCTGGTATGTATGCCAGTGGAAGTAAACGATCCCACACGTATAACCTGTCGTGGAGTTACCACAGAGTGGTGGTCTCTATCTCTAACCCACTGCATCTTCCTCCTAGCGGCCGTGTGTGTGTGTGTGTGTGTGTGTGTGTGTGTGTGTGTGTGTGTGTAGAGAGAGAGAGAGAGAGAGAGAGAGAGAGAGAGAGAGAGAGAGAGAGAGAGAGAGAGAGAGAGAGAGAGAGAGAGAGAGAGAGAGAGAGAGAGAGAGAGAGAGAGAGAGAGAGAGAGAGAGAGAGAGAGAGAGAGAGAGAGAGAGAGAGAGAGAGAGAGAGAGAGAGAGAGAGAGAGAGAGAGAGAGAGAGAGAGAGAGAGAGAGAGAGAGAGAGAGAGAGAGAGAGAGAGAGAGAGAGAGAGAGAGAGAGAGAGAGAGAGAGAGAGAGAGAGAGAGAGAGAGAGAGAGAGAGTGTGTGTGTGTGTGTGTTTGTGTGTTAGTGAAGTCAACTCACAGCTGCTGACCTTTCCAGATGAAACTGAAATGCAAGTATTACGCTATTTTTTCAGGCTGGAAAAGCTGCACGACGAAAATGGCCTGCTCGGTGGGCTGCGTTCGTGTCTACATGCGTCGCCACGTCCGCCTTACTAAACCAACATGCAGAGACTACGCGATTATTCATAATGGTGGACCGAGTGGACATCAGAAAAACAACGCCATCAATTACTGGAAAAAATACATCAAACCTTGCTGTAAGCGGGTGGGCGGATGTTAAATCGTCCTCCGATGTCCACACAAATGGTGGCTTAAAATGGTATGTCTGTGTACTATGTTATTCCTCTGCAAATTTACTTTACAAAAAAGGAATAAAATTACACAATGAAAACCTGACTTACTGTCTGTGTTATGATGCTTTCTATTGTCTCTTGTACTGTAGCTATGCATTTGTAGCGCAAATCCAATTACTTTTAATGTCAAAAATGCTACAATTATGTTAGAAAATTTACAAAACTGCGTTTGTCATCTATTGGTTTGTTACGACTTTTACTTTTCACATATTTTGCTATGCTGGAATAACAATATAAAAACTGTGTTAGTAGTATATAGACAGCACACACGCTCGCCCCGCCCCTTTTTGACCTACTTTAGGCCTAACTACGTGCATAAAAAACGTCCTTATCTTTTTCGGGAACCTACTTATAAAAAAAGATCAAAGGGTTTTGTGTAACCCGAGAGAAATCGGGAACCTACTTATAAAAAACGTGATTGATGGCCTGTCACTTTTGATTGATAATATTAAGGCGCCATCTAGCGGTTAATCCAGTGACGGCGTCCCTAGTTACGTGATAACGCCATCTAGCGATTATTCCAGTAAGAGCGTCCCTAGTTACGATATAGCCATATGGTTATATCAGAAACCAATGTGGTTATATTATAGCTAAAACCACCGTGGTTACGAAGGCACTAAACCCACTGTGTACGAGAATACCCGCTGTACCCTATATCGCTGAGTGATTACAGCAGCGGTGGAATTTGATATACGGCCGGCCTAGGTACGGGCGGTTAAAAATAGATCTACGGCTAGTACTCTGTTAGCCGGTTCTGTAACGGCGTTGATTTAAGCTGGCTGGCGTTTTTGAAACGAAGCCCATGCACGCGTTTAAAAGCTATAATCAGCGGTCGGCTTGTTGAGGCAGCGGGATGTTTATGCGGTGGATAGACGAATGGACGCAAAATGGTGGTATGTTTTTATATAGCCGATACTATCAAAACGAAACGAGGCGCATGCATACGTTTAGTATTTAAAAGCTGTACTCAACGGTAAGGCAGGCTGCTTATAGGCAATAGAGAGACGAGTGAATGCGGTGTAAGTTATGGTTTGTTTATTAATAAAAATTCACGGTGGCGACGTAAACCAGGCGGGGCGGGGCGGCCCCGACCTTGGCTCAAGTGTGGTAGTCGAGATGTTCGTGAACGATCCGCGTCAAACTGTCGTTGCAGTAACGTCGAGCGACCGGCTGGTACTAGCGGTAAGTTAAAGCCGCGACGCTCGTATTGTTCAGTAGCAGGAATAGGCGCGTAACATGATCCGTCAGCTCCGCGTACGTTAAACGATTAAATGAGACCGCCGGCATAATCATCGTCGTCGGAAGCCTGGTCGACCGTGAACGGGGGGTGGCGTGTAGTGGAGCTGATCCATTCAGCGTCGGTCAGCCCCGGGAAGACGGTTGCTCGTCGTCTTCCGATCCCTGGAGATCGACGGGCGATGGTGGCCGTGGCACGCCGGTGACGCGACAGATGGGGATATTGTCGACGTTTGGTCGTGTCGGCAGTATGACGGGGCGTCGCAGGTGGTTTCTGTGAATAACGCATTTGGAAATTAAGTGAAATTAATTACGTATAGGAAAATGTACTAAATAATTAATAAAGAATGAAAACGTGTACTAAATATCAGTAAATAAATTATGAATAGTAATTAATAAAGAATGAAAACCGACAGCTGTACGAAATAATTAAAGAAATTATAAATCGGGGTGTTCGAAAAAAGTAACAGCACTAAAAGTAATGAAATAAAGAATGAAAACTTACAGCTGTAGTAATATATAAATAAAGAATTACAGATATAATAGTAAGTTATAAAAAGTAAATAATAAGAAATACAACGTACCGCTGTTCGTTTGCAGCAGGCAGGTTCTCGCGTAGCAAGTGTTCGGGAGGCGGCCATGATAACGAATGAGCGAAGACCGGTGCGTTGTTGTCTAAAGTCAGGTATGTGTTAAGAGCGCATGCGCAAAAGTGACGTAAAACATCGAAGGCAAAGAGATCAAAATAGCAATAAACGAACGTTTAAATGCATAAAATGAACCGTTGTATACGCTTAGTTAGGGATCAGGCATATTGTGGAGTGTTAATAATAAAGAAATTCGATGTGAAAGTCACATTTGACAACGAACGCACTAACGTGACCGTGTAATTTTTTTCTTGGCGATAACTAGAAACCGGATGGTGACGCAAACCAGCTGTGACGCTAATGGGGTAGCTTATCGTGGATGGAATATGAAGAGCGAACAATGCTTTTTCCAAAGCCTAACCGACGCGTTAAAAGTATGAATTTAAGCGTTGTGTGGGATCGGTGGCGAGTAGGGAATTATGTGGTGTGATTATTGTATTAAAATTGGCTGTAAATAAACGTTTGTCAACGAACGCACTACATGACCGTTCAATTTTTTTCCGGAAATAAAAGACATCGGATACTAGGCAGTTATGCGTTGTAATAGAACCGTCGATTAGGGCGGTATGTGTTAAGTACGCATGCGCCGTATGTTGCTTATATAAAGCGGTGAAAACTTTGTATGTGGTATAACCCAAGTGGTCTGACTGATTTCAGCAGCAACAGCAGCAGAAGTTCTTCCACCGCGAGAATGGCCGATCATAATGAGATGACGACACCGGTGAAAAAGCTGAAGGCGATGCGTAAACAAGCGTGTAAGGCGAGTGGCAGTCAACAGCAACCGCCTGCGGAGGCGACAACACCGCCTGCTAAGAGACCCTTGGTTATAGCGTCCCCGATTGGGCGTAAACGTGGGGCTGACGAAGCGGCTTTGGAGGCACCGACTCGGCGCGCTTCGCTTGAGAGAGAATGCAGCACTGCAACGTCATCACAGGCTACATTGGTGAGTGTAAGGGAGCTGGCTTGCGCTGAGAACGGCGTATATAAACTTAAGACCCCCCGCCTTCATCGAGGCGGTGTCTTATAAAGATCAGTGCACGTACAGGGGCTGTTCCCATTGCCGACGCAAGCTGTATCAAAAAACCACAGATGGCGTGATGATATGTCGAACCCACGGGGAACAGGATATGGTGAAAAATTTCTTTGCGCTGCGTGTGATGATACGAGATGGGGATGAAGAAGAAGATGAGATGTGGCTGACGTTGTTTGACACGCAAATGGCTAAGCTCGTTGAGTACCGGGCTGATTACTTGGTGGAATTAAATGAGGAGGAACTTCGCGATACTGTACTTGAGTTGACAGGTACTAAAGTGGAGCTCAGTGTGCGTAAGACGACCTGGCAGGGCGAGGCGTCTTATACGGTGCGCACACTGAAGAGAGACGTTGACGACGACAACTAATGGGTTTCTTGTGTTATAGGAGGCCCCGCTGGTGACGGCGTTGCTAACTGGTAAACCGACGGGTGACGAGGCTGCGCGCCTACTAGAAGAAATAGTGGAAAATTACGTAATGGCCTGGTGTTCAGCTTACGAAGCGAAGAGCGCCTACTAGTCGAGCTACATAATAGAACGGTGCTCAGCTTATTTAAAGCATGACATTTATTTTTATGTTTTGTCTGTAGGAGGTGCGCCGAGTACTGCTGGAAATGTTAGCCAATAACGAAATGATGCGTGCAAGGTACGCGGAGGTTGCCTTGTTCGTACAAACACTGCTGGATCGGACAGTGACGGATAGTGAGACGAAAGATGCTGCGCTGCTGGCTCGTGTTACCGCTGAAAAAGAGGCGGACTAATGATAATAATGTGTGTTTGTAGAGAGCACGACGGCTTGAACGTGAGAGATTTTACTACTGAAGTACGACGCTAAGGCGCGTACGCGTTACGGTCGTGCGCACGATCGCCGTGGGACTGGGAAGCGTAACTATAATGTGTGTTTGTAGGCGCCTGCTTTGTGCTGTAGGGATGCGCGGGCGGCGTCGATAGCGCGTTGGATGCTATCATCGAGGAGACGCTTGGTGCACCACCGCCTTACGAAAGTCTACACCAGATCGTGCCGTCGTGTTGTTGGAACACATCACCGTCGGACATGATACAACGACACGTCGTCGAGCCGGGGCGGGGTCAGTTGGCCTGTCGATATGAACGACATGCGATGTCCCTTCTCGCTGAACACCTCGGTGAGATGATACTGGAGACGGCGCGCGATCGATGCGGTGCTTGCGAAGTTAACGAGGGCTGTCCGTACGTGCATATGGTCGGCTATCGCGCGGGTCGGCCTACTCGTGAGTACGCACAGCGCTACGACAACGTAGCCGACCTCGTCACGCATCACTTCAACGCCGTGTTGGAAACGTGTCTACATCGATCGCTGATACCGACCTTCGTACGTCTCGTGCAGCTACTACACGTTAAGGCGCACGGGCAGCAACCGGGTCCAGTTCGTGTCGGACTGGCTACTTGGCACGGATTGGCGCGACTTCATCAACCGCGCTCGACTGGAATCGGCAGTGCACGTGTACATACAGTGCAGAAGCGGCCTTTAAATCGAATGAACATTACTGCCTATTCTGCTGATTTGCTTTTAATAACGCTTTTCGTTGTACGATACGCTTAATAAAACGTTGAAAATGTACGTTCCGTTTCCGAGTTAACACACACACACACACACACACACACACACACACACACACACACACACACACACACACACACACACACACACACACACACACACACACACACACACACACACACACACACAACACACACACACACACACACAGTTACTTAACAAAATCGTCATTAACTGCGCATCGTTACTTAACAAAACCACCACCCCACTCACTGCGCATGCCGCGCATCGTTACTTAACAAAACCGCCACCCCCAATACACAGTTACTTAACAAAACCGTCATTAACGAACCACTGCGCATCGTTCCTTAACAAAACCGCCACCCCACTTAACAAAACACTGCGCATACCGCGCATCGTTACTTAACAAAACCACCACCCCACGTTACACTCACTGCGCATTTCCGTACCTCTGTTATAAATAGGGGTGTTCGAAAAAGTAGCAGCACAAAAAGTATGCCGCCTATTACTAGGTGGCGATGTCCGAAATGCGGTACTTATTTCGCGAAACAGTCGACGTTAGAGCGACACGCGAAGAGTTCGAAACGATGCGGCAATAACGCGCTATGCGTAAAGCGACGAGAGTGTCCGAAATGTGGCGTAACGTACAGTACGCGCGCCGCGATGCTACGACACCTGAGGGAACGGTGCGGTCATCCGGAGGTGTCGCCACCTCCCGATGATTCTTCCAATCCACCGCCACCATCAGCCGACGCTCTTCAACGCGTCGTGGACGAGCATCGACGTAGCATAGAGACGTCGGTAGCGCGCGGTGCCGTGCAGTCCCGCTACAACTATCGCATGACCGCCTGTACGAGTACGCGGGTGCTCGAACCGCGTCTGAGGGTTATGTTTAGCGAACAAAAGAATGCGTTTAAAATAAACGTAAGCTATGGTTTCGTGTTACGCCACAAGGTGTCGGGTCGTTACCGCTATTTTCATTTGTCCTGTAACTGCTGCGGTCGCCTTCTCGAAACGCCCGCCCTCGTAACCGATAGCCGTTCTTTCGAACGATTCCTCGACGTCGTGCGCACGACCGACGTACTACAGTACGTCATTGCGCAGCGTCCCGACTCGGGGTGGGTGGTCGAGCTCGTAACGAACGCCACCTACTTCGTGAACGCCATCCTAAGCCATCCTATCGGGTGCGTCGGCGTCGCGCTCCCCACCTACGTGCGCAACAACAAGCACGTCGTGACGTTGACGAACGATCGTCGAGGCACGCCCTACGACGATCATCTATGCCTCTTCCGGTGCATCGGCATCCACCTGCAAAGCGGCTACGGTGGGAGCCTAAATACGGCCCGTTTAACGCGAGTAGCTAAACAACTGAGCGCGCGCTACGGCACGACGCCGAACGGCGTGCGCCTGAACGAACTGGAACGCGTGGAGACGATTTTCGGCATCAACATCGCCGTCTATCGACTGACGGCGACTGGCGCCGCCGAACTAGTCCGTCGGTCGATCGAAACGCACCCCACGAACCTGAACGTCAACCTGTACGAGAATCATTTCTCGTACATAATCGACCTGCGCGCGTACGCGAAAACGTACAAGTGTTCGAAATGCGGCAACTCCCTCTGGCGGTGCCCGTCGCAATTACGACTTCACGAAGCGACGTGCGAGGGCGGTGTTCGTCACGTGTTTCCCGGCGGCGTCTACCGACCGACGCCGTCCGTATTTCAACGACTCGACGACGAAGGTATCGACGTCGGCGACGACGATCTGCGCTACTATGCGTACCGCGCGACATTCGATTTTGAATGTTATTTTGCCGCCAACGATCTGCCGTCGGATACCGACAAATGTCGGTGGCTAGCGCGACACGAACTGCTCAGCGTGAGCGTTGCGTCGAACGTGCCCGGACACGAAGCGGCGCGCTGTTACGTCACGACCGGTGATTCGGCCGAACTAGCGCGCCGCCTCATCGATGACCTGGAAGCCGTGAGCGCGGCGGCGTGCGCGGTTCTACGCCCCCGCTATGACGCGGTCTTCGAGGCGCTCGAAGCGCTCGACGAAGACTGGCGGCGACGACGCGACGACGACAACGATTCGTCACCGTACGCCGCACTCGCCGATCGCCTGTGGACGCACCTTCGTCAAATGCCCGTACTGGGCTTCCACAGCGGTAAGTACGATTTTAATGTCGTCAAAAAGTACTTGACCCCCCTGCTCATAACCGACGACGCGCAGCACACATCGTCGGCGTTCACCATTAAACGACAGAACGCTTACATGTGCCTGACGACGTCGACGTTGAAATTTCTCGACATAACTAATTACCTCGCGCCCGGTGTCAGCTACGAGCGCTATCTGAAAGCGTACGGCTGCGCGGCGACGAAGGGGTACTTTCCGTACGAATATATCGACGCGTTGACGCGCCTGGACGAGACCGTCCTGCCGCCGCGCGAAACTTTCTACAGCCACCTGAAACGCGAGGGAATCTCCGCGGAGGCGTACGAAATTTGTGCGACGGCGTGGCGCGACGAGCGCATGACGACGATGCGCGATTTTCTAATCTGGTATAATAACCGAGATGTGGCGCCGTTTCTCGAGGCCCTCGAGCGGCAGTTCGCCTTCTATCGCCGTCAGCGCATCGACATGTTCAAGGACGCCATCAGCGTACCGGGGTTGACGTTGTTGTACCTATTCAACGACCTGCCGCTGTCAATCGCTGTTCAACGAACCGAACAAAGACCTGCACCGCCTACTGCAGTCGCAGATCGTCGGCGGTCCATCGATCATCTTCTCGCGTCATCACGAAGCCGGCGTGACGTCGATTCGAGGCGGTAACAACCCGTGTCGTTCGATAGTCGGCTATGACGCGAACGGCCTCTATCTATCGGCGATGATGCGGGAAAAGCCGACGGGTTGGTACACGCGCCGACGCGCGGAGAACGGCTTTCGAGCGGAACGCGTGCACCGCTACGGTCGTATGGCCGTAGAGTGGTTGACGTACGAAGCGGAACGAATCGGCACTCCTATACGGCACCAGTTGAACGGACGCGAGAAGCGCGTCGGTAAGTACCGAGTCGACGGTTGGTGCGCCGCCACGCGAACGGCGTATCAATTTCATGGCTGTTACTTTCACGGCTGCCCGATATGCCAGACGCACGTGACGACGAACGCCGTCAACGGTCAACCGATGACGACGCTGTACGCCGCGACGATCGCCGTGACGGCCTACCTGCGCCGCCACGTCGATGCCGTCGTCGAAATGTGGGAGTGCCAGTGGCGAGCCGTGAGACCCCCCGTGGCGCCACCCGACGCGAGGCGCGTAACGCACTCGACGATACTGGCGGGTGTACGCGACGGCTCTCTATTCGGTCTCGTGCAGTGCGATATCGCCGTGCCGGAAGCGCTGCGCGCTAAGTTCGCCGAAATGCAGCCCGTGTTCAAGAACGTCGATATCGCGCGCGACGATCTCAGCCCGTTCATGCGCCGCTACGCCGAGTCGCACGATCTACTCACCCGACCTCAACGGACGCTCGTCGGTAGCTACTTCGGCACGGCGACCGTGCTCGCCACGCACCTCCTACGCTGGTATCTGGAGCACGGGCTCGTCGTCGCGCGCATCTACCAGGTGATCGAGTACACGCCGATCGCCTGCTTTCGCCGTTTCGGCGACACGGTGTCGACGGCGCGACGCGAGGGCGACGTCGACCCCGACAAAGCGATCATCGCCGACACCTTTAAACTACTCGGTAACAGTTCGTACGGGAAGACGATTACGCGCGTCGATCGGCACCGGGATATCAAGTACGCTACAAGTAGCTGTACGAGGTGGCGCTGAATAAGCGCACCGTCGTCTACGGCCTGCCGATTCAAATCGGTTATTTCGTGTATCAATACGCGAAATTACGAATGCTCGAATTTTATTACGACTTCGTCGACGCCTACATTCCACGCCCGCTCTTCCAGTACTGCGCTATGGACACCGACTCGGCGTACATAGCCCTCGCGGGTCACGACATCGACGCGCTCGTACCGGAAGCGCTGCGCGAACACTACTTCCGGAATCGGTCGCTCTGGTTTCCGGCCGAATTTTGCGACGCGCACGTGGACGCGTACGTACGGCGCCGCGTCGCCGGACTGACGTGGGAGGGTGGTTGCTGCTGCGCGCGCGTCTTCTATTCGATCGTCGAACGCCGGGTCTCTTCAAAGAAGAGTGGCGCGGCGACGGAATCGTGGCGCTGTGCAGTAAGACGTACTACTGCTTCGGCGGCGACAACGGCGCGAAGTACAGCACGAAGGGATTGAGCAAGCGTCAGAACGATATCGACGAGCACGCCTTCCTCGCCGTACTGCGCGACCTACGCAGCGGCGTCGGTTGGAACCGCGGCTTCCAGGTGAAAAACTCGTCCGTGTTGACGTACGTTCAAGAGCGCGCGGCGTTGAGCTATTTCTACGCTAAACGCCGCGTGCTCGACGACGGCACCGATACTCGTCTAACTCGTATAACTAAACCTACCCTAGGGGTGGGGGGCCGCCTAGGGTAGGGTTCTGTATGTATGATTGTATGTAGGTAGGGTAATAAAACACAATTGCGTACATTTCATCGTTTTTTTATTACTATACACGTAAAAGCGAAGCGAGGCATTAATGTGGCTTTAGCCAATCGAATACGAGACGGTCATTGTTCACCCGCTTGGTGCCGAATAGGTTCTGGAACGTCTTCAACGGCATGCCGCGACATCGGAGGAGTAGGTAGGCTACGCAATATTGTCCGCACACGCTAGAGACGACGCTCTGCAATCGCTTGTCGTTGTACGTCCACGCGTCGCCGCAGTATCGGTGCAGGAAGGCGCGGAAGTCGGCGTGCAGCGGCGGCAGACCGTACGAATCGAAGTACTCGCCGACGCCTCGCCGGTCGACGTAGACGGCCACCCAGTGCTCCCCCGGTTCGCCGCCGTCGTCGGTATTGCACACGAAGGCCATCGGGTAAGTGGCGGCGGCGGCGGTGGTAAGTAGCGCGTCTTTAGGCACGACGCCGACGACGATGCGTTTAGCGTACGCGTGGAGTTCGAGGCGACGCAGCAGTTGGAACGTATCCATGGTTACGACGTACAGTCGTACAGGACGTTCCGGGTCCGATCGATCTCCATCACCGTCTCGAATTCCGCGTACACGACGACGTTCATCGGTCGGGGTAGCGGCGTCGAGAACTGCATTTCAGCGCCCACGGTCCCCTGACGCACGACGTTGAAATGGTCCCCGTCGCAACAGTCGGGGGTCAGGTCGAAAGCGAAGACGGTGTAGCCGGCTTCGAAGTCCGAGCGCGATATGTCGTTCCCCTCGTCCTCGCCCGCCTTTCCGGTGGCCTCGAAGAGATTCATGTAGCTTCGTATGCACCGGTGGTGCGGGAAGTCCGGCTGCAGCGGTTTGCTCGGCACCTGACGTCCGTCGACGACGAGCGCGAGGAAGGTTATGTCGTTGTGCTGCGCGTTGAACGGATTTCTAGTGTAGTCTCCGTTGTAGGCGGCGTTGTCGATCATCATCAGGATTATGCGTTTCGGAATCGCAGCCATGTACAGGTTCTCGTGCGTGTGCGATAGCGTACCCACGGTTATCGAGAACGACTTGCAGTCGACGCGGTGCATCGGAAACTTAGCCGTTCCCAAAGTCCACGCTTTGATGTGACCCAGCTGGACTTCCGGGTTCAACTTCACTTTTCGTACGTACAGGCAAATCGAGCGTATCACGATATGCCACCCCGGCGCGGCAGCCGCCGGGGCCATGAGCGCGAAGGCGTCCTTCGACTGGACCATGCGTATTTTCGTGTCGACGCCGCTCGGTAGGAGGAGGTTTAGCGTAAACGCGTCGACGTGCATGTGTCCCATCATCTCCACCTCGGCGCTGGCCGCCGTCAGATCGCGCCGCGCTACGAACCCGGTGTTGTCGCCCCCGCGCGCGTTCATGTGTCCGGCGCTGTCTTTGTACCACAACGACCCCGTGAGATGCGATCGTTTCGCGTCGCTACCGTAACTCAGCAGGGTCTCGATGTAGGCGCGGTACGCGTACGTATTGGTCGACGGCGTCACGAGCGTACCGTTCAGCGACACGTCGATTTGACTGAACATCGAATGGAGGAAATTGTTGACCGGCGCCACGTTGGCGCCGGCCGCCAGATCGGTACCGTCCCCCTGAACCACTTTGAAGCGGACGTACGTTTGAAGGCTC
Source organism: Escarpia spicata (assembly GCA_963995525.1). Taxonomy (NCBI): domain Eukaryota; kingdom Metazoa; phylum Annelida; class Polychaeta; order Sabellida; family Siboglinidae; genus Escarpia; species Escarpia spicata. The sequence goes on along the minus strand of OZ023209.1, from coordinate 9,619,451 downwards.
GCCAGGTCCGTGTAGTCGTTACCCGACCCCGGAATGAGGAACTCGATGGGACCGCCGGCGTCGAGAGCCGTCAGCGGTTGGTAGACGGTCCACTGACTGCTCTCGACGCTCTTCTGCGTCACCGGTCCGGTGAACAGGTCCAGTTCGGCCTTCACGCCCTCGCACGCTGTCTTTACGAACGCCATCGTTACGCGTCGAATATATCGACCGGTCGACGCCCTCTCTTCCGTCTACTGACGGTCGTCGCCGCTCCACGCGGCTTCTTTATAGGCGGTCTTTTTTTCAACCGTCTCTTCTTCGGCGCCGGCCCTTTCAATAGGCCGTCGAGAAGATCGACGCCGGCCTCCTTCGCGCGTCGTTTTACCGACGCTTTCAGATTGCCGCCGCCAACGACGTCCCGCGCCACGTGCACGCCGGTTTTGAGCGCGCGTTTTCCCAGCGCCATGGCGCCTCTCTTAAAAAGCGGCATGACGCTTCGAAACAGGCTCCCGAAGATATTACCCAGACCGTGTCCTCGTTGACCCCGACCGCCGACGAAGACCGGTAGTTGACCGCCGACCTGTCGAACGTAGTACCCCTCGTACGGGTTCGGCATGGTGGTTAAAACAATCTCGATTTACAGCGTCTGATGTGAAGCGTCGCCACTAGCTTCCCCCGCTCGAATGGTATCGGTTGACCGCAATCGTCTCTTATATCGACCTCGATCGTGTCGAATTGATGCCGCAGCAGCTTCACGTATTGGACGCGGTCGAACGTTTCCGAAATAACGCTACCGTTCGTACCGAAGACGGCGATGTTTCGAAGGAGCGGCGCGTACACGTCGCCGACGACGCGCGATTCCACGAGATCCGTGTACACGTACAGGGTGTCGACGCCCGCCTTCATATCCACCGTATTGCGACCTTCGTACGCGAACGTGTACGCGGCGGGGCTGGTCTCGATAACGACGACTTCCGGTTCGGGGCCCATCATCGGAGGACTTACGATAACGTTCTTATGGAAACCTAGCAAGCTCTTCAGACGGCTCGTATCGGGTAGGGTAAAGGCGACACCCGCCGACATACGCAGCGTCATTCGGTTAGAGACGCCACTGTACTCTAGACGCACCTTGACCTTATCGCTGCACAATTTCATTAGCGCCTCGTTGAGCTCGCGCAGTAGCACGTAAACGTTGTTGTAGAAACCGTGAGTAATCGTACCCTGCCGGTATATCCCGATACCGTCCATGGTCGTGAAAAGACCCATCTCACCTCGTGGCGCCGATAGGTAGAAGGTGGCGTCCGCCTCTCTCACGTTGTACCACGTGTGCGGGTACTGTAGCGTCACCAGTCCGCATTCCCATTCTCCGCCAGGCAGGTCGAAACGTCGCGGCAGCGTCGTGATGTAGTGCGTCAACGTATTTTCGGGGTGCCGCTTCATAGACGCGTTGCTCGGTAGCGTCAGGTAAAAGTCAGACGATACCGCCATCGTCTCGTAGTCGTCGACCGCCGCCGCTCATAGACGGACTCGGGAGCAGGTAACCGAGACAGCTGCTCAACAGCGCCGTCCACAGGTTGGAGTCGCCTTGCCCCCGCGTCAGATTGTATATACTAACGGCGATGACGAAGTACAGGACGATGACCTGACAGAGGAAAACGACCTTTGGGCATTTGTTACCGCAGAGCCGCCATGGATCGGGTTCGTGGACGGTGGAGTCGTCGGCGTTCTCGACGGCGTCGACGGAGTCCTCGTTGGTAGTCTTCGTCGGCTTCTCTGAACAGGTAGCGGCGTCGACGGAGTCCTCTTTGGTAGTCTTCTTCGGCTGCTCGTCGATCGTCGTCATCGTCGCACCACTGCGGTCTGCGGCTACAGCAGGGCCCCTTATACGGGAGGAGCGACGTTCCCCTGCATATACACGACTCGTGCAGCCGCCAGCATTCCTCGTGACGCGTCCAACGCATGCCTTGCTATTATAGGTCCACGAGCGCCGCGGCGTCGATCCAACTATTGAAGGAGGCCGGGTAACCGCTCCATTTTACGAGCGCCTCCGACCCGCCGCGACGCCGCCGAAGAACCTCCTCCACTCGATATAGTTTGTCCTTCGGAACGACTACGCGTTGTACTTCCTATTCGTAGAAGGCGCCCTCTACCGGTGTCCCGGCGTCGTCCTTCAGGCGATAAACGGGCGGTTCGGACGGATGCACCTCTACGACGGTGAAGAGCTCCTCGCTCCAGTTAGGCATGTATCCTTTTTTGAATTGACCCCTCGTCTTACTGATACGCACGCGATCTCCTTCGCGAAGTTTCGGTTTTTTTCCCCTACCGACGCCGCCGCCGCCGTACAGGCGTTGCCATACGTCCTCCTGATTCGTCGCGTCGACGCTCGCCGGCGTCCTACCGATGCTTCGATGATAGGCGTTGTTGTACGAATGCACGAAATCCGGTAAGGCCTCTACGTAGCGCAGCGTCTCGTGTTTCGTAAAATAACGCCACATGCGCGTCTTCAAAGACCGATTGAATCGTTCCACGACGCTCGCTTTAGTTTCCTCGTTATGCATCACGAAATGATGAACGCCGTGACTCTTTAGGAACGTTTGCAGGGGTCGGTTCAGAAACTCGGTCCCCTTATCGGTCTGCAGCGCGTTCGGCGGCGCGTCGTTCAGCAGACGCGCGAAGGCCGCGACGAGCGACGCACCGGACTTACTCTTCAACGGAACGCACCACGCCCGCTTCGAAAACACGTCGATGACCGTCAATAGATATGTTATACCGTCGTTGTGTTTTTTTAACCTAGTCAGATCGACCAGTCTTTTAACCGGTTTGTGTAGGGTATAAGCGTCCTGCGCCGCTAGCCACCGCTCGACATCCGGTCGTCGTCGTCCCCCCTTTGACGCCCGGTGCAACGCGTCGACGTCTCCGGAACTCCCCGCCCGTTTCGGATCGAAGTAGAGTTCATTCAGTTCATCGTCGTCGTTTCGTTGTCGAAGGTTTCGTTTTGGACGACGATGACGACTCCACCCGGACACCATGACGACGACGACGAATGAACGACGAATATTATATAGAGAGCGATAACCGTGATGATGATGACGCCGACGACGGCGACCGTTCGTTGTATCGGCGGCTTCGTCACATCGATTCCCACGCGTCCAACGCTCTCTTTCTAGAACGTCGTCGTCGCACCGCCTTCCCCGCTGAACTGACCGCCGCCGCCTCCTCCTCTTCTCTTGACCGCCGCCGCCGCCGCTCCATGTACTCCCGATAGCGCGGGTTGCCGACGAACTCCATAGGAATGTTCATACCCTTCATACTCAACCCGAAAGCGCGCCATCCTAGGGGCTGCGTCGTCTTCGTTCTCGTTCGCATGAGATCGTTCACCAGATCGACCATGTTACTCCCCGCGATCGTTTTACCGTCGTACACGAATTCGCCGCGTTCGTTCCATCGACACAAGGGATCGGCTTTCATTTTCGCGATAAGTAGACTCGCCTTCCCTTTCAGCGTTTTCGGCATGCTGGCTACGATTTCGCGCTCTACGGCCTCCGACGATGGCGCCGCCGCCGCCGTGGGCTGTGGTATCTCACCGCCGTCGGCGTTGACCATCGACACGCGTACCGGTTGCGCCGTTCGAACCGCCTCTATAGTGTTGTAGCGACTCAGCAGTTGATTGTACGACACCACCTTATCGCATTCGGATAAATCCGATCGCTCTAGAATATCTTTCATGTCGCTGTCCAGGCTACTCAGTACACGTGATCGGGGCGTGCTGCTCGACGACGGCTGTGGCTGAAGGAGACTTTCCACCAATCGCGGGTCGACCAACGCCATCTTCTTCGCGTACTGCATCGATTAACCCCCGATGATCTGTTTGAGTAGTGGCAGGAGAACGGTGCTCGCTAACGGCGCTAGCAGGGCCGTCAGAAAACCACCCGCCCCCGTTTGCAAGATGGCTTGCTTCCGCTTCACCGGAAATCGTTTGTTGACCAGATCACGCAGGTGATCTCTGTATTTCGTCAACACGCGTTTCTGCTTCGGCGACACCTTCACGTTCCCTCTCAGAATATTGTACGCGCAATCGCACAGACTACATATGAGACCGACCTCCGAGTGGGCGAGAACGGCTTTTCGCAGATCGATGTTCCGCTTATGTCTATCCATCAACTGCAGGGCGAAAATGTATCTCTTCAGGCGTTGCTCCGAAACCGTCGTCGCCGCCTTTGGTCGTCGCTTCGCCGCTACCACCGCGCGTCTTTCCGTCATACCGACTAATGCGTACGCGGCGACGTCCCTCTCTACTTATAGTTGACCACCCTTCCGTACGTAGACGTACTGAAGGGGGTCGTCCGGAAATATACACGTACGCAGGCGCATGTACTCTTCCGTTTCCTGTTTCAGGTCGACGAAGAGATAGCCGTACGCCGTCGACGTCGCGTCTTTGAAAGCCTCTATCATGTACTTGACCTGTCCCGGATACATCTGTTTCGCTAGGTGACCTACTTGACCAGCGTCTCGGGGGTTCTTGAATAGCGCTAGGTATTGGGCGTTCAGGCTGATTGTGCGGTTTTCTTTCCCTTTCGGAAACATGTTCTGTCGGAGTTGTACGACCGACGTATTACAATGATGACTTTTTTTAGTAAATAATGCCGTCACCCCGCTATCGGCTTCCTCCATGAGGTCGTCGAGTACTAAAAGCGTCCTCTTTTTACCGTCTAAATGCGTCGTAGTCGGCAGGCCGTCTACGAACTCTATTTCCGGAGACATAGACGCGTAGGCGGTCTGCCACTGCCCGTAACACCACAGGATTTTTTCGGGGGCCGGATCGATCATAGCGCGTCGTATCAGACGTTCGACGAACGTCGTCTTACCGCATCCCGTAGGACCGGATACTATACACGTAAGCGGATGCTTCAACAACGGTCCGCTCATTTTCACGACTGATACTGGCTGAGGTTTTTTACGCGTCTTTATTAACGTCGCGCACCTCCATCAACAGTTTACCGAGCTTATTTTCTCCCGCAACGTCCCAAATCCTGGTACCCCAGAAACCCTCCCTACTCGGTACCCACTCCACCAATTCGGCGTCCCCGGTGGCCAACAGATCGGCCTTCAACTCCCCGCCGAACTTACTCATCAACAGGCCCTTCATACAAGCGACCCTAACGACGTTCCATTCGGTTCCCGTTCTCTTTTTTCGAATACCGTGACTGAGTCGTTTCGCCGCGTAGGGCGATCGCGCGCTTTTGATACACTCGGCACTTCGTTGAACATCGCTTTCCTATACTGATAGGCGTGCTCGACGGATCGGAAGACCCGACCGTACGCCGTCAATCGGCACTTGTACATATTCGACCAGAAGGAGCGCGAGCCGCCAAACTTTATAGGTTCCGACGACAACATGACTACTACTACCGATAAACCGCTACCGACACCGCTTATATAGTCACAGATGGCGCGTCTAAAGACCCGAAATCTTTCGATCCCTAGTCGGGAGAGCTAATCCGGTTTGATCGCTAGGGGGAGATCGCTTGGGACGTTGATCGCTAGGGGTAAACTGGGTTAATCGCTAGATGGCACCTCAATATCATCAGTTACTGTATTAACCGCTAGATGGCGCCTTAATATTATCAATCAAAAGTGACAGGCTATCAATCACGTTTTTTATAAGTAGGTTCCCGATTTCTCTCGGGTTACACAAAACCCTTTGATCTTTTTTTATAAGTAGGTTCCCGAAAAAAATAAGGACGTTTTTTATGCACGTAGTTAGGCCTAAAGTAGGTCAAAAAGGGGCGGGGCGAGCGTGTGTGCTGTCTATATACTACTTGTGTTCCTTCTGCAAAGAATTGAATGCTGAGTTTCTAATTAAACGTGATATTCATTGGCTTACTTAACTTTCCTAAAAAAACAAATCAAATTACATCAATTTAAACAAAAGTATAAAACAATGAATTTGCAATTATATTTTGATTTGCATCGTTATGTTGGAACATGTGCAATTTGACGTCACACCAAAGCAACAGCGTTGATTGGTTAAAGAGTAAATTTGCTGCGCGGCTATTTTTGGAAAATCGCTTTTGTTTTGATTCTCGACGGTAAACCGTCGAACAGTTTTGTCATCGAGCGGTTTGCTACCGTACGTGTAATAGGTTCTGTGTTATTCCAGTTAGAGCAATTTTTATTTTGCCGCTTGTCGTCGAGGTTTGCCGTTGCCGTCGACATGTGTACTAGGCCTTTAAGAGGCCCTAATACACATGTCGGTAAACCTCAACGAAGAGGGGTATATCGCGCGGTATGTTGCTAATACACACATGCAGTTTGTTGACGCTTAAAACATGGCGGTACATCGAAATGCCGCTAATACAGTTGGCCGACTTTCACCCTGCTCGTATTGATCATAGACATTGTTATTATTGAATACGCTGAGCTCCACGGACACTTAATAATAATTATGTAGAACTAAGTGATATGTTAATAGGGCCTGTAAGCGTGTCACGACACATGGCGAGATTCCGCGCGAGTGGAGCCGACTGGCGACATACACAATTATTGCTCACTGATTTTAGCATTGCGAAAGTCAGGAAACAGTTGTTGACGTTTAGTTTATCGGTTTGTTTGAGCTTTTGTTAATTGAGTTATGGCGTTGTCACTTCAATTTTATATGAATTATACATCAGGGAAATAAAAAAAATGCAGAGAAGGGGCCAGGCAGCAATCGACGGCAGTAACACATTGAAATTTGTTTTTGATCCCGAATTTTTCTATTTCCGTTTAAATGAATTTGGTAATAATATTTACTTAATGTAACCAGAACCAGTATATATTAAAATATGAAATATAACATGGATTACATAACATGATTAACAATTACGTAAGAAATGGGAGTTAAAACGGATTATCGCTTGTCATAAAAACCGCGAATGTTAAAATGTTATAAATTGTTATTTCAAAACAGTTCGGTAACCATTTATATATGAAAAGTTACCTAAATGCACATAATCACCAAAAAGCATGCATTGATTCAATAGCGTGTCGTACTGAGCGAAAGAATGCATAGTTGTCATTGTCAACAAAGTCAAAGTCGCCACCAAGGCTCTTCAAGTCGTAATAACAATTCGATAAAGGTATACTGGTGTTACATGAATTGGCCATAGTTAACAGAAAATGCCGTTTTGCACAAAAACTGAATGAATTACATCACGGGACCGCTGGCGCTCGCTGCGTGGCGTTGTTGTTTATGGTTAGCTTTCCTGGCGTTATTATTGTAAATAGTAGAATTCATCGAAAATATTTTATGCTAACTTCTGATGACTGCTTGAACAAATGTAAGTTATTTAATGACGACAAGGTTTGTTTAAAAGAAAACATTTAATGGTAAATTGATGACACCAGCATTGACAATGTTTGCTTTTCATATGCTGTGTTCACAATCTTTATATTTTAGCTTAACATTTAGAACATTTATTTTGAATACATATTGAAACACTACTCTTCCTGACTACTTGCCTCACAACATGGGCAGTGGAAATGTTCCTTGAGTGACACCTCTGTAACCTGGGTACACCAGATAAGGTGCACCCAGTGATTGCATTGGCATCTCGGTTGTACACGAAAATCGCATTGCGCCCAAACGATTACACCTACATCACATTGGGCATTGGGTGGTGTTTCCGTTTAGCATACGCACATATCATATGTTACAATTTCTTGAAGTTGTGCGTTTTTTGTTGGTGAATGTGTCACTGTGTTTGTCTGTGTGATTGTCGGGGTGCCTGTTTGTTTGGTTGTTGGTTGGTTGGTTGGTTCGTTTGTGTTTTGCTTTGTTTGCAGGGTTTGATTTATTTATTGTTGGTTTGTTTGTTGGTTTGAATTTCTGAAATACCTGGTCCACCCCACGCCCTTCTGTGATAGCTTGACCACCATTGACCACTCTGTGTTGACTGTACGTTTTTTTAATGGTGGCACAAAACGAGGTTTCTTCGAGTTAAAAAACGTATCTAAATCCGGAGATGTGGTGTTGTGCAGTGTGTTTGTGTGTGTTTTTGTATTCGTTGCTATGTGATCTACCCTGCTACCAGGTGCATGCATGTCCACAACTATAGTGTTCGGGGCTAGGTAATCATCATTGTTACATACTGCATGCACGTCAGCAGTAACTATAATTGTGTTCGCCGGTTGAGCAGTAGTGTTTATTGCTTGGTGATCTACATTGCCAGCTGCTGCAGGCTCGTCTACAGTTGGTGCGTCGTTTATTGCTTGGTGATCTACATTGCCAGCTGCTGCAGGCACGTTTACAGTTGGTGGGTCGTTTATTGCTTGGTGATCTACATTGCCAGCTGCTGCAGGCACGTCTACAGTTGGTGCCTCGTTTATTGCTTGGTGATCTACATTGCCAGCTGCTGCAGGCACGTCTACAGTTGGTGCCTCGTTTATTGCTTGGTGATCTACATTGCCAGCTGCTGCAGGCACGTTTACATTTGGTGTGTCGTTTATTGCTTGGTGATCTACACTGCCAGCTGCTGCAGGCAGTCTACAGTTGGTGCGTCGTTTAATGCTTGGTGATCTACATTGCCAGCTGCTGCAGGCACGTTTACAGTTGGTGCGTCGTTTATTGCTTGGTGGTCTACATTGCCAGCTGCTGCAGGCAGTCTACAGTTGGTGTGTCGTTTATTGCTTGGTGATCTACATTGCCAGCTGCTGCAGGCAGTCTACAGTTGGTGCGTCGTTTATTGCTTGGTGATCTACATTGCCAGCTGCTGCAGGCACGTTTACAGTTGGTGCGTCGTTTATTGCTTGGTGGTCTACATTGCCAGCTGCTGCAGGCACGTCTACAGTTGGTGCGTCGTTTATTGCTTGGTGATCTACACTGCCAGCTGCTGCAGGCAGTCTACAGTTGGTGCGTCGTTTATTGCTTGGTGATCTACACTGTCAGCTGCTGCAGGCAGTCTACAGTTGGTGCGTCGTTTATTGCTTGGTGATCTACACTGCCAGCTGCTGCAGGCAGTCTACAGTTGGTGCGTCTTTTATTGCTTGGTGATCTACATTGCCAGCTGCTGCAGGCAGTCTACAGTTGGTGCGTCGTTTATTGCTTGGTGATCTACATTGCCAGCTGCTGCAGGCACGTCTACAGTCGGTGCGTCGTTTATTGCTTGGTGATCTACACTGCCAGCTGCTGCAGGCAGTCTACAGTCGGTGCGTCGTTTATTGCTTGGTGATCTACACTGCCAGCTGCTGCAGGCAGTCTACAGTTGGTGCGTCGTTTATTGCTTGGTGATCTACACTGCCAGCTGCTGCAGGCAGTCTACAGTTGGTGCGTCGTTTATTGCTTGGTGATCTACATTGCCAGCTGCTGCAGGCAGTCTACAGTTGGTGCGTCGTTTATTGCTTGGTGATCTACATTGCCAGCTGCTGCAGGCACGTTTACAGTTGGTGTGTCGTTTATTGCTTGGTGATCTACACTGCCAGCTGCTGCAGGCACGTCTACAGTTGGTGCGTCGTTTATTGCTTGGTGATCTACATTGCCAGCTGCTGCAGGCACGTCTACAGTTGGTGTGTCGTTTATTGCTTGGTGATCTACATTGCCAGCTGCTGCAGGCAGGTCTACAGTTGGTGCGTCGTTTATTGCTTGGTGATCTACACTGCCAGCTGCTGCAGGCACGTCTACAGTTGGTGGGTCGTTTATAGCTTGGTGATCTACACTGCCAGCTGCTGCAGGCTCGTCTACAGTTGGTGTGTCGTTTATTGCTTGGTGATCTACACTGCCAGCTGCTGCAGGCTCGTCTACAGTTGGTGCGTCGTTTATTGCTTGGTGATCTACACTGCCAGCTGCTGCAGGCACGTCTACAGTTGGTGCGTCGTTTATTGCTTGGTGATCTACACTGCCAGCTGCTGCAGGCTCGTCTACAGTTGGTGGGTCGTTTATTGCTTGGTGATCTACATTGCCAGCTGCTGCAGGCTCGTCTACAGTTGGTGGGTCGTTTATTGCTTGGTGATCTACATTGCCAGCTGCTGCAGGCTCGTCTACAGTTGGTGGGTCGTTTATTGCTTGGTGATCTACATTGCCAGCTGCTGCAGGCTCGTCTACAGTTGGTGGGTCGTTTATTGCTTGGTGATCTACACTGCCAGCTGCTGCAGGCACGTCTACAGTTGGTGCGTCGTTTATTGCTTGGTGATCTACACTGCCAGCTGCTGCAGGCACGTCTACAGTTGGTGCGTCGTTTATTGCTTGGTGATCTACATTGCCAGCTGCTGCAGGCACGTCTACAGTTGGTGCGTCGTTTATTGCTTGGTGATCTACATTGCCAGCTGCTGCAGGCACGTTTACAGTTGGTGTGTCGTTTATTGCTTGGTGATCTACATTGCCAGCTACCAACTCCTTCTTTCAGACGAAGCCCCAACACAAGACATCATGGAGACAACCCCGATCAAAGCACCGGCATCAGTTGGACTTGATCATCACTAGACGCTCTTGCCTCCAGAATGTTCTCATCACCCGATTCTACCACAGCGCCGACTGCGACACAGACCACTCCTTGGTGTGCTGCAGGATTACGTTGCAGCTGAAGAAGATACATCGCTCTAAACGGGAAGGAAAACCTCGCATTGATGTGAGCAAGTCAGCACATCCCGAAAAGGCAGCACTCTTTAGAGAGGTACTGGAGGATGAACTGAACAACAGTCTCCCACCTGACACTACCACTCAGACATGGAACCATGTACGCGACACAGTACAAAATGCTGCCTTCACAGTATTTGGAAAGAAGAAGTCAAGGAAGACAAATGATTGGTTCGAGGCTAATTGCAGTGTGATGACTCCTGTTATCGAGGCCAAGCGTGCAACCCTTGAAGAACACAAGCGCTCACCCAGCCAAGCAACCCTCCAGGTACAGCCAGAAGCAACGTCCAGCAGACTGCTAGGCGGTGTGAGAATGAATACTGGCGCCAGATATGCAAGGACATCCAGAGATCAGCTGATACAGGCAACACTAGGGCCATGTATGACGGCATCAAGAAAGCCATAGGCCCTACTAAGAGCTAGACAGCCCCCTTGAGATCCTCCACAAGCGAGCCCATCCATGACAGGAAAAAGCTAATGGAGAGGTGGGTAAATCGAGTACTACTCAGAACTACGCACCTAAAAAAAACCATGAAAACGGTCACCTACAGTCACCAAACTTCACATCATATATCTACGACACCTATTCGACACAAACATAATGTTGACGTAATCCAAAAATATTTAATTTACCGTCTTTTATCGATCAAAATGTACAACATATTCACTAGTTTTTGCGTGTATTCATTAGTTCCATCGGAAACTCCGTTAGGCGGCGCCACTTTATGGTTGCCTTCAGACGTGGGGATAGATTCATATTTCAATAATAATTATTGTAAAAAAGTCAATAAAATACACGATGTTTCATTAAATTAATTAATTAAATAAGGTTACATTAAATTTAATGTTGACAGCAGCTAAAGGTATTTATTGCGGCTATTAGTTTGAGTAATTATTGTTGCATTTTAATATTGTCTACAAGAGATAATTTATCATACTATGATACAATATATATTATTTTGTTTTCACTAACAATTTGTTTCTTACAAAAAAATTATGATGTATATTATTTTAAACGCTGTACTGTGGTATCCTTGTTATATACATTACAAATAATAAACAATAATAGTATAATTTAATATGGACAATAGTAGTGGTCAGATTTAAGTTTGAGCGACCATTTTATCACGTTGCTAAATTTTACTAGACGGCCATTATAACGAACGTATATTCGGATGCAAAGTAACCAATGCACATTGGTTAATAATTGATATGAAAGTTCAGTACTTTGTTTGATATTATCATCCTCCAAATTTATTTATATTAAATGATAATTTATGTGAATGTCTTGTGCAAAGGTACACTGCAAAGGTATACTGTATAGGTAAATTAATATGGTAAAGAGAAATTGTAAAGAAACAAATGAGATAATTCTGTTTGTTGGACTTGTGTTTTTGAGTTCTATTATTTTAAATATAAAAAACAGGTGAAGTCAATAAGTATAATGCGGCAATTCACACTTAGTGTTGAGCGTAGGCTGCCAAAAGGCCCATAAGTTGGGAGATGTGATGGGTGCATACGCACCACCTCGCTAGGGTGAAAGAGTTTCACTTGTGGGAAACCAGTTCCGCCTGAAGTTTAAATGAGGGGTGCAGTATGATGTCTCAAGAGAGGTTTTTTGGGAGCATGCAAATGCAGGTTGATAAAATAATGCACCTCCAAAATCATTACGAGTGAACAGCACTTCCACGCCATCATATAAAGTTGTGAATATAATAACATATAAGGTTTGAACTTTATGTGGATGAAGACGAAATATCGAAACAAGCGAGAGTGTGTGTAGAACGGCGAGATGTCAAATCCAGGATGGATCCATTCCAGGGCATCCTTCCTCTTGAACATCTGAAGGGTTTATCCAGTTTGACCAGCTACACGAACATGGTGGACTGCAGCTATCGGAAGAATGAACAACACACGGTTATTTTCAGAGCCGACCAACACTTTTCAAAATATACTGAGACATGTAGAGAGTTTATTCATAAGTATAAGTTCTCCAAACATTCACCAATTCATCTTTAAAAACGACACATTGTCACGTAACACATAAATTATAAATTAACAAACAACTTAACATTATTAGGTTTTACCAATAAATTTCATACAAAGGTTTTCATGATCATTAATACTATGTCGATGTTATAATAAAGTACTTTGATATAGCTATTTGTGTTCACATAAATCTCTAACATTGTTAATAAGTAAAATATGAATAACATGAATAATTTTTAATAAATAAAATAAAATATCTTATGGTTTCACAATCATTACAAAGACCATATTTCCGAAAGGGGGCATCCATGGCCTAATGTCCACCTAAATATGCCATTTTAAGATTATAACCGGAATGGATCAGAATGAAATCCCATAATATATATATATATATATATTATATATATAGTGTTGTTAGTTTGCAACAGTATGTGTCATAAATAAATCCTTACCAACAACACGATCACTAGATTCAGCGCACGCTTGTCTTGTGTTTCCGAGAACATATGGGGTCAGCACACTGTCAGTTTTCCCATTGGCGACCATGTTAATGTTTTGTGTGATTATAAGAAAACGTGACCTATAAAGTTTCTTAAACTTCTCACCTGCTGTTATTATCATCTCATTGACATGCTGGTCGAGTTTAGTCAAAATCTAATATCTCTAGCTCTTGCAAAATGCCTGTATGTATGACACCCGTCAATATTTACAAATGGATGCAGGCAGTAATCCGGCTACAGTGTCAACTAGCCAAATTGCTGCCAGATACACTTCAGCTTAGTAAAATCAGCTAAAAAGACACCATTTTACTGTCAACAGCTTCAACAGTCACATCTAGAAATCTGACTACTCAAGTGCACTTATGTCAGAGCAAGTAAATATTATAAAAAGTCATTTCTCAAAAATATACTGCACATTTTTTCGTCTGTAATCAAGCAGGAAGTCCAATAGTGTGCTAACCCCATATATCGCCTGCACGAGAGTGTTCTATAAATAACCGCAGACGCCAAGCGTCGGCCGACAAAAATAGTTCTGCCGTGGAGTAGCGCAATTTATACAGGGCCCCTTTAATAACTAACGGAGCGAACCATTGTAATGATCATGTTTTTAAGGTTCTGAGTAATAAATTTTCGAAAATTCAACTTGAGTGACGCAAAAGCACGCACATGTTCGAAAAAAATCAAATTGCAAATTGCTCATCAATTGTTAGACATCTAAATATTACCTAGGCACCCTCACATTCATCATAAACTTTAGAATCAAAGTTTTAAAAAGAACCAACACAAACCAGAACTTTTATTTATGCAATCATATACATATTGGCTCTGGTGGCAGTGTTTGGCGGTGATAGATCGTAGAAATTGGTGGCGCAGAAAAGTTGATAAACAAGTGGAATTACTGATTGACAAGTATTATTCTTGCCTTAATATCATTCATAAGGTAGCAGTAAACATATTTTGAGTAGCAGTTGTGCATAAAGCTTAGCTTCCCGCTTGCAGAGTACAAAATCGATGTGGTTGTACACTGCGACCGTTCGTTTGGAGTCAGCAGGAGCGGTGCGGTCGGGCAGCCAACAAGTCCACTTTGTCCGGTGGCGACTTGCATGTTGAAATGCTGTGTTGCATGCGAAGAAGCCACGAATAGTGAGGGACTCCATTAATATCTCACCATTATTAGTTCTTCTACCCATTCCATGACCTCCTATAACTGAGCCAAGTCCTGCATTCTCGTCTGCATTTGTGAGTTAAAGTCTCCACACACAAACAACTGAAAGCTAGCAAATGGTGTCATAGCTGACTCCAGTTCTTGGTAGAAGCGGTCGGCCACTGTAGGGTTTTCACGTACACGTTGAGATGTAGAGCCATAAGCGTTCACAACTCATATCAATGTTAAACAGCCCGCGGCTTGGGAAATCCTGTCACTGACGTACCACCAAGACCTCACGTGTGGTATGAGCCGAGGAGCAATGACGAACCCCATATAATTCATGTATGTGTGTGAGTGTGTGTGTGTCTGTGTGTGCGCGCGTGTGCGTGTGTCTGTGTGGTGTGTGCATGTAAGTGTGTATGTGTGTGTTTGTGCGTACGTGCGTGCACTTGCGCCTTCTGTGTGCATGTGTTTGTAATATTGTCAGCTAAACGAGTTAACACGTGTTTGTAAAACAAAAACGTGTTAACTCGTTTAGCTGACAATATCAGATGATAGCAATAACAGCTAAGTCAGTTACGATCAGACGTGTGCGTGCGCATGCATGGGCATTTGTGTATGTATGTCTTTATTGTTGTGAACGTACCTGTACAAAACAGAGCTCCCAGTGGTTGCAATATAATAATTGGACGTGATTTCTTATAATGTGCAGGTACCGCCTAGACATAGTGCTCGTTGTGCTTACTCAATGATCAGAACAAGGATTTCGGCAGCAACTAATGAAGCGCCCGTACAGGGTTTTCCATTTACCTGTATACGGGGTGGGGGTTTCAAAAAGCCGATATTTAGCGTGACGTATTTTAGGATGGCCCGTTTACCACTTGCATGCGTATGTACCCCTGTATTCGCCCTAAGAATAGTCCAACGCCCCACTTTCCCCCCAACTAGGGGTATCGTGCCATCCACATATGAAACTTACTCAGGAGCATCATTGATTAAGAAATAGGTGCGCCAAGAATTATTGGGACCGTTTTGGGTCCGTTTTGTCACGGATGTTCAAACTATGCTGTTTGTACAGATGAAGTGAATTGAAAACCCGTCAACAAAATGCCGGCAATAATTCTTGGCGCACGTATTCCTTAACCAAGATAGCAGTGCACCTCTTGCTGGAGGAAACAAGTCCCGATAATAATATCTCAAGCGGGGCGTTGGCCTTCGCCTACACTCCCCCGTGGTGTGACGTGTTGGAAGAACAAAAGAGAAAGGTCGAGACTTCACACCGTCATCACACGTTCTGCTTCAACGACCATGTAAGAACAAGATTCGCTGCACTAAACATCATAACACAACAATAGATAAGTTCTCCGACGGGTGTTTTATTTCTTGTTAGCAAGTACACGAAACGAAATCAAATGTCTTGCAAACACGCACACAGTTTCGAGCCGCCATTTTAGTGGGCATCGCTGGGTAACTTAGCATCCGCCCACCCTGTTGCAGCAAGCGCTGATCTTGTCCCAGTATCCCAGTGTGTTGCTGTTGTGGCATCCGCCTGGTCCGCCATTGTGGACACGGGCGTAGTCTTGGCAAGTTGCCCGGCTACGACCAGCCTTGCCCGCGCAGCGGTCGCCATAACGACGCATGTAGACACGAACGCAAGTCTTCGAGCAGGCCATTTCCTTCGTACAGCTACGCCAATCTAAAAAACACACACGATCAACATGAGCCAATGGTCTCGATATGCAAAACAAACACAACTGATTTTGTTCTACCGGCATATACATTGATTTCATTTACAAAAAGCAGACTGGTACTTACAAAATCCAATTTCCGGACCTAAATTTGGCCTTCAACCTACTAAATTTATAGGTGGCATGTTTTTGAGGGAGCAATGAATCTGGACAAAATCTACACAGAAACATGTGCATAATAAATAACACATTTAACTTGATTATTGGGCAAGCATTAATCAGATAATAGCTTGTTTGATTTTTTACATAACTAACACGTGCTTTTTGCAAACTGTATTTGAAAATAGATGAGCGAGAAAACTAATTAAGGAAACGCCTATACAAATCTGTTTGGATTTCGTGGATACGTTAACAGTTATTATGGGCTGCGCTCTTCACTATTAGCTATTTCAATAACCATCTTCCTAGATATCGCTTTTCCAGTAGCGTACAAAAGAAAACATTATTTATTTTGAAACACAAACTATATATCATAATAATAGTACAGCATGTTTTAGAGCAAGTCCATATATACATTAAATACATGTAAACAAAATCTAGGTATACACGTCATTGTCTGCAAGTGCATGTGAATAAAATGTATAAATATGTATAGACATTACGTTTAAAAAAGTAGAAAAATTCATTAATACGCACTGCCATGTTATTATATAAGTAACCACAGGTAAAACAAGTATAAATAATAAAAAGTTGTAATAAATATATACAAATGTGTATTAAAGGAACAGGTAAAAATGCAATACATACGTACATGTTACATACACACTAAAACTGTACTTGAATAATTAATCAATAGACTTGTATGCTGCAAATTATTATATACACAATTTACAAAGACTGGAATTTCCGACAATAAAATGTTGTGTAGATAAATCATATTATTGTCTAAGGCTGTGAATGACCTGAGCCCGGCTTGTAGCAGTCCGTGTAGTAGTCCGCTTTTATTTGGAATGGTCCGCAGCTGTCCGAGTTGACGTCCCAGTTGCACTTGCCCAAATTGTTGGAACACCCTTCGATCTGACGTCAAGTTAACGGTTCCATGTATCAGTTCTTCGTTTATTAACATTTATTTATATATTGTTCTTAATACTAGAATAAACATGTTCAAGGAACATGTTCAGCACTCCACATTTTGCCACTTTCAAGACAACCAATTCAGCGAACTTGCCACCCAGGCTGACTCCATTTAATGGAACAGACAACCTCTCTTTAATAGCTGACTCTATGTAACTGAACATACAGCTTCGCTTTAATAACTGACTTTATGTAACGGAACAGATAGCCTCACTTTAATGGTTGACTCTATGTAACGGAACATACAACCTCGCTTTAATGGCTGACTATGTGTAACGGAACATATAGCCGCGCTTTAATGGCAATGAACATGATATAACAACGTTGATAAAAATTACAATAGTTTCATCAACAATAATAACAACAGCTGGCCAGAAATATAATAATAATTTATTTCCGTTGAAGAAAAGACAGAATACATGTAAAACTTACCTCACATATGCAGTTCAAGCAGGTCTCTGAGAATCCTGCAGAGCCTGTTCACAAGATAACACCAGCGTGTTATAAAGTAGGCATTAATGACATGGCCGACTTGTCACTTTAGAGCAAGTGGATATGATACAATAACGATAAGTGGATATAATACAAAGGCAGGACAACATATAACACCAGTAGGCCGTACGTTATTCCACATCGATTCAACCGAAGTGAAATGTTTTGGATAAGTAAAATTAAAGATAAGTTCTTATATAGAACAGTATCCCGTCCTTGGGGCTTCTCAAAGCACGTTACGCTTGACTTTCGGCAGACCTGTTCATTCAAACATCATCTCGACGTCTCTGGGAAACATTCAGTCACGCTGCAATTAATCGCGAAGGTCTATTCGTACGCAAATGTCCAACACTGTCTATATCCAGATACTCTGTTGTACAGCTGAGTGAACTGGAACAACGTGAAAGAACTTATCAAAGATTCGAAGTATTTATACAAGATTTGAACCTGGGTTTTCTGTGTCCCATGCTGTAGCGGTTAGTGTGTCACTGCGCTCCATAAATGAGTCATTAGATACGACAAGCTTTCCTAAATTTAATTCATACTATGTCTACAGACAATGTCACGACATTAATTAAGCCCACTGGCGTGGGGTGCAAGTTTATGTCATTGCAAAATGTAGCGATTTTCATAAAATCGTAGATTCCACGAGAAGTTTCAAATACCTCCAATGCAGCATTTGCGATGAGCATTGCCGGCGCATAAGCCTGCGACGTACTGCCCGCCACAGTTGTTGGTCGTCTCGTCCATACAGTGGCCACCTTTCGCGATACAGCGTGAGTCTACAGTAGCAGAAATGTGTCAGCGTTGTAAAACGAATGACGAGTGACGAATACTTTATTACACAGGTGTATGAACATTGCTACTATGGTCACTCTTAGAAAACGATGATTGTTATTAGATATATATAATAACTTATGTGTGTGACACAAACAGTAGAACGTATTTGTTATATCACGTAATAAGTCATAAACAGTTACCAGATAAAGTGTACGGTTGTTATTGTTTTCTTTATGTTTCCTTCTAGACGGCTTGAATCTTGGGCGCCATGCGTTCATGGATTAATCTACGACCGTTCGTAAGAAAGATAGCACCTTTATTTATTCGAGATTTCGCGTTGGCTCAGGTTTCCAACGGTTTCAGAGTTCGTACCAAACGTTAAAAGGATTTAAATCGTTTGTTCATAACGTTACGCGTATTTGCTGTGATTGTTCGGAGGACCGCCGCTCAGTTGGAGACGGTTTACGTAACTTGCGTTAACGCGAAAAATTATTTCAAATTTACGCCACAACAAATGTAATTTATACAATACAGGGGCCGGTTTTTATGAAACGACTAGGAACGTTCTTAACGCTAAGATGATTGTCTTAGTAAATGACGTGATTTCTTAAATATAAGCAAATATAGGAGTTTACGCAAACATGTGAAGCTAAGTAATTTCGTAACTTTAAGTACGCTTCATGAAACTGGCCCATCTTCTGCGTCTGTGTGTATACGTAGCGCCAATCGAGGATTGGCATTTTATTGGCACATGCAATGACGATTATGGGCATGGATTGTGACTAATAGTAGCTGACTAAATTAGTCACAATTAAATAAGATTACCTACAACGGAATAAATCTAAGAAATGCAGCTTACCTCTCGACACGCTGCCGGGGATGCAGCAGCGTCTGTTACTGGGGCCACTGCAGTACCCCGACCAGTACAGGCCGCTGCAGGAGTTGGACATGTACTGGCAGGTTCCGCCTCGCTGGTGACACTTTGCATCTACAGGACAGACGTCGAAGTAAGACAGACACCAAACTGAGACAGACACCGAACTAATTCAGACATCGAACTGATTCATACATCGAACTGAGACAGACACCGACCTGAGACAGATGTTGAACTGAGACGGACATAGAAATTGAGATAGAAATTGAACTGAGACAGACATCGAACTGATTCAGACATCTAACTGAAACAAACATCGAACTGAGACAGACACCGAACTGAGACCAGACATTGAACTGAGACATACATAGAAATGAGAAAGACATTGAACAGATACATAAGTCGAACTGATACAGACATAGAGCTGTGACAGACACCGAACTGTGACAGACTTCGAACTGTGACAGACACCGAACTGAGACAGACATTGGACTTATGCGACAGATGTAGCGACTGACAACGCGTCAGCAGCAATGACGAATTTATATGGTAACTATTATGGCGTCGTTGTAAACGTTTGGCTTGGTGAATATATCCAACATTATAAACCCAACACCACCATATAGTAGCCGCCAACACAACAAAGTCAGCAGCAACAGCAACAGCAGTAGCTGCAACAACAATTAACAACAAGAATAATAACAATTAACAGCAGCACCAGCAGCAACAACAGTCGGACAAGAAAACGCATTGTGACGTCATCCTACCTGCGGCTGTGACGTCCAACAACCCGAGAAAGACAAGGGCCGCCAACAAACTTATCCTCAGAAACCGTCGCATCTTTCTTCGAGACGTCCCTGGTGTGTTGGAGTAGGTAGATGTCGTCGTTATCGGTGGAAGACCTTTCTGGTGTTCACATCTCTAGCTACCTTCATTTATAGCTTATTGGACATTTTTGATTTATTATGGTCTTGTCACAGTTCCGACACAATGAATACATTAACAGCGCAAAACGTGCCTTATTTCACAAAGCTTGAAACCCTGATAAGCTTGGAGTGAATGTAGTGGTGTAACCCAATAAAAAAGAAAGACATCAATCACTATCAAACGCGGTGGATATTCTCTGCATTCTCTTCTATTCAATCATGGTATAAACGATGTGTTAGCCCTATTATCTTGTTTCAACACCTACCTACACTTACTAGTCAACGTTTAATACCCAACTGAGTTTTCTCAACTGATTAATTTCCAAGGGCCCTTTTTATACGAGTTTCATCAAAAGGCGTTTCTCACTATCCGTGTTGTCTATAGTACGATCCAGTTAATGATGTTATATGCGTCATAAACACATAAGTTGATAAACGAGCGTCGGAAAGATTAAAGAAGCGAACAAGCGCTAAAGTATGCTCAAATTCAAATCACCTTTTTATTAGGCTCAGACTTGTAGGCCCTGTAGTCGACCTATAGTCCCTGGTACGACTTGTCACCGAGCCTGCACGTTGAGATTTTATTGTTTTCTTCTCGTTTTGCACACGATACTGACTGTACCAAATCGTACCGTCCCCGTGAGAGAGCAAGCATGTGACAGCCTCTGGCCAACATTATTCCAAAAATTACACAGGTGTAGATTTACTCACAATTCCAAGTGAATTGCAATTATGACGATTGTTAACATTTTGTTTGTATTTTAGTTTAACAATATGAAGATGTAAGCAATTTTTATCATTCCAACTAAATGTTTCATTACGTTTTCATTTGTATTATTAATTAACACTTGGCCAAACATCAAACATTATGTTTGTATGAGTCATATAATACGGTATCGAAAGACCATAGGCAAACATTTCAATTGATTCTGACGTTCAGTAGTTTTCTGCGCTTCCAAGAGAAACTCCAGCAAACGAGTAAACCAAATCCTGTAAACTAATGCAACTAGACTGCAAGCCTTACCCACATGTTCTGAAGAAGAATAAGCATATTATTATTTAAGCATAACCTTTATTTTGTAAATCATTAAACACCTAAATCCAAACATGAGTAGACACAACCAATATAAACGCCGCACATACGCAATGAAATATTATGTATTAGAAGCATATTTCATCAATATTTATAAGTAAAAAGCATAAATATTATTTTATTCAAATTCAAGCCAGTGAAACTAATAATTGTGAATACTTATTTGTTAATTACAGCTAATAAGTGGAAACTTGTATTACGGAGAAAATATATAGTATAGAATATTCCTTGACGAGGTTAATAGTTATGGTTAAGAGACAGGAAGCACACAACCAGAGAGTAATTGCAGGAGGAGTGGCCAGGTGTAAGTGACTGAAGGGTGGCCAGGTGTTGGTAACTGATGAGTGACCAGGTGTAGGTGACTGATGAGTGACCAGGTGTAAGTGACTGATGAGTGGCCAGGTGTAGGTGACTGATGAGTGACCAGGTGTAGGTGACTGATGAGTGACCAGGTGTAAGTGACTGAGGAGTGGCCAGGTGTAGGTGACTGATGAGTGACCAGGTGTAAGTGACTGAGGAGTGGCCGTGTGTAAGTGACTGATGAGTGGCCAGGTGTAAGTGACTGAAGAGTGGCCCGGTGTAAGTATCTGATGAGTGACCAGGTGTAGGTGACTGATGAGTGACCAGGTGTAGGTGACTGATGAGTGACCAGGTGTAAGTGATTGATCAGTGGCCGGGTGTAAATGAGTGAGGAGTGGCCAGGTGTAAGTGACTGATGAGTGACCAGGTGTAGGTGACTGATGAGTGACCAGGTGTAAGTGACTGAGGAGTGGCCGGGTGTAAGTGACTGAAGAGTGGTCAGGTGTAGGTGACTGATGAGTGACCAGGTGTAAGTGAATGATGAGTGACCAGGTGTAGGTGATTTATGAGTGGCCAGGTGTAAGTGACGGAGGAGTAGCCAGGTGTAAGTGACTGAGGAATGGCCGTGTGTAAAGTGCCTGAGGGGTGGCCAGGTGTAAGTGACGGAGGAGTGGCCATGTGTAAGTGACTGAGGAATAGCCAGGTGTACATGACGGATGAGTGGCCAGGTGTAAGTGGCTGATGAGTGGCCATCTGTAAAGTGACTGAGGAGTGGCCATGTGTAAAGTGACCGAGGAGTGGCCAGGTATAAATGCCTGAGGGGTAGCCATATGTAAGTGACTTAGGAGTGGCCAGGTGTAAGTGACTGAGGAATGGCCATGTTTGAAGTGACTGAGGAGTGGCCTGGTGTAAGTGACTGATGTGTAGCCAAGTGTAAGTGACTGAGGGGTGGCCAGGTGTAAGTGACTGACGAGTGGCCAGGTGTAAGTGAGTGATAAGTGGTCATTTGTAACTGACTGGGGAGTGGCCAGGTGTAAGTGACTGACGAATGGCCAGGTGTAAGTGAGTGATGAGTGGCCATTTGTAAATGACTGGGGAGTGGCCAGGTGTAAGTAACTGAGGAGTAGCTAGGTGTAAGTGACTGATCAGTGGCCAGGTGTAAGTGACTGAGGTCTGGCTCGTTGTAAGTGATTGGGGGTGGTCATGTGTAAGTGACTGAGGAATAATCAGGCATAAGTGATTGAGGAGTGGCCAGGTGTAAGTGACTAATGGGAAGCCATGCGTAAGTTACTGAGTGGACAGGTGTAAGTGATTGAGAAGTGGCAAGGTATAAGTGACTGAGGAGTGGCCAGGTGTGACTGAGGGGTGTCCAGGTGTAAGTGACTGATGATTGACCATGTGTACGTGACTAAGGAATGGCCATGTGTAAGTGACTGGGTGTGGCCAGGTGTAAATGACTGATGAGTTGCCAGGTGTGACTGAAGAGTGGCCAGGTGTAAGTGACTGGTGGGTGCACTATGGGAAACGTTAACATTAAATGGCGATAATAAGCTATATATGACGTCTCTGTTTCACATAATAACATCAACTTGGTCTGTTTTGTCGATGATTGAAGCAGTATGTGTTGTTACAGGGAGCTGTATGCTGCAGGAGCTGTAGCCGAGGACGTGTATGATCCAGTCACAGCCGTATTCTACGTAACCCTAGTTACACAAGGAGCTGCTTTTGCATGGTCGCCATGTTTCGTTTTTATTGTGTAGGCCCACGTACTTCCTGCTGTTATTCCAAATGCGGTGTAATGAAGTTGCGTACGGGTTGTTGTTTGCTCAGAGTCAGGTTGACATCGAACTGTAGTAAATGTATAATTAATTGTTTTGTAAGGACTCGTAATTCACTCAGTACATTAATTATCCCTCAGTTTCACGCCAACATCAACTTGACGGAGCTAGAACCCAAATAGGTGTGTAATACTGATGCATTTTACATTGTATAAGGAATGGTTAACACAATACTCTGATTTATCTTGACTGTAGACGACGCTAACGATGTTTTCGTCCGATAGTGTGACAGGTGAGTGTACAAAAAACAATAACCAATCTGGACATATTATATTTGTAGTTTGCTGTGAAAACATTATTGCCACTGAATTGTTCTACTTGCACGTATCTTTCAGTCTGGCCGATCAGCCACGGTGGTTCATATCATCTGTTTCTATTCTGCATGGTCATGTGCTGTCTGACCTGCTCCGTGTATCGTTAGTCACGATTTTGATATTATCATGATGTATATCAGTTATGCTTGAAATTCGGGCATTAATACATTGGATATATTAGTTGATTAATAAAGCGTACACTCTATGATTGTTATATAAATATGTGTGTGTGTATACACACACACACACACACACACACACACACACACACACACACACACACACACACACACACACACACACACACACACACACACACACACACACACACACACACACACACACACACACACACACACACACACACACACACACACACACACACACACACACACACACACACACACACACACACACACATATATATATATTTATACACACACACTCTCTGATTGTTTTATATATATATATATATATATATATATATATATATATATATATATATATACACTTGTTGGTTTTGCCAGATGTAACTTACGACGAAAGTTCGAGTTTTGACAACATTTATTTATTTGTAGTCATTTTGGTGTACACGAAACTGTTTTTATTTCCCTTGAATTTAGTCATGATACATCGGGCACGTTCGCCATACAAACAAAAATCATTTGACATCGTAGCGTGAGTCTTTGAAAGAGTATAAAAACATCACTGCAAAAGCTTCGCTACACTCTACGGGGACATCACGTAGATATTGGTGTCAATGTTCTGCATCGTACAAAACATGTAGTAATGCAAATTGGTAAATAAGTTTAAATAACTACCTTTGTTTTTAAACATCACCAATTGGTAGGTCAGAGGCCAAATGTCTAAAGAAGCCAGTAAACCTAGAAAAAGCGTGTGGGCATCGACAACTGTCCACAATATTGTTATTAACTAATGTAATAATATATAAACAGGGTTAAATAAAAATGTAGGGAACCTTTTCACAAGTTTATATGTTAAAGTGTCGTTATTTTTTTAAAGTATCTATCCTCTCTAAATGAACATTACGACCTATTCATTGCTCGTTTGCCTGGTTTAATGCACCTATTGTTTTATACTAATTTGTAAGATTCAAGAGATGCCCTTAGCTGGAGCCGATGTGACATAACACGATGAAGTTATGAGATGGATATGAATGGCGCATTCATAACATGAATTCATGCGTAAATGTCTGTTAACGTGATACACTCAATATGACGTCATCAGACAAGCGGAATATTCCAGCCTTTACAATTCTGGTTTACCTTTCCCTGGATGTCATACATAATTGAATTTATGCCTTTGTGTTATTTTATGTGTTCCGAGTTTCACGCGTTAAGATTGAGTAGGCCTATTAATGAACGGTGTTGCCGTAGCATATCGAAAAAAATAAGCCCGTGACATATATTTATCTTTTAGCAATAGTTCAGATACGTCAAATATCAAATAAGACAGTAATTACCAATAGTTGCAATCAGTTTCGTATTATATAACTTGCTGATAGTTATATGTTATCTAAGGTACATTAGTAAGTTCTGTACATACCATGGTTCGCCCCCACAGCAAAGGTTTTAGCTGATTTAGGAAGACAGTGTGGTGTAAAGAAACAGCGTTGAAATTGCCTATCATTTTATTAACAATTCTCGTGATAAAATATAGTGGAATTGTGTATAATATCGTTTTCTCTGTCATACCGCCACCGTCTCCCACACGTCCCCGTTAGGGAGGTCGTTGCCTCCGGTCGCTCTCGTATCGTTCTGTGCCCGACAGCCCCCACTGACTCCAGCAAACGCATGCAGATTCAAGATTAAATTTATGTGACCTTGTCCACATACACATTATATACATTAATACATTGGTAATATGAATAATATGTAAGGTAGGGGAGACTCCCGTTAAGACATATATTGTCGCTAGCACAGGAGCCACCCCACAAATGTAAACAATAACAACATGTACATAGTATGATCAGATTAGTCAATTGTAATCATTGCTTTAAGAATTACAAATATAGCAGTTATGGATAAAACAGCATGATTCATAATTTAGAATAATGTAATTTTTATGTAACTTGAGAAACCACTGTTTGACTCTAGGCATACGCAGATCATTTTGTTTACGTGTGATATGTTGATGAATATCATAGTTGTGTCTGCAAGGATTAACTTTGAAATATTCGGGTAACTGATTGTTAATTAATTTGTAGTAGAATTTTTGTTGCTGGAGTCATCATTAGGAATATTAATCGCATTCCATTTGTTTGTAATTTGAAAATTCGGTGTGCCTGATGACCCCATAAGAGGATACCACAATTAATATGAGGGAGAATAAGAGAATTATTCATAATATATAATGTTTGAAGTGGTAACAAGTGTTTAAGGTTATTTAGAATCCTATTGTTTTAATTATTTTATTTGTTATTTTGTTTGTGTGACTCTGCCAGTTTAAATGGTTATTTATGGTAATGCCCCCAAAATTGAAATCATTCCACCTTCAGTGTTTGTCCCATTTATTTCTAATAGAGGGTACTCTACGTTCTTTTGAGGCATATGGAAATTAATCAATTTAGTTTATTTTGGTATTTAGTGATTTTTTGCTTTCAACCAATCGAGTTCTTCGTTAATATTTTCACTTTGCATCTGGCCTTCTGAAACTGTAAGTGACCTTAATGTACTAGTAAGGGTAGTGTCATCTGCACAAGTTACGAATTTAAAAAGGCCACTCGATGCTATGTCATTGATGTATATAATAAACAAGAGTGGTCCTAAAATTTAACCTTGTGGAACGCCAGTGGTGATAATTGTTTCTTTAACTTAACATTTTCTATCCATTATTTCGAGTGTCGCAAATTCAGTAGAATTTTTCTTTGTAAAACCGTATTTGCTATTATAGTATAACATCTTGGAATGGAAATATCCATGCATTTAATCAAATGTTATCCTTTCAATTTTTTTAATAGCTGGCAAGATTGAAATTGGACGATAATTGTCAAGGTTAGCATTATCACCTTTTTTGAAAAGTGGAATAACTTTAGCAATTTTTAATTTGTTTGGAAATGTGCCAGACATTATAGATTTATTTATATGTATGCAAGCGACATATCTGGATGGCGTGCTTTGACTGCCTCGTGCGTCTCTTGGGGTGCTAAGTCTAAATAAGTAAATATAATTAGGGTGACTGCTTTGCTAATATCATGTTTCATAATTTTTTTATTTTGGTTGATGTACCGTCTATTCCGCAACTTGATTTTGGAGGTAATCGATCAATTACGCTGACAGCAATATCCGCTTCAATTGGTTTAAAACTGAACGTGTGAAGTTTTAAAATAGATTTAACATGATTGCCATCCAAAAATAAACTCTAGATGGCAGGTGGACAAGGAAGCCTTTTGGCTTATCGAGAGTCCAATACTTTTTATCTACGTGTATCCTGCCCTTTTAAGATATGTGTCAAATATATTTTAAAAAAACTATTCACGCTACTAGCACCAACACAATCAGGAGATAATATGTTCCATTAATTTAAGTCCTTTGTGAGAATGAGAACTTTCTTATATCTAATCTACACCGCTACTTTACTAATGTAACTTCATGTCCTCTAGTCCTTCAATCTTTCTTAACTGAGAAAACAATATATTTTTACATGAATATTTTCATAACCATTCACTATTTCAAACACTTCTATCTGATCTCCTCTCAATCTCCTGGTCTCTAGTGTTGTTAAACTACATCTTTCGTAACTAAGATCCCTCAGTTTTTGTATCACTTTAGTTGCTCTCCTCAGTACTCTTTCTAGCATATCTATATCCTTCCTGCGATATCGCCTCCACGCTTGAATACAATATTCTAAATGAGGCCTGACTATTGTTTTGTACAGCGGTATTATTAGCTCTTTTTCCTTAAATGTTATGTTTCGCTTAATTAATTCTAGGATTTGATTTCTCTTTGAAGCAGCAATACCGCACAGCTCTGAAACCTTCATATCAGCACTAAAGGTTAACCCTAAGTCCTTTTCTTTTACAGTAGTACTTAGTACAGAGTCTCCCATTGTATATTCTACGTCTTCGTCGCCATGTCCTATGTGGAGGAATTGTTCTAATGGCTTCTTTCGATAAGTATTCTTTCTGGACCGTTTCCCTTGTTTTTTACAAGGGAACAAATTTATCGACGATGCACTCTATTTCACTCTAAGATATTCCAGCATTCTGTTGCTGTCTTATTCTTCAGTGTGTTGTTCCAGTCTATCTTTGCTAAATATTTCCTCATTTCCTTATATCTTCCTTTGTGGAAATTTCTCTTATACTGCTTTTTACTATTCCTTTCTGATTTTACTTTGATGGTAAAATGTATCTGTTTGTGATCACTACTTCCCAGCGGCTCACATAATTTAACATTATCAACTAATTCATTATGTGAGGACAAAACTATGTCTAACACATTCTCACCCCTGGTTGGCTCTAGCACATGTTCAGAAAGGAAACTGTCTTGTAACAAAACCAAAAACTTGTGGTCTTCACTCCCCGTACTCTGTGGAGATGACCATGTTTAAAATCTCCCATAATAATACAGTCCCGTTTGCTAACTTACCTTATAGCGTTTTGTACTTTTTCATTCTCTTCTACGCTTACGTGTGCACTTAGATAAACAAACCCCATCGTTAACGTTGAGTTTCCTGTAACTATGTTACACCAATCAGCCTGGATAGATTCTTTAACATATAAAATAACTCCACCCCCCTTCTTCTTATTCTATCTTTCCTGAACATTACATAGCCTGTTAGTCCCAATTCGGCATCTGATATATCAGTGCATGGTGGCCCATGATTCGGTTATACCTATTATGTGAGGGTCAATATCTTCTACATAATGTTTAGTTCACTTATTGTGTTTACTACGCTCTTTGCGTTTAAACAAATGCATTTACATCGTGATTCAGAACAGTTTTCCAGGCTGTTCTTTGCTGATGTATTTCTGCTGTCTTTATCTATGCCTCCAGTTTCAGGCTTCTCTGTGAATCCCCCTGCGAATCTAGTTTAAATAGATGCAGCCTGTCCCACTGTCAACAGATTGCAGCAAGTTCTCTGAGAAAACTGTTGCCCCTTTCCACTTAGATAGTGGCCATCTCTCACGTACATATCTTCCCTCCCAACAAAATATTCCCATAAATCTACGATTCCCACCCCCTCTTCTTTACACATATGCAGTGATCTGCTCAACAAATGCGATGATCACCATCCTCTTGCAGTTTCTATATGTTGGTCCCCTTCCTCCCATTACTGGCAACATTCCTGAGAGAATAATCTTTTCAACTCTTGTCTTCTTTAACGTCCTCACTAACTGTCTGTACTTATGTACTATCCCAGTTTTCCCTCCTTGTCTGCATTATTTGTCCCCACGTGTACTAGTATAGACCCTCCCTTGCCATGCCCCAATACTTTCTCTATTCTTTCAATCACATGTTCTATCTTAGCCCCCGGCAAACAAACAACGACGTCCTCCCCTTTGCTTAGTGTCTTATCTGTCTTTCTCAGAATAGAGACTCCCATAAACACCCTCTCTTTTCTCAATGCCCCTTCAATCACTGCCTCAGAGTAGCTCCTTCTCCGGTTTGTACATGTCTGGTTGTAGTCTTGTTCCTCTGTCTTCTGCTCTCCTATAACAATCTCGTCCGTTCCATTCTTGCCTGACGCTGTTTATCTTGTCACCTTTCCTCCTGTCATCGTCCCTCCCAACTTCTCTTCTGTCACATTTACTCTCACTTTCTTTCTTCCCGTCATCTTTCCTCCCATTGCATTTCCTTCTCTCCTCTCCCGTCTCATTTTCCCTTCTACCTCTTTCTCCCCGTCACCTTCACGCCTGTCACATTTCCTGCCGTTTTCTTGTCACTATTCTACTCCTTCAGTTTCACAGTATTCCCAACTCTATCCCTGTCGTCACTCTCCATTCCACCTGTCTCCTTGCTGATTCTCATATTCGTCCCCTTCACAATATTTATCACAAAATATTTATAAGATTTACCATCAGTTGTAGTTAACTTAGAGGCTAGAGTTTGTAAATATTTGTAAAAACGAGTTAAATTGATTTGCAATAATGCATATTTCGCTTACCATTTCTCCGTCCACTTTGAAAGAATCCGAAAATTGTTCTTTCTTTGTTTAAAAAAAATAATTTCTTTAATTAAGCACCACGTATTTTTAATATCATGTTTATGCTTTTCAAAACGGGACTGATAATGCATTTGCTTAGCCAATCGAATGTTTCTTTTAAAATTATATGAATATATATATATATATATATATATATAATCTTAAGTATGCAAATTAGATATATATAGTCTTAAGTATGCAAATTAGTTTTGAGTTTACGGTATTGATCCGTAATTACCGGAGTCTGTTTTATTCTTGCATACAATTTATTTCTAAACTTAATTGACCTAATAATGCCCTGAGTAATCCGAGGTGCTTTCTTATGTTTATATTTATTACATTTTATTATTTTAATAGGCAATATCTTTTCCATAGCAGTAGTAACAATTTTATCAAGGATATCATTTAATTGGGATCGGCATAAGTAGCCTTGTTAAGTTTATCATAAATATTTGAGTTTTGTATTTCAATTTTAAATGTATAGAGTGATTCAGGATTATGCTGCTTTATTTGTATAAATCTTGGTACAGCATTAACAATTTCGAGACAGTCCTGACAAAGAAATAAGGAAAGTGACCAGAAACGTTGGTTATAAGAATACCAGCTGAGGTTTTTGAAGAATAAAAATGTTCAATAAATGTCCCATATTATTCTGACAGTCTTAATGGCAAAGTGATTTTAGGGAAGAAACCATGTGAAGTCATTGTATCGAATTAGTCACACATTATGGGTTTTTCATTAATTTTCAGCAAATCAATATTGTAATCACCCGCAATTATGATGTCATTTTACATTTTTGTAAATCTGCTAATAGGTCTGCATATAATTCCAATAATTTTTTTTTCATTGCATAACATGATATGTCAATAAATTGACCTTCCCATATGTCATAATTAGTATCTAGATATATCATGATTTGTAGTTGTATTTGTTAGCCATCTAATTGCAATAACGAGGTATCAACTTCATCATTGAGCCACGTTTCTTATAAACATAGAGCACTGATCTCACAACCACTGTTTTTAAAGATATCTAGTTTTATTTGAATTTCGTCAATTTTGTTATTTAAACTCTGACTGTTTATACTGTGCACGATAAATTAGTAATCGTCAAAATAAGGTGACTGCTGGAGTGTTTCAATGTCCCAATCTTCATTAATTTCATCTGTTTTTAAAATGTGATAGAGAGAGTTTTTCTGTAGACCACCAAATTGCTTTAGAAAATTGTTGTTATCACTCATAATGCATATATGTAGAACACAATATACTCATAATGTAGACATGTATTACTACTACTCGTAATGAAAAAGCTACACAAGCAATACCCAGGGCAAAATACAGATATGATTTGGAAACGAGACTTTTATGAAGATTTTGCAGCCACGTATGATACAACGTACTTAATGTATCAGCAAAAAACGTGTGAGGATGTAATGCAGCATACCCATTACCAAAAATGAATATGATTATTTTACATATTTTTAACTTTTGGCTCTTGACAATTTCTTTGCTGACGTTAAGTAAGTAAACCACATATGTTGGCAGTGTCGTTATACAGTTGTAGAGAATTTAGAATGACAATGCATATAGTATAAATCTTCGTAATTGCTGAATGTTGTACAGGCTCCGAAAAGCCAATTCATATGCAAATGGCTATCGATGGGGTGGGGGATTTGTTTACATTTCAGGCCATCTGGTTTTGGGGAGGCAAGAGCCCTATTCAGAGAGCCTTTGTTCAGAAGGTTACTTTAAATTCATTGGCACCCTGACAAGATGTCTAGAGACCCGTAGACTTTGGAAATGACATAACTAAAGGGACAGCGTCTCACCCAAGGCTATGGTTTAGCAGTATAAATAAGGGGAATTTGTGGATAATCCGAGCGACTACTGGGGCACACTGCCGGAGGAACGTTTCTAGTGAAGCACTGTCACCGAGTGCCTTGCGAGAAGTACTAAAAGACTATCGCAGTGCGAAAAAGTTCATGCATAACTTTTCAAAAATAATAGACTTCTACTAGGCGGCTATTCATTATGTAGAAAACAATTATAAAAAATAATATACCTGATGGCTAAAAAGGCGTCGCACTTGTAAAAAAATAACATAAATTTTAAGTTTGTGATTAGTACAACAAAATAGCAATACAAAAAAAAAATACTTAATATAATTTGCATTAATATTCTAAATATTGTGTACGCCGACTGACATTTGACATCACAGTCTGTTGTTGATGATGACGAGTGTCAGGGGGCGACGACACCAGCTCGGCCCGAAAGGTCTCGCTAATGCCTAATCGGTTGTGCGAAGTTCAAAACGTTAATGGTGTGGACCTCTTTAATCAAACCGGCATTGGTTTTTCACGATGACTCGTATGACTGTTGGACTTCCTGCATGGTTAGACAAAAAAAAGTGCAGTATGTTTCTGAGAAATGACTTTTTACAATATTCACTTGTTCTGACATAAGTGCATTTGAGTAGTCAGAATTCTAGATGTGATTGTAGAAGCTGTTGACAGTAAAATGGTGTCTTTTTAGCTGATTTTACTAAGCGGAAGAGTATCTGGCGGCAATTTGGCTAGTTGACACTTTAGCCGGATTACTGCCTGCATCCATTTGTAAATATTGACGGGTGTCATACATACAGGCATTTTGCAAGAGCTAGAGATATTAGATTTTGACTAAACTCGACCAGCATGTCAATGAGATGATAATAACAGCTGGTGAGAAGTTTAAGAAACTTTATAGGTCACGTTTTCTTATAATCACACAAAACATTAACATGGTCGCCAGTGGGAAAACTGACAGTGTGCTGACCCCGTATGCACCGCAGCCCAATATCGTTGTCTGACGTTTCAGAGTTCGCGTCTGAAAGGCCAATGCAGCTCGCTTCGCCTATAGGTTTTCACTTACGTATACTGCCACTGGTTCGTCACAGCTAGTGTTGCCTGTTGTGCTCAGTTGTCCGCGGGCGCGGAACACTTCATCGCGGATCGCCTCACTCCTTTCTTGGGCGACCCAGTTTGTCTTGCTTGGGCCCAATCCGCGGCGGCTTCGTTCCAAATCCGCTGGACCGATGCCCGTCAGATCCATCTTCTGTTGCATCACAGCGAGCAACACATCGTTGGTGTTCTCCCTGTCCTGTAGATATGTCATCATGTGATGATCCAAATGACCGAGATGATTAGCCAATGGAAGCCGGCCCTCGCAGGTCCGGTGTAGCAAGTTCAAAACATTCACCCTGGAAAACACTATGAGAGGGAGGGAGGGAGACAGACAGATAATCTCTCTGGGAGGCAAAGCGAGCATACCTAGCATCCTAGGGCGCTGCTGATAACAACAGTCTCAGTACCTCCTGGCAGATCGTCTTGCGAAACGCAAATAATTAATTAGTATCGTCGCGCCTACCAAGATTCGGCCGAACGTTATCGTTTTGGCGTACCGTAATTGGCTATTCGGGAAGTAGAAGTAATAATTTGGGTATACAGTACCACTCAACCACTCGTGAAAATGGTCGAAAGGCTAATTATATTGGAATTTCCTATAAATGCTCTCTTTGTCTTTTGGTGGGTCGCGGACGTTTATGCGTTATGCCTATGGCAACTTATGCCATTTCAGTACATTTGCATGGTTCCCAAGACCAGCGGAGATATATGGCACTTATAGGACAAAGTATTGCTGTACAACCAAATCAGCGAACTTCCGTATATTGAGTAGGATATCTGCCAGGAGTCGTGTAGTCAATTACCACCCCTGGCTTGCGAGGATGTTGCCGAGAGAAAATTTTGGAGCGTTCCGAAAAAGAAATGTCACGAGAAATAATTTCGCCATCTGGTGGGAATGACTGGTGTCCGGCAGATGGCGACATTTGTTGTAATGGTCTCGTTTTGAACGTGAGTTTGCAGAATGGCACTGGCTTGTCAACGTGACAGCTATTTACAGACGGTAATTACATCATTATGATTAGTTGTTCGCTGATGACGGTACACGCTGACCTGTGATTATGTGTGTCTTGTTGCATCAAATACAAATTAACACGTAAGAAGTATGTTCAGTTGTAATCTTAGACCTAGTCCTAGATCACTTCACCAGTCAGAGCCAGAGCCGAGGACCGGTACTTTTCGTCTTTTCTTTTGTAGTGTAGCCGTGGGCCCGCACCTCGAAAAAAACATGATAACGGTCACCTACAGTCACCAAACTTCATATCACGTATCTACAACACCTATTCTACACATATACACTTGTCACGTGATCAAACCATTAAATTTAATGTCATCGATCAAAATGTACAAGAAATTCACTCGTTTTTGTGTATTTATTAGTTCCACCGGATACTCCAGTAGGTGGCGCCACTTTATAGTTAACTCCAGACGTGGGGATAGATCACAATTAATATTTCAATAATAATTGTAAAAAAATTAATAAAATATATTATATTTCATTAAATTAATTAATTAAATAAGGTTACGTTAAATTTAATGTTGAAAGCAGCTGATATTATTTGAGTTATTGGTTTGAGTAATTATTGCTGTATTTTAATATTGTCCACCAGAGATAAGTTATCATGCAATGATACAATACATATTATTTTGTTTTTACTAACAATTTATTTGTTGCAAAATTTACTTTACTTGATATTATCATCCTCTAAATCATTTATTTATATATATTAAACTAATTAAAGGATAATTTCTGTGAATGTCTTGTGCAAAGGTACACTGTAAAGGTATACTGTATAGGTAACTTAATATTGTATAAAGAAATTGTGTAAAGAAACAAATGAGCCAATTCTGGTTGTTGGACTTGTGTTTTTGAGTTCTATTAATTTAAATATAAAAACGGGTGAAATCATTAAGTAGAATGCGGCAATCCACACTCAGTGTTGAGCGTAGGCTGCCAAAAGGCCCATAAGTTGGGAGATGTGATGTGTGCATATGCACAACCTTGCTAAGGTAAAAGAGTTTCACTTGTGGGAAACCAGTTCCGTTTCAAGAGGTTTAAATGGGGGTTGCAGTATGATGTCTCAAGAGAGGTTTTGTGGGAGCCTGGTTGATAAAATAATGCACCTCCACAATCATTATGAGTCTGGTTTGGTTGTAGTCTGTAGTTCCACGAGGACAGCACTTCCATGCCGTCATAGAATTAGAAAGCTGTGAATATAGTAATAACATATAAGGTTTAAACTCAAGAAAAATCCGTAGGAGGGATAACATCACTATTGCCTCATGGAATTTAAGAACACTTAACCAACAAGGGAAAATGAAAGAACTTGCCCGTGAGATGGAAAGATATACATGTCATCTCCTTGGACTCTGTGAGGACAGATGGAAGAGCTTTGGAGAAGTACAAACAGATAAAGGACATACATTCTACTACAGTGGAGAACATGACAAACATGGATAGGGCATAGGATTTCTTGTCAACAAAAGCATAAAGAACTCGGTACTATGGTGCTTCCCAACATCCAGCAGGCTCATAACCGTATGCCTTAGAGCAACACCTTTCAACATCACGGTGGTACAAGTCTGCACCCCAACAACTGACTGTGATGATGAGCAAGTGGAAGACTTGTACACCCAACTCCATGACATCATCGACAAGGTAGACTAGAAGGACATTCTGATCGTCCAGGATGACTACAACAACATGGTGCTTGCAAACACACTTGGAAAGCATAAAGCATCCTGAAGGTGGACATGGCATGCACCTGACGGAAGACATCACGATCAGATTGATTACATCCTGGTGCAAAACCAATTTCAATCTAGGATCAGCAAAGCCAAATCTAGGACATTCCCACGAGCGGACACAGGAAGTGATCACGACATGGTACTGATGAATTTCAAAATAAGGTTGAAGAAGATCAACAAGTCCAAGAACACTATGCTCAAGTTAAACTTGGACAAACTGAAGGACCCTGTCAACTGGGAGTCATTCCAAGCTACAATTGGAGGGAAGTTTGCACCACTTTTCATGCTTGAAGAAGATCTAGAAGCGATGACCACCACCTTTAATTGCAGTGATGACAGAAACAGCAAATTACATTATAGGAAAGCACTGCCGAAAGTCCAAGCCCTGGGTCAAATAAGAAATTCTGGAAATGTGTGACACTAAGAGAGATTTGAAGAAAGACAAGTATACGGAGGAAGAAGCCGCAAAGTACAGTGAGATCAACAAGAAAATCAGGAAGGAATAAAAAAGACAAAAGAAGACTGGATTGAACTTTTTTGAAGAAAAGTGCACATACATTGAAGACTGCCTCACTAGCAACAACAGCAAGATAACTTACCAAATTGTGAAAGAACTTACAAAACAAAGGCAGGTGAAAATTAACAAATTCTAGACAAACAAGGGAGGTCCCTCACAGAAGAAAGAGATAATCATAGATGGACGGAATACTGTTCTGAATTGTACAACTCTAAGATCAATGTAAATCCAAATGTTACAATCAGCCAAGATTCATCAAACGTGGACGACTTTCCCATTTTGCTTGAAGAAATGGAAATAGCTGTACGATCATTGAAGAAGGGAAAAGCTGCAGGATTCGACGTCATCCCAGCAGAACTGATAATGAACGGAGGAGAAACGGTGATAGACATCCTCACCAACATCTGCAGCAAAATCTTTTTGGTGGGGGCAGAGCCACCGTATAATTTTGTTGGTGTCTAAGAGCTATGTTTCCTATAATAATGCAGCTAATAATAATTTTGTCATCCACCTATTACATCATAACTGATTCTAAGCACAATGCTCGAAGAACAAAACAACTGAAATTGTATGAATAGAAGTACATTAAAACATCTGGCGCTCGGTCACATACAAGAGTAATTAATAGCAACATTCATTTGACTAAAAACGATACATGTAAAAATATATACCATGCACAATCTGGTGTCTGAGGCTTATATTTAAGTGTCAAGCGTAACAATTGATTGATGATTGAAGTTAAATAAACTTCACATAGTAATTACAAATTATTAATTACCATATCACTGTCATTTAACGTATGCTAAACTGCATATGTATGCAAATTACCATATCAAAACATATATAAATTAGTGTTCACATGCGTATTACCACATCTACCGCATGTAATTACAGAGAAAAAACAATAAGTTAAACACAGGAATTACTGTATCGCATTTCATTACAGTTCAGTGAAAATCGTTCTGTTAATTAGAAACTGTCCAGCCAGAAGTACTCGTCCTCTCTCCACAATTGGTGAAAAGGGCAGAAGTTGCAGGCCTTATAATTATATATGGTATAAGAAACAGCATCAATTTTAATAAATACATTGGAATGACTATAGTGAGGAAACATACCATATATTTTAATAACAAATTAATTAATATAAATTGTTGTTATTAGAAAAATACATAATAAAAGAACAGAGCAAACCATGAGAAAAATGGTACGATATTGACCAGACGCAGTCACTAGCAGGATGGCGCGGCGTTGCGGGGAACCCAGGACTAGACAAAAAAATTATACGGTGGGCTCAGCCCCCCAAAATATTTTGGGGGGCTCATCCTCATTAGCATAACAACAGACAAAAAATAACCGTCATTGAAATTACTGCTATTGACATAATTAATTAAAATGACGAAATGTATCTCTTGGACACCACAAAAATTATACGGGGGCTCAGGCCTCACCACAAATATTTTTTGCAATGTAAGTTTTATTTATATACATATACCAATGCTGAAATTTTGTCTGAAATAAATGTATCTTGTATTCATTTATAGCAGCATTATTTAATACAACACCAAAAAAAGAAGAAAAGAGTGCAAGATGGCATCTGCTTAAGTTAATTTGTGCATTTGAACATAACAAATTTGATTAAAAGTATTATGTTACACATTATGTATGCTAATTAACACCTCATTTGCATAAATAGGCATTATGCATGCATTGTGCAAGATCACTGCAAACATAGTTGCATAAAGCGACGAAAATTGAGGTGGATCCGGATTCTACACAAGTGCCCATTTAAATATTATACACATTGACATTGGCTGGCATATTAATAAGCTTCAGAAACCGTGTATAAACCCAGCAGCCTGCACACCGATTGTAGCTTCGATGGTGTTCTAGACTAGGAGCAGTGTCGTTGTAGCACCCAATTGTTGCAGATACAGGAACACATTTCTGTGCCTAAAATGGAGATTTCTATAGAACATTATTCCCATACATTATTCAGATACGTTGGACATAACAGTAATTATTTATGTATGTTGGTTATGCATGCCTACTTCCCTGACAAAGAATCTTTCCGTTCTACTTTTACTTCTACTTTTACTACAAGTACTTTTGGAAAGTAGTTTTACTTTTTACTCAAATAGGTTTTTTAGAAGGTACTTAAGTACCGGGAGAAGAAGAAAGCAGCAAATAAGGTGGTGGAGGGAAAAAAATGATCTTAAAACTTGCCAGGGATAGAGACAGAGACAGCAAAGATACTATACGAACATCAGCAATGAAGAGAAGTGACGGGACACTGGTCACTGGAGCAAAACAAGTGCTGGGTGTTTGAGAGGAGTACTTCATGAAACTACTAAATCCGGAGGGAGAATATGAGATAGAGATACCTCATACTGTAAGGAGAGAGCTGGAGGTGAGGACAATAACAGAAGAAGAGGTGGAGAAAGCAGTAAAGAAAATGAAAACCGGAAAGGCTGTAGGAGTAGATGAACTCTCAGTGGAAACGGTGGAAGCAAACGGACTAGTTGGAATCAAGTGGCTGATGAGGCTGTTTAATGTGTGCTTCACAGAAGGAGAGATACCAGCAGGGTGGTGAAGAGGAGTGATTATGGAAGGGGAAAGGAGACATCCATGACCCAGGGAGACACAGAGGCATCACACTACTGAGCCAAGCCCTGAAATTGTTGGAAAGGATGTTGGATGCTAGGGTGAGACTTATAGTATAGAGAAAAACAGAGAGAATCAGCTGGGATTTAGGAAAGGGAGAGGAACAGATGATGGTTTGTTTGCCATCAGACAAATTATTGAGAAGAGAGAATTTAAAAAGGATGTAGCATTCGATTTTGTTGATCTGGAAAAGGCAGTTGACACCGTGCCGAAAGAACTCACATTTGCAGTCATGAGATGGATGGAGGTTGGAGAAGCAGAAGCTAGAATGCTGGAGGAAATGTACAAGGAGACAACAGCGGTAGTGAGAGTCGAAGAAGAAACATCGGAA
This sequence comes from Escarpia spicata, assembly GCA_963995525.1. Taxonomy (NCBI): domain Eukaryota; kingdom Metazoa; phylum Annelida; class Polychaeta; order Sabellida; family Siboglinidae; genus Escarpia; species Escarpia spicata. The sequence continues at coordinate 9,580,431 of OZ023209.1, read as the reverse complement.
CAATTTGGACTCGGACAGCGAAGTGCCTTGAGTCCCCAGCTTTTCATTATGGTGATGAACCTAATCAGTGGAAAGATATCAGAACAGGAAGAACTTAAGAAGATACTGTATGCAGACGCCCTAGCAGTGGTGGCTGATAACAACAGAACTACAGAAAGCTTTGCAGGAATGGAGTGACACCTTCAGAAAACACTGCCTCCGAATGAATCTGGAGAAGACTGAAGTAATGTGGATAGGTGAACAGGAGGTAGATCTGCATGTAGCTGTTGACGGAAAGACAGTTAAACAAGTGAACAGCTTTGTATACCTGGGCGGTACAGTGTGTGAGGATGGAAGGAGTAGTAAAGAAATACAGAGGAGGGTGCAAGCAGGAGCAGCAGCATGGAAGAGGGTAGAAGGCATTATGTGGGACAGAAAACTGAAGAAACAACTGAAAGGAAAAGTTTTGGAAGCCTGTGTTGTACCAGCCTGTATATATGGGTTGGGAACACTGCCATTGACAGAGAGAAAGGAGAAACTACAGGTGGCAGAAAACAACTGGGTCAGAAGAATATGTAAAGTAACACGAGAGGATAGAAGGAAGATGAAGGAATTGAGAGATTTAATGAAAAAAGACCTAAAGACACACTGTTTTATCGCTCATAGCAAGCCCATGGAGTGGTAAATTATTAAATTGGCATTTTTTTTAACAGTTACATTATACACTTCAAACACCCAAAACAACTGCATATATTCTTAAAATAAATACGAAGTTTGTTTTACTATCATAAATATATATATATATTATATAATAGATCAATTGTTACACAATAATGGTTCCTTTGACCTTTAAACATCACATTTTAATACTGCAGCAATGTGTAAAGTTTATAACCAGTGTAATTCAAATATATTTGATTCTGTTAAATGCCCGATCTGTTGTGTTAAATCTTAAATTCTGTCCACTGTAGTTCACAAAATATGTGTCTTGTCTAAACTGAAGCATTTCGTATAAGTTTATGAATTCATTTTGAAGATAACAACAAGAGTGAAGTCATGTGACCAGTGCAAGAAGACTACAGTTGTTGACGGGAAGAAAGTGAAGGGCTATGAAGTGGTGTTGGAAGACACGATTCTCTTCCCTGAGGGAGGTGGACAGGTAGGAACCAGTGAGTGTGGCATTCATCACCTCTCTCCCTTGAGCTGTTTATATATCATAATTATCATTACCACAATTAACCTATCCTTCACGTGACCCTTTGCCCAGCAAACCTCTGTCCAGCCATCAAATAATATAACATTATACATAGCTACCGCTCGTGAAACTGTATGTGACCTGAATATTTCAACCGCATCCCGCAGTCTTCTAGCAGGCTGAGATTACATATACCAATTTCTTGAGGTATAAAACCCTTTACTGGACATTGTTGCCCTGAGGCAACGTACCAGTTTTATACTTTTTGCTTGGTTTATGGCCATTTTTGAAAAAACCATAATCAATGCAAAATCAGTGCTGCCATATTAATTTAGTGTATATAAATATTTATTTCATATATTTTTTCTGTGTACGGTTTGTTGGATTCGACATCATAACATAAATGGTGAAGAATTTTTTTTGGGGGAAAGTTGAAGCAATTAATCCAATAAAGGTTTAATAACCATGAAACTGAATTATCAGTCCATTCAAGGATGAAATATAACACTGCTAACATATAGTGGTGGTTTGAGATAAGACATTTCAGTGAATTGTTTTCATTTACTAATATAAAATATTTGCTAAATATCTTTGCATTTCTGTTTCAGCCTGAAGATCATGGCAAGGTACGCATGACCTTTTGATAACTTTATCATAATTTTATACATAAATAACAATAAAACATGTCCATTGTTGGCACTGTGAAATGTGTCGTTTATGGCTGGTTGTTGCCATGGACAGGTAGAGGACAATGCAAACTCGTCATTCAGGACTTTTAAAAGTGTCCGTTGTAGGACGGTTTACGTTATAATGACACGTTTACACCGAGACACGTTTCACTGCATCTGCTGAAATGATTTTCCAAACGCTAATTCACCTTCATGTGCATGATTCATTTATCTAGAACACCAGTCACTTAGACATTATAAATGTTAATACATTATTATATTATTATCATTATAACGTTTATTTGTTGTAATTGAAGTTTTCAAGAGGAAAGAGTTGGTTTCCCCGACAGTGAACCACGTTTAAGGGTGTGGCCTCAGATCCAATCACTACTGAAGTGGCTATGTGCTTCACGTGATATGTTGTTGCACACCTGGCATTATCCAACTTCACTATTCACGAATTTGAGGTACAGCTCAGTGATTTTTGTAAAAAATTGAACTGTTGAATTCAAACGTTGTTTCGTCATTGTTAAAACATATTTGGCCTGTAAGTAAATTAGTATATATAGATCGATTATACTGTACAACACGATTTTACTATAAAAACGAACTGACAACTTCCCTTTAAAGTGAAGCCCTACACTGGGGACTAAAGTGTTCGCATTAGCAAGGTTCAACTGTGGTCTTTTCTCTCAGCGAACTCAAACTGAAAAAATATTTCTAAATAATACGGCGTTTAACAAAAGATGGCAGTCAGAATTTGTAGTTCGTTCCTTCAGATTAATGATGTGGCCGTGGTGAAAGTGACACGACGTGGCGCCACTGCTGTGCACCTGGTCACTGACGCTGTGTCAGTCAACACTGACGTGGCGGTGACACTAGATTGGCGACGCAGGTGGGCCCACATGCAGCAGCATTCAGGTGAACAAAATATCTTGTTTTGTTAGACTTCTTTCATGTGTTCAAGTCTTGGCAATATTGTTTAGAAGTGAGTTGCAATAGTCTATTTAGAGCAGTTGATGTTGTTGTACCTGTAGATAAAGATAAGTGGCCATGAAGTGGACGATGGTCGTATTTCATCTTGCAGGTCAACACCTGATTACAGCTGTGACCGAGCGGACATTTGGTTACAAGACAACATCATGGTTAGTGGTCGACACTGGGCAACAGTTTCTGTCTCACTAACCATATTTAAGGTGGCTGCATCAGTTGTCATATGCTTCTTTTGAATTAATAATTTCTACTATAAATTTTGAAGATAAGCTAACCATTTTGTCAGAGTTTGCCTAAGTCACTAAACAATACTCCAGACCAAAAAGAATTGATTTTTCATGTTGTTTAGAGATATTTAAATGTGTTTAAAGACAATTAAAAAATATGTCAAAAATCACCCTAAAATGGCATTTTATTTCATTTTGAGAAACTCCCCAGAAGAAAAATTTGTATTGTTGTAAGTACAGACATGTTATTGACATTCAGACGGGTTTTTTGTAAACAAATGCGTATTAAGTTTGATACAGCTTCATAAACATTTTGCTACAATATTGAAAGACAGCAAAATCCATACTGCATTTTTGGCACGACCCCTTCACCAAACAAACCATCCCGTGCAATTTTGGGTAAACACAAGTCGAGTACATATGCCAAGTTATGGCTTTATAAGTATTGTAGTTTTTATAAAAAGTTACATTAAGTAATTCTTCCTGGTTGTTACTGATAATAAAAGTGTCACCAGAAGCTTGTTTTTTGCTTAGAAATGTGACTTTACTGGCATGTGGCTTATTTCAACACGATTTGACAGACACTTCTATTACTGAGATTTCCCCCCCAAGGTTTTCCCGCCAAGTTGTCTCATGATGTTGTATTACGAAAGGCCAAGTGTTGAACTTGTTGTGGTAGACAAGATTGATTGACACCTGCTTGGGTCAGTCACGTGTCATTGCAAATGGCGGCTGAGGTCGGGCATTATCAGAGAATAAACAAAACTACCGCCAGTATTTGGTGATTTTACAGGTGAACGAATTTATGTTTGAACTGGGCTGACGCACACGTGATCGTCACTATGGAAACATCGTCAGTTTCCAAGAATCTGAAAAGGGACTTTCCACAGACACACTAAAAATACTAGTTTTTAAAGGACGGATTGGTGACATATGGCGCTAGTGCCTTGGTTTTTTTAATAGTACACATGTTAATACTGACACCTACTAATGTTCTATGAAGAACAAAATAAAGAAATCAACTGACATGATACCCGGTGCAGCTACCTTAAAAAGAGAGGTTGCTTGTAATCATTAGCAGGAAGTTCACTCAACCAGTTGTACTTTGGCCCTATTTGGTCAGGAGCATGGGAATCGGCCGATTTCAAAGAAATATGTACCAATAAGCAGTAATTTATTAATAGCAGCTGTTCAGGTGTGAACAGGTTTCATTTTGGAGGACAGCAGGAGACAGAGTGTTAACTACTTTGCCGTCCATTTTGTTGCAAAGAAAAGCATTTGAGGCAAACAAAATTCCATCAAAATATACAATGGAATGCCCAACATTTAGTTACCTTGATCTGGTTGCTAAGCAACAGGTCATGTGACGGATCCATCAATTGGTTGTTGCAGGAACCTTGGAGGACAGACGTCCTTCATTGAGCTGGACACAGACTCGCTGAATAATGGTCAAATGTCTCAGCTGGAGACTGATGTCAATCAGATGATACGACAGTGTCTACCTGTGTCCACTACACTCTACGAAGACAAGTCAGCCCCAGAACTCTTGGAGGTAGGCACATTAAGGCTGCACAGTTAGGATTTTATATGCTTTATACTAGGTCAATTAGGAAGTTTGTTTAACGATGGACATATAAATATAGCTAATTTGGAAAGTTGTTTGTGGTGATCCAAATTTGTAATTTATGATAATGTTTATTTTGCTTATTTATATTTGACTGCAAAACGACAGCACTAGCTGTAAGTGCAGACAACGTTGTAATGTTTGAGTTTAACGAGTTGAACTTGTTTCTTGAAGGCACACACGAGAGGACTGCCAGATGATCATGAAGGTCCAGTGAGGGTGGTGGCCATACAAGGGCTGGATGCCAACATGTGCTGTGGAACGCATGTCTCCAATCTCTCTCACCTTCAGGTAGGCCAAACTCCCTCTCTCTCCCCTCCCCGTAGACTAATGCAGAGACCCGTCTCCCTGTCACTTAGACATGCTCAGTTGGCCTGGAGCGGGTAAGAATTTTGATTGACGGTACCAACCCGTCCACAGTGTAATGACCCGTCCTACCGCTATATGGTGTGCTGTGTGACGGGTGCTGCATGGACGGAGCCTTTCTCTGACGTTGGCACAGCCTTCATGGCTGTTCCTGGAAATACTCTGTGTGTAGTTTGTCGCAATATTCAAATGGATACTGTTTTAATGCAACAGTGCAGATTTATTGTTAATTATTGCTGTCAGTAAAAAACTGGCACTATAAAGACTTGTGTCGGCACTGCTGCTGGACAATTTCTGGCGTTTGAATTGCCAATAAACAAATCACCGACTGTATTTTACACCTTATTAATGTGGTATTAACTTCACTCGCTAAAACTGTTTTGTAACATGTGATTTGGCCAAATTACGACGGCATTGTTTTAGCCGAGTTTACAGATGATTTCCTTATTTAGCATTCGCATGCTGGCCTGTTATTCTCCGTATGCTCATACGAGTAATCAGGAGCGTTCAGGATTTTGCCAATATACTAAACGCATGTGCTTCGGTATTTCCCTAGAGGGGTCCGGTTAATTGAAAGCACATGACACTATTAATTGAAACTGCAATGAAAATTATGATGACTGCCATCGACGGCATCGTTCACCGGGAAGACGGTGGCGTGGACCGAGTGGTGGCTGTGTCATCGTTGATACCTCTGCCTGTGTGTTGTCGTGTTTGGTGTCGTCACCTCTGCCCGTGTCGTCCCGTTTCGCGTCGTCATCTCTGCCGTGTCGTTGCGTTCGGCATCGTTAGCATATGGCCAATCCACAATTGAATTTTTCCACTCGAAGCTGCTTGGCTGTTTCTTATGTTGCTGATTTTGTTTGTCAGGTTGCAGGCTCTTGTTGACGACAAATTGTTTGATTTGATAAGTTAAATAAAGGTTATTCTACTGGTGACGTAGTGTTGTTATTAATATGGTCACTAATATATATATATATATATATATTATATGTGTGTGTGATCAGCCCATCATGTGGACAAGTAAGAAATTGAGGTTTTTTTGCTCTCAACTTCACTGTAAACTATTTGGACTGGTAACAATTTCCGGGCACATGGTGCATGGTGCTGTCATGACGGGCAAAAATATTCACCTGCATTAGTCCCTATCCCTCGCTGTGTACCCCCACTTCTTTCTCCTACCTCTGCCCTCCCTGTCTCTCTTTATCCACCTCTGCCCATATCAACCTCTCCCCTCCCTGTTTCCTCCTGTCGCTCTCTCACCACCTGCCTACTTCTCTCATCCTAACTTACTCTTCCCTCTCTCCCCATCTCTCTCTCTTCCCTCCGTCTCTCTCCCCATCTCTCTCTCTCTCTTTCCTCCGTCTCTCTCTCCCCATCTCTTTCTCTTCCCTCCGTCTCTCTCTCCCCTCTGTCTGTCTCCCCATCTCTCTCTCTTCCCTCCGTCTCTCTCCCCATCTACCTCTCTACCCTCCATCTCTCTCCCCATCTCTCTCTCTTCCCTCTGTCTCTCTCCCCATCTCTCTCTCTTCCCTCCGTCTCTCTCGCCATTTCTCTCTCTTCCCTCCGTCTCTCCCCATCTCACTCTCTTACCTCCATCTCTCTCTCTTCCCTCCGTCTCTCTCTCCATCTCTCTCTCTTCCCTCCGTCTCTCTCCCCATCTACCTCTCTACCCTCCGTCTCTCTTCACTCTGTCTCTCTCCCCATCCCTCTCTCTTCCCTCCGTCTCTCTCCCCATCTCTCTCTCTTCCCTCCGTCTCTTCTCTCTCTCTTTCCTCCGTCTGTCTCCCCATCTTTCTCTCTTCCCTCCGTCTCTCTCCCCATCTCTCTCTCTTCCCTCCGCAGGGTTGGCACTTTTCCAGGAAAAACCGGTTTTAGACAGGGCAGTGGGAAAAACCGGTAAATACCAGATTTGCCGGTAATATCCAGGAATAAGTCCATAACTTATATTACCATTGGCTAGTTCCTGTAAGTAAACCTAGTCCATTTAGAAGGATAGTTAATATCCATCTAAAGCAAACAGGTTGACTAGTTACTAGTTCAGGTGTATCCTTGTATTTATTTAAAGCATGAAGTCAACGAGATGAAAGAGTAATTGATCACTTAGTAAATAAATGTCATTGTCACTCTCACAAGGGACAGTGCCAAGTACTGCTAAAGTATGCTGACTTATCTGCAGTTGATGATCAATAAACTCTTCTGTGGGCTTTAGTATAATAAAGTTTGATAATAAATGCAACTTATGCCTTATGTTGTTATTCCAGTGTTTTAGTAATACAAAATTTACTGTTGTTTTTATTAGTCATGTACCTGAAGGTATTTGTTTCTCAGAAATAGCATGTTGAATTAGCACCACATAGAGGTGAGCCTGTAGCAACACTGCCAGTACATGACAGCCAATTGAATATACTTTAGAATGTAATGTTTATGTTTATAATTATGATTGTTCAGTAATGACCAGTGTTGATATATATATATAATATATATACATACATGCATGTATGTATATATATATATTCATTCTGGTGATGGTACAGTAGCTTGTATTGCAAGAGAGCTTCAAATATAATCCTTTTAAGAGTTTTTTCCCAGTTATCCCGGTTTTTACCACTGCTTGGGGTTTTTCCCAGGACGGGTTTTACTGGTATTTACCACCCGGTATTTACCAGGGTGGGAAAAAACGTGCCAACCCTGTCCCTCCGTCTCTCTCTCTCTTCCCTCTGTCTGTCTCCCCATCTCTCTCTCTTCACTCCGTCTCTCTCCCATCTCTCTCTCTTCCCTCCGTCTCTCTCTCTTCCCTCCGTCTGTCTCTCTATCTCTCTCTCTTCCCTCCGTCTCTCTTCCATCTCTCCTCTCCGTCTCTCTCTCTCTTCCCTCCGTCTCTCCCCATCTCACTCTCTTCCCTCCGTCTCTCTCTCTCTTCCCTCCGTCTCTCCCCATCTCACTCTCTTCCCTCCGTCTCTCTCTCTCTCTCTCTCTTCCCTCCGTCTCTCCCCATCTCACTCTCTTCCCTCCGTCTCTCTCTCTCTTCCCTCCGTCTCTCCCCATCTCACTCTCTTCCTTCCGTCTCTCTCTCTCTCTTCCCTCCGTCTCTCCCCATCTCACTCCATTCCCTCCGTCTCTCTCTCTCTTCCCTCCGTCTGTCCCCATCTCACTCTCTTCCCTCCATCTCTCTCTCTCTTCCCTCCGTCTCTCCCCATCTCACTCTCTTCCCTCCGTCTCTCCCCATCTCACTCTCTTCCCTCCGTCTCTCTCTCTCTCTTCCCTCTGTCTCTCCCCATCTCACTCTCTTCCCTCCGTCTCTCTCACTATCTCTCTCTCTTCCCTCCGTCTCTCTCACTATCTCTCTCTCTTCCCTCTGTCTCTCTCCCCATTCGTTTCCATGGACCACTGGCCTCTGATATATCAGCTAGTGATGTATTTCAGAAAACACACTGATAGTTATTTAGAGTTTGATAGTTATTTAGAGTTTGATAGTTATTTAGAGTGAGTTATTTAGAGCTTGGCAGTTATTTAGAGTTTGATAGTTATTTAGTTTGATAGTTATTTAGAGTTTGATACCCGGTAGTTATTTAGAGTTTGTCAGTTATTTAGAGTTTGTCAGTTATTTAGAGTTTGATAGTTATTTAGAGTTTGATAGTTATTTAGAGTTTGATACCCGGTAGTTATTTAGAGTTTGACAGTTATTTAGAGTTTGATAGTTATTTACTTACATGTTTTATATGTATGGTTTTCTTGGGGCTTTTCTCCTGCCTGAAAGGATTGTGTGGTTATCAGTTTACTGGATAATGCCAATGTAATCGAGTGATTTGTTACTCTCTGGGTGGGTGTAAGCCAGACTCTTTGCCAGAAATATTTTGTTCAGCCTTGAATTAATCAAAAGTGCCTTTTAGCGTGTGAATGGAAGCCATTCACATCAATCACAGCCACTAGTGGCAAGTTTACTTTTTGTCAATGTCATTGGAGCCAGTTATTTAATTCCATTCGATTTGTTTCACTACCAGTTGTGTCAATGATAGTCATTATTGTGGGCCTCTAGCACTTTTATTTAATCTAGCTGACCCCCTCAAAATTCCACCTTCCAGTCTTGAAGACGGCAGACAGGTCTCTGGCTAAGCCCCTGGTGTAAGTTAATTTAAAAAGACTAGGTAATGTATAATATAAACAGTTTGTTACCGACTTGATTTGTTTTAGGTGATCAAACTGTTGGCGGTAGAGAAAGGTAAGAAGGGGAAGCAGAACCTGGTGTTTGTGGTGGGAGACAGGGTGCTCGGATACCTTGGTCGCTGCTACTCAAGGGAGAAAGCCTTCACTACACTGCTGGGGTAAGAGCTAGTGCTATGAATTGGTTTGATTTTCATAATCGATCATCAGTTTGGATAAATCAATGGATGGTTGATTGAATAATAGGTTTGTGGACGGCCATTCTAAGAAGTTTGATCACCAGGCAGTGCTAGTGCAACACGTCACTGGTGGTGACATAACTATGTGACATATTGGATGAGAATGTACGTGACTGTTCGTAATGATCGCCACTTATCAAAAAGCCCTGTGATTTTTATGCATTTAATATGCTGTGTTTTTCCATAATGTGAGGTTTCAAAACATGGCGTAATGTAGCAGTTTTAAACGATGTCATTGGCATCTTTTTCATGAAACGAAAATGGGTTCTGGTCATTCAGTAGTTACTATCTTCTGATTACGTCAGAAACAAAGTTCAGTGGGTGCCAAATATGAACAAATGCAGAAAACGGTTTTGCGAAGTTATCGCACTGGTTGTTTAATGACGAGTACGCAACTTTGAACAGCTTTTCGCAGTGCTACATGTGATCTGCCATTGTTGTGAATTCAACCGGATGAAGGTCATTTGGGACAGAGAATGTAAGCTAGCGTCTAATACAGACAGTAGAAGTTTGCTTTGTTCCCCCGGAGGAAGGTCATTTGTGACAGAGAATGTAAGCTAGCATCTAATACAGACAGTAGAAGTTTGCTTTGTTCCCCCGGAGGAAGGTCATTTGGGACAGAGAATGTAAGCTAGCGTCTAATACAGACAATAGAAGTTTGCTTTGTTCCCCCGGAGGAAGGTCATTTGGGACAGAGAATGTAAGCTAGCGTCTAATACAGACAGTAGAAGTTTGCTTTGTTCCCCCGGAGGAAGGTCATTTGGGACAGAGAATGTAAGCTAGCGTCTAATACAGACAGTAGAAGTTTGCTTTGTTCCCCCGGAGGAAGGTCATTTGGGACAGAGAATGTAAGCTAGCATCTAATACAGACAGTAGAAGTTTGCTTTGTTCCCCCGGAGGAAGGTCATTTGTGACAGAGAATGTAAGCTAGCGTCTAATACAGACAATAGAAGTTTGCTTTGTTCCCCCGGAGGAAGGTCATTTGGGACAGAGAATGTAAGCTAGCGTCTAATACAGACAGTAGAAGTTTGCTTTGTTCCCCCGGAGGAAGGTCATTTGGGACAGAGAATGTAAACTAGCATCTAATACAGACAGTAGAAGTTTGCTTTGTTCCCCCGGAGGAAGGTCATTTGGGACAGAGAATGTAAGCTAGCATCTAATACAGACAGTAGAAGTTTGCTTTGTTCCCCCGGAGGAAGGTCATTTGTGACAGAGAATGTAAACTAGCATCTAATACAGACAGTAGAAGTTTGCTTTGTTCCCCCGGAGGAAGGTCATTTGGGACAGAGAATGTAAGCTAGCATCTAATACAGACAGTAGAAGTTTGCTTTGTTCCCCCGGAGGAAGGTCATTTGGGACAGAGAATGTAAGCTAGCATCTAATACAGACAGTAGAAGTTTGCTTTGTTCCCCCGGAGGAAGGTCATTTGGGACAGAGAATGTAAGCTAGCGTCTAATACAGACAGTAGAAGTTTGCTTTGTTCCCCCGGAGGAAGGTCATTTGGGACAGAGAATGTAAGCTAGCATCTAATACAGACAGTAGAAGTTTGCTTTGTTCCCCCGGAGGAAGGTCATTTGGGACAGAGAATGTAAGCTAGCATCTAATACAGACAGTAGAAGTTTGCTTTGTTCCCCCGGAGGAAGGTCATTTGGGACAGAGAATGTAAGCTAGCATCTAATACAGACAGTAGAAGTTCGCTTTGTTCCCCCGGAGGTAGGTCATTTGGGACAGAGAATGTAAGCTAGCATCTAATACAGACAGTAGAAGTTTGCTTTGTTCCAGCGGCTGCCCTGAGGAACATCTTCAACTCGTGGAGAAACTACAGAAATCTTACCGGGTCACTAACAAGGTGAATACACTGATGTAATTTCATTCTGGTGCTTTAAGCTATGTGTAATATTTTGCTACACTTTCAAGTTTACTTTGCAAATGGATTAAGATAGTTATAAATTCAGCATGTGTTTGATTTGTCATTATAAATATTTTATTATCTCAAATTTATGAATATAAATTATGGGGAAGTCTTAATTTGTGTACCAATTTTAACATAGTAAATTATATAAGTGGTACGTGTATGAAACCTACAGATAGACAATCTTTTCTTCAGTACACAACGTCCCTGCTGCGAGATGTGGCAGTTTTAGAGTGCGACAAATTTAAAGCAAAGACAAACAAAGATCCTTTGTTTGTTTTACATAGGTAGGTGTCTACCATAACTTCAGGGTATGGGGGAAGGGGGAAGGGGGAAGGGGAATCAGGTACTGTGTGTGTGCACACATGCATATTTGCATATACTGGTGTAATATTTAGGCTGACGAATGCAGTTGACATTCTCTACCTACACCTGCTCTGTATTTTAAATCTCTAGTTGTTCTTGTTAGTTTTACATGTGCCCGGTCTCTCTCGTGTATATTTATGTGTGTGATTTGATTCCAGGGAATGCTGCCTTATTTATGAATGCAACTGTCTCGTGGAAGTGCAGTTGTAAAGCACCATCACACATATTTGTTTCCACATTCAGCGTAATGTTATTATTAAAATTGGTATTTGATTTGAAAGTTAATTTCTTTGTGGATATAAATAAGGATAATTCTGGTTTTGCTGTAATCTAAGCTTAAATTTACAAACACATGTTCAGATGATGTTCTTTTTTCTTTCAAGGTACCTGTAGTTATCCATCCGGATATATTGTCTGAATCTCCTGTGTTTGCCGACTTTGTTTTTTAAACTGCCGTGTTTGGATGTTGCAGACGAGAGGGTGATGGCGAGTTCATGATGAGTATCGTACAGCGTCTGGTGGAAGAGGCAAGTTCACATTGTCTACTGAATTGATTTATAGAACCAACTATTACATATTGCCAGTAACATTGTTTATTTTATACTGCATTTTTATTATTTAATTAGTTTTATTAAGCCCTACTTGATTGATTTTATTTAAAACAATGGCTAGTTTAGATTTAGTTTATATAACTGGTCAGTATTTAGCCGATACTTTATTTTACACCAATTATTTAGTCTTTTTTATATATTCATTAATTTTCTTTTCTTTTTAATTATATTGTAGTGATTTTGTTTTATTTTAAGCACCTCTGAACAAGTTTATATCTGGATAAATGGTGTTATACATTAGATTTATGATGAAAGGGATGTCTTTAAAGTGCGATTGTATGCTGTCATTCAACAAATGTGATATAGTATGGTGATAAAAACACGACATGTCTGTAAATAACTTTCATGTCTATAAAGCTATAAACAACTTTTATGTTCCCAGGATGTGCTGCTGTTCCTGACGACTGGGGATGACAAAGGAGCAGGGATGTTCATGCTGGCAGGAAGGCAAGATGTTGTTGCAGAACTCGGACCAAGGTAAATGATCTGAAGCATACTTCAGGTCTGCGTAGCTTCATTTCCAGTGACTTTGACTATCATGTGTAAAGTGCATTTAGTTAATTCTAATATGTTGGGTTGACCTACTGTTGCAATAGTTTACTGATGGTGTAAATACTTACTCTAGGGGCAGAGTTACACTGTAGTAAAAAGACATACTAACTACGGGTCATGTAAATATGTTTGTCTAAAGGATTCATATTTATTGGATTCAACAACATATTTGGGTAGGGTAGGGTTTTTCATGTCTGAATTTCCTATCGGGGAAAAAGTAACAATTTGTTGGTAGCAATGACATGTTTATGAGGCTAAAGAATGTGACATGTATTTGAGACGTTGTAATTTGATGAAGTGGTGATTTGCTCCCATATCAACCGAACCATGGGCTGTATGAGATACAATGTCAATAACAGCCATATTTCTGTTGCTGTTGCTCTTTTCTCTTTCACTTTGTGTTTTGGTGCTGTACAGTTAAACACCATTTTAGATGCAAACACTAGCTTGTGATGAGGACAGTTTGGGAAACAGATTGTGCTGATGTTTTTAACCCTGTTTTCAGAGTTGCCGAGATCCTGGATGGGAAGGGAGGCGGGCAGAAAGGGAGATTTCAGGGGAAGGCAAATAAACTCTCAAGACGAGCAGAAGCTGAAAAGTTACTTTGGGACTACATCAGTGCGCACAAGGATACAGAACAGTAGCCGCATCACGACCCCCACAGCAGCGCCTGTTAGTGGCTACAAACAACTCACAATGCACACTTGATTGATGTAGCTAGTGTCGAGTACAAGATCTCCGATTGAATCCAGTTTGATGGTTATATGATAACAATGATTCACCAATATATTATGTTGTATCCTGTTAAAATTATAAACTATTTATGACAATACAACATGTTGGGTTATTTTTTAGAAACTGCAATGTCTAAGCATACCAGACACCCCAGGTGAAATGTTTTTTTGACAAATAATACTCAAAATGGTTTTTCTGCCAGATAGCTTTATGAGTTCACTTCTATGATAATTGCAAAAAACCATGGAAAAATGCTCTGATCAATTCACAATAGAACTTATGCGGAACGTGGATTTGCAAGAATTATAATTATATATGTACTAAAAAAATAATGGCAGTGTTTCCAAATTTGTTAATATTAGCTCAAACTGGTGGCCAATTTGTTTGTTACTATGGAAAGTGGAAATGGGTCTGGCCAAAAAAAGTTCAATATATTTTTTACTTGGTATGAACCATTCCATCCTTGGGCTGAAAAAATACACAATTTGCACTAAAAAATAATCATATCTACCTGCCGAGTCTGGCCTTAACGATCACCTCGTTAATACAGCCACCTCACAATTATGGTCACTTATGTCACAAATTATTTCGGGGTTACCTTAATAGTGAGGTTATAATACACAAGATGCATATTGTACAAATAACACACACACAATCACATATATTGTTACATTACATTTAAAACTTTCAAACAGAAAACTAACATTACTGCACATAACAAATTATATTTCACATTTCTTACATAAGCAACTAAACATGATAAATGAATGTTAAATTTAAAGTGTTTATAAATTATAAAACTTAATCTTTGCAGACGTGATCAAAGAACGTTGTCTTTCTCTATTACTAAGGCGTACACAACTTCACAACCCATTTCCTATTATTCATTAACATTGTCACTTTCAATCATAATTTCTTGGTGACGTTCTCCATTGTCGACAATAATTTTTAATCACATTTCTTAGTGACATTCTCCTTAATTAGTGACTTTTTCCATAACTGTCTGTCAGTTTCAATCAAGCACGCCTTGGTGACAATCCTTAATCATCATCGCTGTCACTTTCAATGGTACACTTCTTGGTGACCTTCCTGAGTGGGATGTGGTCGTCAAGGTCAGAGTCCGACTCATCTGGGGTCTGAGACAACATGGTGGCTGGGAAGGACCCTGAAACAATGAGTAGTCTGAGTGCCTGCATAACTGTGTGAGTGCACGCACCACTGTGTGCGTGTGCACATGCCACGGTGTGTGAGTGTGCACGCAAGTGAGAATTGAGATAAGTGTTACTATTGCGATATCTATATTAGTATACTTAAGGATCATATCTGATGTCCGATATCCTACAAAATGTCTTTAATCTGGTCTCAGTCCTCCATACCCCATCAGACAAAAGTCTGTGGACCAATGTCCAAATTAACAGTATCAGTATCAAGTGTAAAATATTGATTTCCGATGTCAGAAGAAACTGCCTCTGACCCCTCCCCCAAACGAAAGTAATTTAACCTGATATCGGACATTGATGTTCTGAAATGATCCCTTAGTATACAATTTGTGGAACAGAGTTCCAAACTATAATTGTCGAGTGGCTTCGAAGGCAGTTGGTTGAAAATGGTGAATTCGTGACTGCCACTACTACCCACTACTACTACCCACTACTACTACCCACTACTACTACCCACTACTACTACGCACTACTACTACCCACTACTACTACCCACTACTACTACCCACTACTACTACCCACTACTACTACCCACTACTACTACCCACTACTACTACCCACTACTACTACCCACTACTACTACCCACTACTACTACGCACTACTACTACCCACTACTACTACTACCCACTACTACTACCCACTACTACTACCCACTACTACTACCCACTACTACTACCCACTACTACTACCCACTACTACTACCCACTACTACTACCCACTACTACTACCCACTACTACTACGCACTACTACTACCCACTACTACTACTACCCACTACTACTACCCACTACTACTACCCACTACTACTACCCACTACTACTACCCACTACTACTACCCACTACTACTACCCACTACTACTACCCACTACTACTACCCACTACTACTACGCACTACTACTACCCACTACTACTACCCACTACTACTACCCACTACTACTACCCACTACTACTACCCACTACTACTACCCACTACTACTACGCACTACTACTACCCACTACTACTACTACCCACTACTACTACCCACTACTACTACCCACTACTACTACCCACTACTACTACCCACTACTACTACGCACTACTACTACGCACTACTCAGATCAACAACTGTTGATGTCAGGTTGGTATATCAATTACAAAATGATGTTGAGAAAGCATATTTGCAAACTGTAAGCCGCTTTGCTGTTTTCTCAACAGTTTCATTACCATTATCAACAATAACTATCGATAGTTAAATTTCTTATAAAAACTACATGACGAAGTATTCAGATTCTGATAGTCTGATGTATTGTTATTCCTCTCTGCAAGTACTGGTGTGTGTTAATAATTAACACACACATTCAATGTTGCACACTTACCCAGTTCCGTCTGTGGCAGTGTCGCCCCAATGTCATTCGTATCATTGTCGTGTGTCGACTCCGCTCCACTGTCATCAGAGTCGACAATCTTGACACGTTTGACAGGTTGTGGTTGAGTTTTGCCAGTGTCACCAGCTTCGTTGTCGGTGTCACTGTTGTCATCAGAGTCGACAATCTTGACACGTTTGACAGGTTGTGGTTGAGTTTTGCCAGTGTCACCAGCTTCGTTGTCAGCGTCACTGCTGTCATCAGAGTCGACAATCTTGACACGTTTGACAGGTTGTGGTTGAGTTTTGCCAGTGTCACCAGCTTCGTTGTCAGCGTCACTGCTGTCATCAGAGTCGACAATCTTGACACGTTTGACAGGTTGTGGTTGAGTTTTGCCAGTATCACCAGCTTCGTTGTCAGCGTCACTGCTGTCATCAGAGTCGACAATCTTGACACGTTTGACAGGTTGTGGTTGAGTTTTGCCAGTGTCGCCAGCTTCGTTGTCAGCATCACTGCTGTCATCAGAGTCGACAATCTTGACACGTTTGGAGGGCTGCAGTGCGGCTTCAGCCGGTGCGTCTGTGTCTATAACTAGTCTCTCGTTGTCACTGAAACAATATAAATATATCCCGTACGTCGCAGTTTACATGGCAATCAACATTTTGCATATGACCTCTGCCTAGCTTTGCCTTTGTCAACAATGTTGATGATGGATATATATAGGTGAATTATATTATTATTGTTGCATGACATCATCAATCAAAATTTCTGGATACAGCTGTCATTTTAATAACTTTGCCTTTTTTGTCATAAAACACTTTTGTGACCAGAATTTCAACAAAATGTACAACGGAATTCATGAATGCACCACATGTTTGGCATCCATTTTTGATGGCTTCACAGAACTGTTGCTAGGCAACAAGTCACATGTTGGTTTCTAGAACAGTTTAAAATTTTTTATTCACCTGTTATGGTAGTTAAAACTCCCAATTATAGTATTTAAAACTCCCTATCCGTTCGGATATGAGGTACTATGATATTCAACTTTGAATACCTGGTAGTTCAAGTAACATGCACAAACAGATTGAATAAAAGTATGCACTCTTTCTAGTAAAATATGTTATTTATACTCTAATGGTTTATATATTTTGCTTTTACTAATAAACATAAGAACAGAAATTTCAGAAAACAATGCTTCGAAACATTTGTATTCCAAAAGGTTGCTACTGTGAACTGTTTGCTACCTTTCATCTTCACTGAAATCTGGCAACAATCTCTTAAACCTTGATCTTCCTGCCTGACGACCTGCTGGACTGGACTGGTTTGAACTGGTTCCAACCGGTTCTGTCTGGTCAGCTTCAGCTGTCACATGGTCTTCACTGCCTGTGCTCTCTCTCTGTCCTCTGTGTCGCCTGAACAAGAGGCAACCAAGATTAATTCCTCTAGTAGAAATGTAACAAACTAACGATGCATTGCAACTCGATGTCATAGTTAAGTTAATTTAACCACTGGTAATTATTGTTATTAGTACACTGAACTATCGATAGTAAAAACAGTTGTCAAAACAATTCATGAGAGCTACTTGTGTTTCAATAAAATATCCTTGTAACCATATTTTTATACTTTATTTGATTATTTTATTTATCGATCTAACATCAACAATTGTTGTTCGGTGTTATTCAATGACACGTCATCTTTAACCAATAACCTCTAATTATTGATTATGTTGATTATGCATCGAGACTGCTTTCATAGCGATTCGCTATTCCATCAAGCTCGCATACTGTCGCAACATCTAGGAAACAATTGCAACAGAACCGATACAACTACCACAATACCATTACAATAGTGGTAACACTATTCCAAATCATCACCCGTACTATCTAGACTACAAGAAAAGCTATGGTTTCCAAATGGTCTAAATCCAACAAATATGCAGTTTTTGTACGTACCGTTTGCGCTTTCCACCGTCAGCTTGCTTCTGTTTGGCAAGTGCTCTCAAAGCCTCCAGGTGGCCGCCTGCCTTGCGTGATTTGGTGTTGTCGGTCGAGAGACAAGTCTTGAGCGCTTCGACACGACTCCTCAAGTCGTTCGGTGACAGTTTACCCGCAATACGCCAAAACATCTCCTATAACAACGTAGACAAGTTGCAGATCTTATCTTTTTATACAAGTGTGTGCACTCTCCACTTGACTCGTCCGATCTGGTAGGCACTACAACTATACAATTTCACTGTCCTTTAAGATCTCTATGAAAATACACCCCTTTTAGAGTTTCCAATAGCAGAATCAACATCAGGAAATGCTCTGTGTGAATAGACTGTCTACTCTCAACACACTGTGTTTAAGTGATCCAACTTGTGATATACTTTCAGAACCTGAAACCTTTAGATCTTCAATTCACAAACAGTTACATGTATAATGGATCTTTGTCTGTTGTATGATGTTAGTATCGCGTGGTTTTATATCCTTATTGTTCTTATTGGTTCTTTCAGTTATCGGTCCTGTTAATGCGTCCACTGGACCTGTTGGAATCTCAATAAACACAACACAATACAACGCACATATCGTCAGAACTGGAAGTGTCTATTTCATCCAAGAATATTTCTTATTTCTACCTGTTTCTAGGACTCGGCAATGTCATATTAACTGACTAGTCTGTTTATGTTGCAGTTAGAATATTTTGGTTTTATGAGCCATAATTAAGCCTTTTCAGAACATTATCGCCCAGCCGACCTTTCTATGCTGGCACTGAGGGTGGACCCTGCCAGGGAGTCTGTCATTGCCAGTGGTTCTTTTATGCCCCAGATAGAGATGGGACCGACATTAACGTGATCTCTGAGTCATGAGGGATACACAGTCCCTAATGTTGAGAGCCAGGTTTTTACAGCAAATGTTCCTTTGTTGTGGGGAACTAGCTATTATCAAAACAATTACCCATGATGAAATTTAACATTAATGTCAAACAAACCTGTTTTTAGCTCATACACTGCAATGTAAGTCTACCAAAGTATGACCAGTTCACAGCGTATACCTGGGTAAGTCAAATAAAACTAAAATTCAACAAATATGGGTTCGGGTTCATAACTGAAGTCGTAATAGATTCTCTGGAAATGATTGTCCAGATTTTGACCTAAATCTCAACGAACAGACTGTGAAGTTGGCCCTGGGCGTTGGACACCCACCTGCTCTGAGGCAGGAGATTTCATCCCCAGTCTCTTGAGGAGGGTGTGGAAGGTTGCGTTCTCCATCGCTTCCTCTGTCTCCTCTGTGACAGGAACAACTGGGATCGGCTCCTCGTCCCCTGTGGGAGACACAATGTGGACAGGATTAGGTTACAGGCTCTTCTTCCCGTGTGGTGGGTGTGGTGGACATAATTATTAAAAGTAAAACAGCATAATTCATAATGCAATATTTATGAGTTAACTTAATTTATTATTGAAATAAATTAATTAGCTTTTAGTTTCAGTAAGAGGATAAACGATAACAAGACATGGAGGCAATAAATTAACTAGACTGACCAAACAACTGACAGAATAACGCTGACAAATAGAGATGGACAGACTAACTGACAGATAGACAGGCAGACGGACGGACAGACAGACAACTGACCATCTTCTTCTCGTTCGTCAGCTGTCCTTGAGAGAGTGTCACTGATCCACTGGACGGCTGCTCGCAGACCTGCAAGTCAACCACCAGGTGTCACTACTAATCTAATAAACTTGCGGTCTACTCTCCCACTCCTAGATATCATTTATATACATATACATTTGTAATTATATACTGAAGTAGTTATACTGTAAGTACTAAGTGCTGAAACTTTACAAATTGTTTTGTATATATATATATAATATTAGTTGCCACATTAAAGAATTTGTGTCTTTTTAAAAGTGATATTGTAGATGCCAAAATGCTACTGTAAACAATTTGAAAGTTTTAATTCATGTTCTTGAAAAAAACTTATACATAAATAGTAAAAAACAGTGTAAATAGCATTACTTAAGAGTATACGTTATAGATGTGAATGAATCGTGAATTGTAACTAGATATAACAACTATAAGTCAAGGTTTTATTGTGGTTTAAATGTTATTAATTAATTACCGTAAATTTGTCCTTATCAATCACATTTAGTTGAAGGTATAAAGCACACCCTGTTATTTGTACATACCACTGTTTATTGCCTGTTTGGCCGTCTTTCGTATCTTTGTGATGTAGATCGGCTCATCGTCATCAACATCACTCTGATCACCGATACTCTCGTCACTAGATGTCACTGCTGTCTCTGGTTCATCGTCCATGCGATCTTCATCATCAGATGGTGGGCCATGCTCTGCAGTGAATGAAAACAACAGTTGCTCAAGGAACACCAAGTCATTATCGATTCAAGTAATAGGGTTTATTTGGGGAATTTGTCAGTGCACAGGCTTGGGTTCAATTTAATTGTCAATTAAAATGTAGAGGGTCTACTAACGACATCTAGTGATTACATCCTAGTCATAATGAATCTGACTGGATTCCGTTCATATTAGGGTCAACTAGCAACATCTGGTGATTACAGTCAAACTATTTTGGTAATACTATGTCTTCAAGAACATTGCCATCGATTCAAGAACATTTAAGGGTACTTTAAATAAATGTTCAGGTTCAAGAATATTAAAGAACTTTCAAGGATCTGTGCAAACCCTGATTAAAAGCACTAACTAACCAATTGCTACAGAAAGGATATATTGGCATATTTCACAGACTGAGTACAACTATATTGTTTCATAAAGGTAGGTCACATTTATAATTACTGTTCCTTTGTAGACAAAGTTTTAGGTAAATTTGTGCATTCTAGCTGCACAGCTTTGTTGTAAAACAATGGGCATTGGTGTATCATTAGTGTTATATCAATTTATTACTATTATAATTGTAATCAATTACAAATTACACAATTATAATTGAACTAAAGCCTGCCAATGTTGCTGATGAATTTGTTGAAAAAAAAACATCAGATAATGTGTCATGTGATCACAACAAACTGATTCAGCCCCCACTCTCGCCCCAATTTTTTTTACAACTTTTGTGAAAGACAACAAATATATATCACATTTACACCCATTCATAAAACAACAAACAGTTAGCACCAATAAATTACACTTTTCATATTAAACTAATTTCTGCTAAACATTTAATTTCTGCAGACGCCAATCATGGCATGCTAGATATTTCCAAGTAATGCAAACATACACACACAGTGGCTCCCTCTAGTGAGTGGCTCACCAACAGCAGTCAACATTCAGACACAGAATACACCGCCGATTGGTTGATGAGAAGCCAATGGTTGAGGGAAGGAAATAAACAAAGAAAAACAGGCCTCGGCACCTGGGTGGAGAACCAACCACACTGTCCCCAAAGTCAGCGCATTATAATTACATGGATGCTCACATCTGATCCGAGACTTAGTTCTATATTACAATTATTTTATGATATTTCACCAGATATTGGAGACTTAGTTTGAGCTATTATTGTGATATTTTATACTATTTACCTTCCTCGAAACCTTCCGGTTCCTCCTCATAGCCCTGCTTTCCTTTCTTCCCTTTCTTCGACTTCCTCTTCTTCATCACCTCCTTCTTGTCCTGGATCAGGCCAAGTTCCAGAAGCTTCTCTATGACCTTTGGCCTTGACCTCTTCACCCTCAGGTTCGCCAATATGTCCATAAGCGGATCTGTGAAGTACAACGCCAACTAACTTGTCGCACTGGTTGAAGCTAGGGCAATCATGTGAATGATCTTTTCTAGAAAATGGTATGTTTAGACAAATGAACAGTATTTGATTATTTACAGAAAAAAAGAGGGAGGGAGGGAGGAAAGGAGGAAGGGAGGGAGGGAAAGAGAGAGAGAGCGAGAGAGAGAGAGAGCGAGAGAGAGAGAGCGAGAGCGAGAGAGCGAGAGAGCGAGAGAGAGAGAGAGAGAGAGAGAGAGAGAGCGAGAGAGCGAGAGAGAGAGCGAGAGAGAGAGAGAGAGAGAGAGAGAGCGAGAGAGCGAGAGAGGGAGAGAGCAACAGGTGGTGAGTCACTCACAGTCGTTGTCCTTGAACTCCTTCAGGAGCTGGGTCAAGTCTTCCTCTTCCTCTGTCTCCCATTCACGGGAGCGCACCGGGCTACGGCAGGGAAACAGGGAAGATGTGAGTAATAATGGGATTTCTGTTTCGCACATTTGCTTATGAAAAGCAAAGTTCAAATTAATTGAATTTGTTAACAACACAGTTTGGGTCAAATCAATACACCATGGCTCAATAATAATAAAATCTTTATTTCACAAATTAAAAATGACAAGCGTAGTCTTTAAAATATTGTTATATCAGTAACGATACTCTTAGCATCGTCATGGTTTAAAATAGTGAATGTTGTAAACCATTTCTGATTAAACAATGGAAACATATCAAGGATTTTCTTGCATTTGATCAACTTAATTGTGTTTGTTAAAGTGAGTGTACTATGAATGTCATTGGTGAACTGAACTGTTTCATACGTCATGTCCACATTGAGTAAGGGTTGTATTTAGGGATCATCTCAGACCGTCGATGTCCGACAAAATTACTAGGGAATCAGAAGCAGTTTCATCTGGCTTTGGACATTTATATTTTACGTTTTGGACCGACACTGTTAACGTATTGACATCATCATATCAGACCTGTCTACCCCAAAAACTTCCTGTCAGTAATCCATCTTCCCATTTACACTGATTTTCTGGAATATAGGCCTGCTGTCAGTAATAGTTCAGAACCGTGTCAGATATTGTCAGGAAAAGAACACCACTGTCAGTAATCCTTTAGCTGTTGTTAAGTGCCGCGACTAGTTGTGTCCACTGTCCACACAAGACATGTCTGGTTAGAGTGCTGTCAGTATGCTGTTGTTAAGTGCCGCGACTAGTTGTGTCCACTGTCCACACAAGACATGTCTTGTTAGAGTGCTGTCAGTATGCTGTTGTTAAGTGCCGCGACTAGTTGTGTCCACTGTCCACACAAGACATATCTGGTTAGAGTGCTGTCAGTATGCTGTTGTTAAGTGCCGCGACTAGTTGTGTCCACTGTCCACACAAGACATGTCTGGTTAGAGTGCTGTCAGTATGCTGTTGTTAAGTGCCGCGACTAGTTGTGTCCACTGTCCACACAAGACATGTCTGGTTAGAGTGCTGTCAGTATGCTGTTGTTAAGTGCCGCGACTAGTTGTGTCCACTGAAGACATGTCTGGTTAGAGTGCTGTCAGTATGCTGTTGTTAAGTGCCGCGACTAGTTGTGTCCACTGTCCACACAAGACATGTCTGGTTAGAGTGCTGTCAGTATGCTGTTGTTAAGTGCCGCGACTAGTTGTGTCCACTGTCCACACAAGACATGTCTGGTTAGAGTGCTGTCAGTATGCTGTTGTTAAGTGCCGCGACTAGTTGTGTCCACTGAAGACATGTCTGGTTAGAGTGCTGTCAGTATGCTGTTGTTAAGTGCCGCGACTAGTTGTGTCCACTGAAGACATGTCTGGTTAGAGTGCTGTCAGTATGCTGTTGTTAAGTGCCATGACTAGTTGTGTCCACTGTCCACACAAGACATGTCTGGTTAGAGTGCTGTCAGTATGCTGCTTTTAAGTGCCGCGACTAGTTGTGTCCACTGTCCACACAAGACATATCTGGTTAGAGTGCTGTCAGTATGCTGTTGTTAAGTGCCGCGACTAGTTGTGTCCACTGTCCACACACGACATGTCTGGTTAGAGTGCTGTCAGTATGCTGCTGTTTTAAACTTTTGCAGCCCATGTTTCTTCTTGGCTGGTGGTGTTGTGCCATTTCGATCTCCGCCATCATTTTGTGCTGCATCATTTCTTTTTGTTTCAGCGCAGAAATGTGAATTTAACGTAACGCTGTTTCCTATTGGTCAGATTACGACCAGAAGCACCAATGTTCTAAATAATAATAATACATTTTATTTGATATAGCACATCTATATTTGTTCGTGGCGCTTCACAACATATTAAAATAGCAACAAAATTATTAATAATAAAAAATAATTAGGTATTAAAACACTACTAGTATTAAGAATAATGTAAAATAAATACAGCAATACGATGGTGTAAATCAATACATTACGTGCTAAAACATTAATGTTCTGAGATGATCCCTTAGTGTGTGCAGTGACACCCACCCGTTACGGCGCTTGAGGTCCTTGGCACTGCCGAGTAGGTCGAGGTGGACCAACTGACGGACCACCTGGCGTCGGGTCTTGCTCTGGTCTATCAGGTTGGCGAGAACAAAGTCAGCCATGTCGCCATCTACGCGGCAACAACACGTTGTAAATACACACGGATACATTCAGATATACAACATCAGAGGAGCCAGATACACAAAGCTGCCTATCAGTTACATATATTATATTCTTTTAATTATAATGTAAATTCATGGTTACTATTGGTGAGACACATAATGTATGAAATAAGTATGCATTTACCAAAATCTAATGTTCTAAAATGTTTCACCCTGTCAAATACTCTCTTCTCCTTATAAAAGATCCTATATTGGGTTCCCTATAAATAGTCATACTTTGGGTCTCTTATAAATGATCCTACCTTGGGACCCCATTAATAGTCCTACTTTCAGGTCCCTCATCACTGGAGTCCCTATAAATGATCCTATCTCAAGTCCCCTACAAATGGTCATGGAATCCCGTACAAATGGTCCTACATCGGGTCCCCCTCAAATGATCCTACTTGGGTCCCCTACAAATGGTCCTACCTGGGTCCTACCTTGGGTCCACTACAAACAACTCCTACCATGGGACCCTACAAATGATCCTACTTTGGGTCTACTACAAATGGTCCTACCTCGGATCCCCTACAAATGATCTGACATTGGGTCCCCCACAAATGGTCCTACCCTGGGTCCCTAAAATGGTCCTATCTGCGGTTTCCTACAGATGGGTCCTATCTTGGGTCCCCTACAAATTATCCAACCTTGGGTCCCCTACAAAGGGTCCAACATCAGGACCATACAAATGGTCCTACCCCGGGTCCCCTACACATGGTCCTAAATTGGGTCCCCTACACATGGTCCTAAATTGGGTCCCCTACAAATGGTCTTACCTGGGGTCTCCTCGTCCCTGAACTGTTCCACCAGTCTCTGTATCTCCATGTCCTCTTCCTCTGTCCACAGCTGCTTCACCTTCTTCGACCTGTCACAGGTCAAAGGTCATCACTCACATGTGGCAGCACTGACAACACGTTTCACCGGAAGAAATATCCCAAACTTCTGTTAAATAGATTTTGTCTAACAAGAAACTGATTTAATTTTCATAATAAACAACACGGGTTAGGTTACGTGTTACGCGTGCATTACTTTTTACATTGCGAACAACTGATTTACTCAATAACATGTGAGAATCTTGACATATATGGGGCATTTAGAAAATATATAGGTCTTACGTCCTATTCAAGGGGTAAACGTTAACCTACCCACGTACATACCCAAGCTTGATTATAAGTAGATATATGATTACTATAATAACAATTACAGTCATTATAAGTAGATGTATGATTACTGTAATAATAATTACAATTACAGTAATTAAAGGTAGATGTATGATTACTGTAATAACAATTAGTCATTGTAAGTAGATGTATAATTACTGTAATAACAATTACAGTAATTGTAAGTGGATGTATGATTACTGTAATAACACTTACAGTCATTGTAAGTAGATGTATGATTACTGTAATAACAATTATAGTCATTGTAAATAGATGTATGATTACTGTAATGACAGTTCCAGTCATTGTAAGTAGATACATGATTACTGTAATAACAATTATAGTCATTGTAAATAGATGTATTATTACTGTAATAACAGTTCCAGTCATTATAAGTAGATGTATGATTACTGTAATAACAATTACAGTAATTGTAAGTAGATATATAATTACTGTAATAACAATTCCAGTCATTATAAGTAGGTATATGATTACTGTAATAACAATTCCAGTCATCACAAAAGGTGTCAGTTGTTCCAGTGACCGACACACTATACACACAGACAGACCTGTAAATATGTTCCAATTTTTATGCAATATCGGGATAGGAAATAGAATGCTTAGAGGATGCAGCTAAATTGATTATTGTTACATTGTAACGTATTTCCTGAGTATACAGGTAAATGATTATAATATATAGTACCCAGTCCACATGACTGCTTAAAGTGCCTCTCACTCTGGTTTATGTCCACTACTGGTATTTATTTATACAGCTCACATAACTAAGGCTACGTGGAGTGAACCAAATTGGCCAAATTTCAAAATGGCAGCAAAAGGAATAAAATACCAGTCTCTCGATACAAAGTTCCAATCACCAGGTAGTGATCCATAGGTGCGCAGTGGCATTCGACTCTTAATCAAGAGAACCCGTGTTCAAATCCTGTGCTAATGTGTAGAACCTTGGACAAGGTCGTTCACTCTACATTGCTCCAGTTCACAGCTGTATGAATGAGTACCTGGCTATAGACAGTGGTGGATATTTGTGTACAAATAGTCTTCCCGCATTGACTACAGCATGGCTGAATGTTTCCCAGAGAATTTGAGATGATGTTCGATTGAACAGGTCTGCCATGGAGGAAAGCATAAAGTGCTTTGAGCAGTCCTAATGACTGCAGGGATTCCCGTAGCGTGCGGCTTTGCATCAATAATGCATCGTTCGCTGAAATGCCGCGTTCTTTTCTGTCGCATGTGCCCGAATGCTGCATACAAAAATAGCATGTTTTACTGCAAAAATTTAGGTCTTATCTTGCTTGACTGTAAACACGCGACAGTCCGCATGTGCCTGAATGCCGCATACAAAAACAGCGTGTTTATCTGAGAAAAATTAGGTCCTACCTTGCTTGACTGCAAACGCGCGGCAGATAATTGTATTAGTGCGATTTTGTCATTTTGCCGCTATGGTGTGCAGTACACCTGTTGTCTGCTAGAGTTCCCCATAGACTTCCTAAATTATCGTTCATTGATCGAATCTCGCAGATATGCCGCTGAAGAAAAGACCCATTCCATTGCCCAAACATACAACATTACTTGCGTGGGCAAAAAAGGCTAACTGCTGTACCTGAGGACCCACCCGAGGCCGCAGTTGATGAAAATGAGCCGAACACCGGCAAATGCTGTGCCATTGCCAATGACGCCACAGGAACTGTGAGCGAGAAACCGACATCCGACACTGTGAATGTAGTCGGTGGTGTAACCGACGAGACGCCGTCACCAAGCATGTTGTTGATATTTATATATTACGTCCCTTAGAAATATGTAACGCAGACATTCCTGTACACAATTCAAACAAATTAGTAGCAATAATATTACATGCCTGATATAAAACACATTTAATGCTCACATTTACCAGGTTATTGAATTGACCATACTATATGCATACCATATGCAAAATAATACAATTTTAATCAACAGATTTGGGGCACATAAATTTCAAAAAGGCACATAGTTCTACCTCAGGTGTGCCTGAAGGGCATAGTTCTGACTGTCCTCCAGACATTGGTAAAACATGTACTCGAATAAAATTTACATCTCAACAAACGTCATTATATGGTCTGTTCATGTGTCAAATTTCTTTCGGATAACTCAAAAATTAAGTGTTCAGCAAGCTTTCAAAGAAATTAATGAAACCACGATTAACTGGCCGTGGCGACATGCTGCCTGTTCTAAGATGCTATGTTGATGCACTGGCGCTGAGCATAACGCACAGATCAAGAAATTACGCCAAAACTAAGTTATTTTTACAGACCTAGCGCAGTGTCAATTTTTGTCCGATTCAACCAGAAGAATAAAGTTCATTTTGAAAAGAAATAATTGCTCTGAAAATCAGAGATGCACACAAATCTGAATATAAAAATTGCCCACAAACATCCATGAAACATAAGCCTTTGTGTGGTGGTCATGTTTTTAATAAAAACTTCACAATTTCATAAAAGTACGCTTAGTGAGTAATACCAGTCGATTCATAATTAAATTTGCAATAAAATAGATGTTGTTCTATGAAGATTACATTTGATCTGAGGCTGTGCCTCATTGAAAAGCTTTGACATTTTTCTCTGAGTATCGATGCATCACGGCTTCGGCAAGCGCCACCAGTCACATGTAAACACAAGCCTTTGCATGGTGGTCATACCAAAAGTACACCTAATGTGTAGTAACAATCGATTCAAAATAAAATTTGCAATAAAATAAATGTTGTTTTGTGAAGATTACATTTGATTTGAGGCCGGGCCATCACTTAAACGTTGAAAGTTTTGTAAATTTCCCTCGAGTGTTGATGCTCAGCATGGCTTCGGCAGCGCCGTCAGTTGCATGTAAAAACTTTCCCATTTCACAAAAGTACGCCTAGTGTGTGCATGAAATTTGCAATAAGGTATGTTTTTTGTGAAAATCACGTTTGATTTGTGCCGGCGCCGACACTAAAAGGTGAACATTTTGCAAATTTTCCTGAGTATCGACGCTTATCGCGGCTACGATAGCTTGCTACGAGTACCATTAGGTATGTTACTAATATTTTATTCTAAGCATATGTAAGCTATTTTGGCATACTGGTGTGAGGGGCACATGATTCCGTTGTTAACTTGACGCTTGCTAAACAAAGTATATGATATTTTCGTTGCTTGTTATTCTTACGATGCTTTAAATATTAAAATGCGTATGAGTTAATGAATAACAAAATATAATAAATGAGTCGATAAGAGGAATGTCGGCAAACATGCTGCTATGCAAATGTCCGCCCGGCAGGAATACATTGATGTTTTGAAATTTTCCCTGACCCACAGTGATCGGGGAAAGGAAAACCTAGTCACCAAAAGTCAAATAAAACCAAAAAATATGACAGCTTATTATTGTAATGTCCACATACATGTATATTAAATTTATCTTAAATTTTTATTTGCAAAAGTAAATATTTTTTATTTTGTGTTTGTCTCTTGCCAGGAGCTAAACTGTCCAAACACATTTCCTCATTTTCCAAACATGACATCTGGAAAAACTATCATTCTCATCCAACTCGTATTTTGTATATTTATTGTATATGTTGTTGTCCTTGAACATATGAAATATGAGATTCACGCTATTAATTTAAAAGTTGTATTAGGTCAAAAATTGCATTTAAAAAAAAAAATGCTTGCCCGATCCTATACTGCGTTATATAAGAACTTACGTTCAATCACCAAGCTACCGAGAGAACGAACAGGACGAGTGGTTCAGCAATATAACCTCACCCCTGTACAGGAACAAGGAAGAAGAACGTACTACAATGCCCGACACAAGAAATCTTGCCGTAGATCAGCCAGTGTCGTCACTTACTGGTGCTCGGTGTAGCCGTAGCCCTCTGTGATGTCACGCACGTCTCTCACGGTCTTCCAGAAGAACAGCTCCATGAAGACCTTGCTGTTCTTCTGGGCGACCTCGATGAACCGCGCCACGACATGTTGACTGAACCGCATCAACTCCTAGAGAGACATCACGGCTAGTTTAGCATAAGTACAGTCAAACCTCGCTTTACGGTCACCTCAGTAATACAGTCACCTTCCAATTAAGGTCAACCTCGGACAATCCCAAATTATTTCTGTAACAATAAAATGTAGGAAATTAGTCTGGCTAAGAAGGTCACCTCGTTATTCAGGTCACTTTCGCCCAGGCCACAGGTGACCTCAATAGATTTAACAAGATTGCCAACCAGAAAATTACTCTGGATGGCAGTTGGACAAGGAAGCCTTTTGGCTTATCGAGAGTCCAATACTTTTTATCTACATGTATCCCGCCTTTTTAAGGTGTGTGTCGATTTAATTTTTAAACATATTCACGCTACTAGCACCAACACAATCAGGAGATAATCTGTTCCATTCATTTACAGTCCTTTGTGAGAATGAGAACTTTCTTATATCTAATCTACACTGCTCCTTTACTAATGTAGCTTCATGTCCTCTGGTCCTTCTATCTTTCTTAACTGAGAAAAAAATGTTTCTATCAATATTTTCATAACCATTCAATATTTTAAACACTTCTATGTGATCTCCTCTCAATCTCCTGGTCTCTAGTGTTGTTAAACCACATTCTTTTAGGCGTATTTCGTAACTAAGATCCCTCAGATTTGGTATCATTTTAGTCGCTCTCCTCTGTACTCTTTCTAGCATATCTATGTCCTTCTTGCGATATGGCCTCCATGCTTGTATACAATATTCTAAATGAGGCCTCACTATTGTTTTGTACAGCGGTACTATGAATTCTTTTTTCTTATACGCCATATTTCGCCTAATTAACCCAAGGATTTGATTTCCCTTTGATGCTGCAATTCCGCACTGCTCTGAAACCTTCATATCAGCACTAATGGTTAACCCTAAGTCCTTTTCTTTTACAGTAGTACTTAGAACAGTACCCCCCATTTTATATTTTACCTCTTCATTCCCATGACCTGTGTGGAGGCATTTACATTTCCCAAAATTGAACAGCATTTGCCACTTTTCAGACCATTTGATCAACCTATCAAGATCATCTTGTAAATGCTGTCTGTCTCCATCACTTTTAATCCTTCTAAACACTTTTGTATCATCCGCAAATTTTAACACCTTGCTTGTTATATCATCGTCCAAATCGTTGATATATATTAAGAATAATATAGGTCCTAGTACTGATCCCTGTGGTACCCCACTCAATACCGATTTCCAGTTTGAAGCCTCCCCATCAACTACTACACGTTGTCTTCTGTCATTCAGCCATTTTTCTATCCAGTTTATTATACCATTTCCTATGCCATGGGCCTTTAGCTTAAGGAGTAATCTTTGATGTGGTACTTTGTCGAAAGCTTTTTGAAAATCTAAATAGATGATATCTACTGGTGATCCCTCATCTACCCACCTAGTGATGTCTTCCAAAAAACATAACATATTTGTTAAGCATGACCTCGCTTTTAAAAACCCATGTTGAGATGGGTTTATCAAGTTATGTTTAACAAGAAAATCCACCATGTGATCTTTAATTAGTCTTTCTAATAATTTGCAAATCACTGATGTTAAACTCACTGGTCTATAGTTCTCCGACTTGTTTCTCGAACCTTTTTTAAATAACGGTATAATGTTTGCCTCTTTCCATTCTAAAGGAACCACTCCCTCTTCTAATGACAAATTGAAAACTGTTGCAAGCGGTGCGCTAATTTGTTCTACAATTTCCAATAGTAGTTTGGGCGGAATCCCGTCCACTCCAGGTGATTTATTATCCTTCATAGCCCTTATTTTCTTAGCTACCATTTCCGAGGTTACAACTAACTGTCCTAAATAGTCTGAATCTGCCCCCTTGAACTTAGCCTCTGGTACTGGCAGTGAACTAATATCTTCCCTGGTAAACACTGAACTAAAATACTCATTCAGGTCTTCTGCCATTAAGAATCCCTCTGATATTGTATTTCCAGCACTATCTTCTAGAGGACCGACCTTATCCTGAACTTTCTGTTTGCTTCGAATATACGCATAAAAACTCTTACTGTCATGTTTTATATTACTAGCTAATTTTTTTTCATAGCTTCTCTTTGAATTTCTAATTTCAGCTGTAGCTTGATTAAGTGCTTCTTTATAAATGTTGTGAGGTACCACTGTATACCGTAACAACTGTATTTAGACACGCACACATTATTACATTTTCAATTGCCTGAAAACATAAAGTATAAAAAATCATTATTTTTGATGTCCGAAAACAGTATATAATAAGAAATCCCTTTGTAGAGATTTTAGGGTGTCCGGAAACATGAATACAGTGTTTGAATTTATACAGTATATTGGTATATTCATGCTCCCTCAATCCTTTACATCATTCGCTATTTTAACACACCCTGAATCAGTACATGCAACTCACCAAGATATGGGTGCATCTAATTTTTTCATCACTTTAAAAATCATATTTATAGCCACTTTCCACCAAAAATTAACCGTGTATTTATTTTCAATTGCATTTCCACTAAACCCTCAGTTCATAATTAACACATTTTCTACAGTCACACCCATCTTACACCGAGAGGGCAACTTGATAGCACAAACAGAAATGTCGTGGTGACCCGAGTCTGACCTTGAAGTGTCGGGTCGTGCATGCAGGGTCAGCGTAGATGCTCTGGAAGACTCGGAAGAGTCGGGCCTGGAATAGCATCCCGATCATCTCACACTCGAAGCCGATCCGGTGTAACATCTTGAGCACACAGTGGTTGGTGTGGGCAGAGTTAGTCTTGTACTGAGCAAGGAGGGTGACGTAGGCCTGCACCACGCGGGGGGTCACAAACCTAAAGGTATAAAGTACAGACAGTGGTTGGTGTGGGCAGAGTTGGTCTTGTACTGAGCCAGGAGGGTGACGTAGGCCTGCACCACGTGGGGGGTCACAAACCTAAAGGTATAAAGTACAGACAATGGTTGGTGTGGGCAGAGTTTGTCTTGTACTGAGCCAGGATGGTGACGTAGGCCTGCACCACGCGGGGGGTCACAAACCTAGATATAAAGTACAGACAGTGTTTGGTGTGGGCAGAGTTGGTCTTGTACTGAGCCAGGAGGGTGACGTAGGCCTGCACCACGCGGGGGGTCACAAACCTAAAGGTATAAAGTACAGACAGTGGTTGGTGTGGACAGAGTTTGTCTTGTACTGAGCCAGGAGGGTGACGTAGGCCTGCACCACGCAGGGGGTCACAAACCTAAAGGTATAAAGTACAGACAGTGACAGGCCTATTCAATTGAATACTATCTTGACTTCTCTGGGAAACATCTAGCCACGCTGCCATTAATGCATGAAGATTATTCATACACAAACATCCACCGCTGTCTACAGCCAGGTACTCATTCATACAGCTGAGTGAACTGGAGCAACGTAGTGTGAACGAATTTGTCCAAGGTTCGATACAACAGCACAGGATTTGAACCCGGGTTCTCTCGGTCGAGAGTCCGAAGCTCTAGACACTGCACCACTGCACTCCACCTAAAGAGAGAGACTGATGTTGTACTAAGCCAGGAGGGTGACGTAGGTCTGCACCACTCGGGGGTTCAAACCTACAGAGACTGTATTAACTATTATACTAGAGATGGATGTTGGTTCACAAAGCAACAGGGGAGACAAATGTAAAGGTATATTCTTATAAAGCATGGTATCCAGTCGTCAGGAGAGCTCCTGAAAAGTGTTCTATACTTCACTCAGCCACAGACCTGTTCTACTTTAAACCAGGTTGGCTTCTCTGTGAACCATTCAGCCATGCTGCGTTGTGTGAACATTATTTGTTCACACCATGCATGTTCACAACAACTCAAGGACAACGACTGTCGCCGCTACAGTATTTTGAACTTATTCCCATCACCATTTCATTTCTGCTGTTGCGAATTAAGACACTGCATACAGCACAGTGGTGCTACCTGGGGAATGACTAACAACTCAATTTGTCCACTGAAAAAATAAATGTCTAAATAAATAACTACCATTGTGTTTATTCGAGGAGAGTGGACCTTGATGTGTGGGTGGAGATACACTTATCTGGTAACCTGGCATGCTCCAAAGTAAGCGTTCTAATACATAGGTGATAATCATACTGTGTAATTTGATTAAAGAAGCACTCTGTTCAGTGATCTACATTATACCTTTGTCAAATTATAGGGTTACTGAACTCAAATGTGACCTTTTTAAGACGATTCGTAAAAACAATCACATTTTAAAATCCTATCCAAGTCCTGGAGAAGGCAAGACACAGAAGACGAGGCACACTGCATGTAACACACTCAGTTAATGGCTAAACAACATAGTATAATCTTTACTGTATTAAGTTTTGGGAAAATTATACCTATTTTTTACATAATGAGCAATGAATGTAGATCAACACTGCCATTTCTGAGATTAAAATTATTAAAAAATAAGTACAATTTTTTTTTTTTTAAATGAAAAACACTGCACAGGTATAAGCCAGTGTTGTATACCAATTTTGGGATCGATGTGACAAGTAGTTACCAAATGAGGCTCCTGTCATTTTGAAATCAAGATAGCCACCATGACATGTTAAATGTGTTGAAAAATTCTGAAAAAAGTCAATGGACTTTGGCACACCTTACAAACTCTGAAAGTTTCAGTTCTCTGAGTCGAAATGAAAATGACAAGTCAAACATTTCAGAGAGATAATGTTGGTGAACAAGTGACAGGTTGAAATATAAGATATAAGGGTGTGTGTGACAAATGAACAAGTGATGGAAAAATAAGTTTTACTACATGCAGGAATGTATACATACACATATTGAAACGGCAAACACTGGCTGGTGTGACAGGTGTCCAACAAATCACTGGTTGTTGTAAAAAGAAATGGCCCCGTGTAAGAATGTCCTTTTGTACCGTACCTGAGTATAAATGAGCTGAAGTTGAACTCCTCTTCCGAGACTTTCACACCCGCCTCTTCCAACTCATCTTCAACATCTGTGAATCAACATAAAAACAACAGTGAACATGTTTGACGGATTATATCAGAATGTCGATGTCCGATATCTCACGAAACTGTCTATGATCACTCGTCCCTCAAACGAGCTGCCTTTGATCACCCGTCCCTCAAACGAAAGGCATCAGACATTGATATTTTATGTTTCTGACCAGAACTGTTAATATATTGGTATCATACCAATGTTTACTACCTTTCGTCTGAGAGGGTAGGGGCTGAGGCGAGACAAAAGTAATTTTGTCTGATATCGAACAACGATGTTCTGACGTGATCCCTTATTTATTGTATTATTATTTATTGTATTATTATTTATTATATTATTATTATTTATTGTATTATTATTTATTGTATTATTATTATTTATTGTATTATTATTAGCACACCGAATGAATGCATAATTTAATTAATTAATGATTAATAATTACATTTTGTAAGGAATACAACACTATGCAGAATATAATCTATGACGTGCGTTTATTTTGAAAACAAACTTATATAGTAATAATGTATAAGTAAAAAAAATATTGTATATTAAAAGTACATGGTAAAAATATGTAATTTTTAATAAAAACAATAAAGCTACATGCATATTGTGGATTAAACATAGAAATGAACAACTAAAAATACATGAATTTAATGTTTAAAGAGCAACATTTGTTTTCTATTTTATTTTAGACTGGCTTAGAAAATTATGGTGAGTTTATTATCGAGTTTATCATTGTCTCGATGATAAAGATTGTAGATTTAGGAAGACATTAGATCAACTGTGTATGTCAGAGCTCTGTGGACAGTACAGCCTTCCCTCACCTGACTCCTCAGGTAACTCAGGTACGTTCTCAGGCTCCTCATTCTCAGGCCCTAAAAGTGAAACACCAACAATTAGTGACAACAGGTAAATTACTTTATTCTATAGTTCCTGGAAATATCAACATAATTATTACCAAAATGACTTGTTGTTACTGGATGTGTCAGCAAATCACAGAGCAAGAGGGGAGGAGAAGTAGAGAGGGAGAGGTAGAGAGGGGGAGAAGGGGAGGTAGAGAGGGGGAGAAGGAGAGGTAGAGAGAGAGGAGGGGTAGAGAGGGGATATGGAGAGCAAGAGAGAGAGGAGGAGGGGTATAGAGGGAGAGAGATGGAGAGCAAGTGAGAGAGGAGGGGTAGAGAGGGTGAGATGGAGAGCAAGAGGGAGTGGAGGAGGGTAGAGAGGAAGAGATGAAGAGCAAGAGGGAGTGGAGGAGGGGTAGAGAGGGGGAGTTGGAGAGCAAGAGGGAGAGGAGGAGGGGTAGAGAGGGGAGATGGAGAGCAAAAGAGAAAGAGGAGGAGGGGTATAGAGGGAGAGAGATGGAGAGCAAGTGAGAGAGGAGGGGTAGAGAGGGTGAGATGGAGAGCAAGAGGGAGTGGAGGAGGGTAGAGAGGAAGAGATGAAGAGCAAGAGGGAGTGGAGGAGGGGTAGAGAGGGAGAGATGGAGAGCAAGAGGGAGTGGAGGAGGGGTAGAGAAGGAGAGCAAGAGGGAGTGGAGGAGTGGGTAGAGAGGGAGAGCAAGAGGGAGTGGAGGAGGGGTAGAGAGGGAGAGATGGAAAGCAAGAAGGAGTGGAGGAGGGGTAGAGAGGGTGAGATGGAGAGCAAGAGGGAGTGGAGGAGGGGTAGATGGAGAGCGAGAGAGAGGGTGTGGGAGGGGAAGAGAGAGATGGAGAGGCAGTGTGAGGGGGTAGCAAGAGGGAGAAGGTGCAAGATGGAGACCTTTCTGACGTAATTTAACACCTCAGAAAACTTGTTTTTATCTCGTAGGATATTCTGGTGATATGTCCAGAGAGAGGTTCATGCAACAGTTCTCCACGTCTCTGCGTCAGTTCTAGTCTCATCAACCACACCAAAGGTAAACAATCAGCAGACAATGCGACAAGTTGTAATACAAGTGTATCCCCTAGATGGCAGCTCTGTAGTACCAACACTACTCCACAGGGTACATATATTTGCATGGTGTTTGTCACATGTCAAACATTTCCTTACTCGTCCCTCTGTGAGGTAACTTAACACTCACTGATAAAAAAGGACTACGCCTGATTAAACCCTATATCAATAGAAACATGATATCTGTCTGGAATGATGTCATGGTTTACTGTTGACAACCAAAGAAGTGGTCCAATTTAAACTAGAGGTCTTGGTCTTTTACACAGAACCGTGGCAATTCTAGTATCTATAATAAAGTGACACTTTTTTGTATTCTAACTTTTCTGTATTTAATGTAGTCACTTTACAAATTTGTTATGATACGTTTGTCACAGATAAGACCTGCCGTGCCACTGTCTCGGCTGGACAGGCGATGGAGATTGTTGGTAAATTTTGAGCAACTAAAATGATTAAAACTGTTTATTTTTTCAATAGAGTACAGCAAGGAATATATAACAATATACGATATGAAATATATACAAGCAGATCATATATTATCTAGATATATAAACCAAATGTTAATGCAATATATTTGATATTTTTACAAATGCAATCATTGCATTGGTAAACATATGTAAAATAGCAGTGTTCATGATTTAATCATGAACACTATTATTTTACAGATTACAAATACAAGTCTGTGGGTTGTTTCAAGAATGTGAAATACATCCACCTTCTTGGGCGGTTTATAAAACAACTGCTCAACAATCTGAAACTCTCAAGAGTACCCTCAGTAACAGAGTAAACTGTTGAATGAAGAGGTTCGCCAGACAGGATGGTTCCAATGGCGAAGGTTTTTACTTTATTTCAGTCAACTACATTTTTTCCTGTGACATGCAACTGACTGAAAAACAAGTAGAAATAAATAGTAAACCAATGTTGTTAATTTAAGATCATAGCACTGGTGTTTGTTGCAGGTTCGGCCGCCTGAAAGTACGTGTGAAGTATGAAGATGGACATTGGCTGTAGCAAAAGGAATGACTCAACACAAAATGTCATAATTAATAGGATGTAACAAATTGCTGCAGTACTGGTATTGATGCTGGATAAACTGGACTGAGATGTTGGCATGAAACAGCTGGGAAGAATGAACATTGTTTGACAATAACGATGCCAGCAAATAGTTTCTGTTCAGGGGAAATTTAAAAAAGAAAAATAATTCTGTAGTCAATAGTCGGGTCTTGCACATTTGATAATGTGGTCAATCTCACACCTGACAGAGGCATCTCACACCCGACAGAGGCATCTCACACCCGATAGAGGCATCTCACACCCGATAGAGGCATCTCACACCCGATAGAGGCATTTCACACCCGATAGAGGCATCTCACACCTGACAGAGGCATCTCACACCTGATAGAGGCATCTCACACCTGATAGAGGCATCTCACACCTGATAGAGACTGGTTCAATGTTATTCTTTTCTTTTTATGTAAAATACTATTATATACGTGTGCATGTATGTAAAGCGCCCGAGGGCAATTTTAATTGATTAGGCGCTATATAATTACTTTTTATTTATTTATTTTATTAAAATGCTTATACAGAATATATGTTGAATAAGAGAAATACTTTTAAAATGGGCTATATTTCTTAACGAATCAATCTAATCAGTTGATTCTATTTGGCAAGCTGCTGGATATCTTTCTTCACCAGCCACTTCGCCATATAAACATGCAGTCAATTATCACTTCTGCACCAACTCACACAACAAATAGACTATTTTTAGCACCTTGACAATATTTTTCAGAAGTGGCCAAATTACTGCCACACAACAAAGGAACCTAAAGTGAAAAAGCAAATACTTTGACAAGAAACAGGAATAAGATGAATAGCATATGTGAAAAAATAGTGAAACCGCTTAGCAAGCTGTCCTGTTATTTCTCAGAAAAACATATGCACATCTCCTTAATGCAACAGATAATGAGGTACTGGAAAAACTAAAGTAGATGATCTATCCCCAAACAGTTGTGGCATCTGATGAGATACCGATCTGGTCATTTGTCTGGACTTTTTATATATGGGGCTGTTCACTATTTGTAGACGGCCAAAAAACAGCAATTGTAGGTTAATAATAATAAAATAATAATACAATTTATTTGTATAACGCCTGAATCAATCAGATTGGAGCTTTACATGCATGTACACGTAAACATTTAGAATTGTATTATAGATAGAAACCAAAATCATTCTAAAATGTATACCATAACATACTAATTAAAACATTCATTACATAATTATTAGACCTCCATGTACAAACAATTAAAAATTATATGATAAGTATTAAACAATATAAAATAAATGAGTGAATTAAAACGTAATAAATAATTACATAAAATATGGATAAGTTGCAATATTACCACTACCAGTAATGGTGCATACATACAGAATGCACCATCGTGTCTTTCCTCTGGAATCCTAGACTGAGGAGATGGAAGGCATGTTCTCTTACTGGTTTTCCACATATCTCCATGTACATGTACAGGGTTTTCCATCCTTGCTAATGCTAAGAGGGTAGGAATGTGTATTTGTATGCTTGCGTGCTTTGTGTGTGTGCAAGGTGGGTGTATACCTGTCTGACTGTGGCCTTTCATCATTATTCTGACAACAGTGGAAGCAATGTTTGTGGATTGTCTTAGGAAACCTGACACAGGGATGAGATTGCATAGTAACAGGACACATATTAAGTTCTCAGAAAAATCTGGTCTTTATCTTTTACAGCCTTTTGTTTACAGAACCTTTCTGTGATTTATGGGAGCTACCATATATATGCAGTTAGAAAAAGGAATGATTCATAGGTACTGCTACATTTTGAATACAGCTAATAATAATAAATTATAAGAAAACTTCTTTTGTGCCAAAATCCTCAGAAACCTAAACTTAGGTGAACATCACAAGAGAGGGGTTAGACATCACAAGAGAGGGGTTAGACATAACAAGAGAGGGGTTAGACATTCTCAAGAGAGGGGTTAGACATTCTCAAGAGAGAGGTTAGACATTCTCAAGAGAGGGGTTAGACATCACAAGAGAGGGGTTAGACATTCTCAAGAGAGGGGTTAGACATCACAAGAGAGGGTTTGGACATCACAAGAGAGGGGTTAGACATCACAAGAGAGGGGTTGGACATCACAAGAGAGGGGTTAGACATCACAAGAGAGGGGTTAGACATTCTCAAGAGAGGGGTTAGACATTCTCAAGAGAGGGGTTGGACATCACAAGAGAGGGGTTAGACATCACAAGAGAGGGGTTAGACATTCTCAAGAGAGAGGTTAGACATTCTCAAGAGAGGGGTTAGACATCACAAGAGAGGGGTTAGACATCACAAGAGAGGGGTTAGACATCACAAGAGAGGGGTTAGACATTCTCAAGAGAGGGGTTAGACATTCTCAAGAGAGAGGTTAGACATTCTCAAGAGAGGGGTTAGACATCACAAGAGAGGGGTTAGACATTCTCAAGAGAGGGGTTGGACATCACAAGAGAGGGGTTAGACATCACAAGAGAGGGTTTGGACATCACAAGAGAGGGGTTAGACATCACAAGAGAGGGGTTGGACATCACAAGAGAGGGGTTAGACATCACAAGAGAGGGGTTAGACATTCTCAAGAGAGGGGTTAGGCATCACAAGAGAGGGGTTAGACATTCTCAAGAGAAGGGTTGGACATCACAAGAGATGGGTTAGACATCATAAGAGAGGAGTTGGACATCACAAGAGAGGGGTTAGACATTCTCAAGAGAGGGGTTAGACATCACAAGAGAGGGGTTAGACATTCTCAAGAGAGGGGTTGGACATCACAAGAGATGGGTTAGACATCATAAGAGAGGAGTTGGACATCACAAGAGACGGGTTAGACATCGCAAGAGAGGGGTTAGACATTCTCAAGAAAGGGGTTAGACATCACAAGAGAGGGGT